>CM035122.1:76361981-76687179 GCA_020205555.1 Panax stipuleanatus | reverse complement strand
TTTTCAAGATTACATCTACAAATCAAGTAACATTGAACACACAAGTTGGTTTCCCATCCCTTTCTTCTTCCGGGTCAAAAATTTAGGTACTGATTTATGGTAGTTATATGTGGGTACTGATTTGGGAGGGAAGATTATTGCAATTGATTATATCCTGCTTGAGTTACTGTGTAAGACCAAATTGGGGGAGGAACAGGAATTGAAAGTCACCATTATCAAGCTCCTGTGACACTACCCACCAACTGTTTGCTAAAAGGCCATAACAAGAATTCACATAGGAAAGAGTTGATTTTGGGTTACGACACTATGCCACCAAGAGTACCGAAACGACAGAATGGTAAGGGTCCATCCTCCCCCACAAGACCATTTGACCACAAGAAATTCATCAGTGCCTTCGCAGCAGACAGATATGATTATTTGGCAAATAAAGCACTCACCCCTGAACGACACCTTCGGCCCGATGTAATGGATGGTGAGATGGGGACCCAAATCATCGAGTAAGAATGGGACACCTTCACTGATCAGCCCGAGGCGGAAATGGTAGCCGTGGTTAAGGAATTCTACGTAAAAGCCAAAGACAACGCTCCATTTACAGCGTTCGTCAGGGGCAAGATGGTGTCTTTCAGTGCTGCGGCTATCAATGACTACTACAACCTACGAGAGCCTGCAGTTTGCCAGTATACAAAGTTTTGAGACAGTGGGCCAGATTATGATAAAATTATGACAGAAATCTGCAAGCTCGAGACTGTGTGGCTAAAAGGAAAGAAAGGGGGTACGCTGTTCTTGAGTTCGGATTTGAGCCTCTACGAAAAAATTTGGAATGCCTTTTTCTGTGCCAAGCTCCTTCCCTCACAGCACACTAGCGAGATCACAAAGGAAAAAGTCTCACTGTTATACGCAATCATCAAGGACTTCGATATTAACGTTGGGGCAATCATCAACTTCTCAATCCGCCGATGCTTGCGAGGGCCTATTCCGGGAGGATTGCCACATCCGTCCCTTATCTGTGGTTTGTGTCACTGCACTGGTGTTAGGTGGGCAGTCGAGGAGCCGATCCCGCAACCACTGCAGCTTCTTGGCACTAGGTTAATTTCCAGATATTCAGTATGGAAAGGGGGCACGTCGCATCCACGCGAACTCGATTTCATATTTCCTTCAGACTCGGATGAGGATGGGGAGGAGGAAGAAGCAGCAGATGTTGACTATGAGGCAGTAGAGGAGGCAGAGGATGACGAGTTTGCTGATGATATACTGCATGAGGAGAGGGACACTACTACGTCGAGCACTTCTCGCATGGCGAAGTTTATGTTTAGCTCCCAGTTTCGGACATTTCAGCCACAGTTGGATGACCGGAGCAAGATGGAGGATAAAAAGTCCGATCGATTGACAGCAAGACAGAGCCACATGTTCGAAACGCATAATAGCTTCAATGATGCTGTAGCCGAGGCATTTGCAAGGCTGAACACGTCTACTAAGCCATTCCAGTTTTTGACTCCTCAGCCACTCCCAGGCTATCTGCCTTCTGATTCAGATGTTGAGGTGGTCGAGCCTGATCCATAGCTGCTCAAGGAAGTCCTCTATGATTTAATTTTGATTATATTTACAATGAGGACATTGCGCAATCTAAGTTTGGAGGTGTGGGTCGTGTATCATGATAGTCATTTTTAGAGCATATTAGTTGCATAGTAGTTAGTTAATGCATACTAGTTTATTTAATTGAATATATTTGAAAAAGAACAAAAAAATTAAGAAAAAATAATCTTCAGAAAACCACAAAAAGATTTTTTTAGTTAGTTAGTTGTTATTCGCACATAATTAATCATAGTTGCATGAGTCAAGTATGTCAGTAAGTATGAAGTTACCTTAGCCAATGATGAGACTGGACTTGCATAGTAATTGAATGGTAATGACAACTAAAACATAAATGTAATTTCAGACCATGGCGTAAATATCTACCTGTTTGACACTGTTGTACCGGATAGCACAATAGGATGACCATGTAGGCTAACTTGGTTCAAATATTGACATAATTGACTTCTTAAAGGAAATTGAGGTTTGATGAAAGAAATTCAATGAACTAGTGGTGATGACTAGGATTAGGCAGAAACCTAAGTTTGGGGGAAGATATGGGAGCTATCTATAAAAAAATAAAAACAAAAGAAAGAAAGAAAAAATGTGAAAAGAAAAAATATATGAATAAACACCGTGACTTGTTTAGTTCTGTGGCCTTTGTTACTCGAGTAAGTACGCCCTAGGGGATGTCTTTACACCCAGCGCCCTAAAATTGTCTGGTTTGGGAGTCGTTGGTCGAAAGCTCTAATTGGGTGACATTGAAGAGCCTAAGGGAACTAGACATTGCACAGTCATGGGTAGAGTAGAAATACAGGAAAAAGAGCAAAATGCCCCCGTAAATTAATAAAGATAGCAAAAAATTTCCATATCGACTTCCGACTTAGTGGATGTTGAGTCTTAGCTGAATTAGCTTGTTTACACAATTTCTTGAGTTAAAGCTGTGTTTTCCTTCTAAGAAGCATATTATGTGATATATTTGAACTGTAGTTGGTATCATGGTTGTCGAGCACACACACACACTACATCAGTAATAACAGGCGTTGATTGATAGATTGGTTTGAACTGCTGACATTTTATTGGTTGGATTTGTTGTTTATATCTGTTGTGATTTCTCTGAGGCAATCTTTGTGAGCTTTATACTGTCTGACAGCTGCATTTATAGGCATATAGTTAGTTTGCATCTGTATTATGTTTTGCTTAAGGACAAGCAAAGTCTCAAGTTTGGGGGTATTTGATGAGTTGGTTTTATACCTACGAATCGATGACGTTTCCAGCTTGATTCCTTGCTACTTCAAGTAGTTTTAGTGTTGTTTTACTCTGTTTCTGTGTTGATATTGTAGGAACTGAAGTGGATGGAAACTAGGACTTAATGGCAGAATTTAACATTTCTAAGCCAGCACACCCACCGGGGCGGGATGCCATAGGCCAATTCACCCTCCGGGGCGGGGGTTGCATTCTCAGATTTCTTGGATACCCGCCGGGGCGGGCATCTCCAATACAAAACACCTGCCAGGGTGGGGTGCGCGGCGGAGTGTGGAGTTTTCCATCTTTGAGAAGGATTCTGCAGATCTTTGGGACAAAATTTCAGACGCGAATTAGGAAGATATAAAGAGGCAGATTAGAAGAAAAAGAGATTCATTCATTATCATTGACTAAGCCTTAGTCTGAGAATCACGTTTGGAGGATTTAAGCGAGGATTTTAATCATGAAGAACGCGAAGGAGATTGAAGACGAGCAGCAGCTCTACTTACAATTTTACTCTCTTTCTTCACTTTTGTATTCAGAATGCTAGTATCATTGTGGATTTCAGTTTCTTATTCATTCATTATGAACTAAATTACTTGTTAAATCTACGATGGATCTTTATGTGTAGCAAAGTTTGACATGCTTCTATATTAATTCAGGGATATTATTTCCAGCCTTGTCCATTATGGTTTATGCTTAATTTATAAATTGCTTGATCACCAATTTCTAATAACCCATATGAACTCGAGAGAGGAATTGTGGGTTTAGATCTAATCATAGTGGCGTGTGATTGTAATTTTTATATGATGTTGGAAGTTATAATTTATGATTAGTATAGAGGTATACTTATGCATTGCACGTAATCTTATGAGAATTTGTGATTAAACCTTCTTTAATTATAATTCACATAGAGATATAGTGAATTAGTTAAATAAGGTGTTCTATTTAATTCTATCAATTGTGGAGTTACGTAGATACAGATATAATTCATTGAAAAATGGTTATATCTACTATTGTGTTCTTGATTTACAAGGTGGAATAGTTGATTCGAATTAAAAGGAAGTGTGTCATTCTAAGTGAAGCATAAAGTGAAATTGTAGACTTAATTCTCCAATATTTGAATAAAAGTCAGGGTAGTATAAGATATTGAAATCATCAGTATTTTTATAAATGTCACAAACTTAATCATTGGTTTAATAAAATTGAGATAGTATAAAATTGGTAATTGTTAGGATAAATTGTAGTTATTTTCTCTGTGGGTACGATACTTTACTTCTACTCTATTACTTATTGACCACGTATACTTACGTGTTGTGCGTATTAGATTTTACCCAACACCACACTATATCAGAAGCCGCCAATGTCTCCAACTAAAGGCTGGCATGAGTGAAGCTCTCTACGACCGGGACCTCTAATAGAGTAGTCTGGTGCCATCTACGCCCCCGAGGATAAGTATCCAAGCCCAGAACAGTGATAGGGAGAAGACAAGGAAGCCTCTCATAAGCCCAAAATTGTAAATCCAAATAACCCGACATTAGTAATGGGAAGAGATAAACCAATCAAAATTCAGACAAGTAAAATTCAGTCAAAATGACTCTCCAGAAGAAACGGGTAGAATCCGAGCCATGCATCGGTGACTCCCTCAGATCGCAGTCGCATCCCATGAAGAAAGATCGCGAATGTAAAAGAACCCCAGTCGCGGTCCTCTATGCGGTCCACGTCCCAAATAGCTCCCACCAGGAAAAAAAGGGACAATGGAGGAGTTGTTCGCAATGAAACAACCCTCAAAATGGTCAGGAACAGAAGCTGTAAGATGCGATCTCTCTCCCTCAAATTCGTAGTTTATGGCTGCTGTAGAGTGCCTCAAGCAGCATCGACGCTCAAACATCCAGACCGAATACTAAGGGCCTTGAAGGCCCACTCCTGAGAAGAAAACCCCAGAAGGGTGCGAACAACTGTCGGAGTAATACTAGTCTCCAAAGGCACTCTATCTCCAATAAAATCCAGACCGGTGATATATCTCCAGTCCATTGGCGTCATCATGACCTCACAATCTAGAAGATGAAAAGACTGACTCCGGTGGAACCATCGCTCAGATAAATCTCGTAAATAGCTCCAGGGGCAGCGACGAGGAGCAATGGTGAAGAAAACCGGTTGCTGGCTGAAAAGAGAAATCAAGATAAATTAATGTAAAGATCATATACCTCGTTTGCTTGCAAATGAATGGAGGGATGACGGCTCAGGTTCGTACCCAACAACTCAGGAATGGCTACCTGAATACTAGGAAAAAATCTGGGAGCTGTAGTGGGTTGAGGTGTAACCTCAGGCTCAAGGATATCCTCCTCGTCCAAATGGGGTATGTCCTCATCAAGAGGACGATACACCAGCTCTGTCAACCGCTGAACCTGCCTGCTCATCCGTGGAATGGGAACGTCAGAGGCAGGCCTCCAATGGCAGACTCCAAATGAAACCCAGCAGGATGAAGAGCTGCTAGGTCCGTCAGAATCCATACCTGAACAACGAGTTTGTAGTATTCAAAGCAAGGTCATATATTTTCTTGTCCTTTTAAAATTTCAAATTTTCTACTGCTTGGAGATAAAATAATCCCGGGAATATAATTTAGGTCATCACATCATGTATATCCTACATGTGCCGTTATATGTGTACATCATTTTCAACTTATATCCTAGCATATCTAAACATGCATCTAGGACCCTGGCATCTAACTCACAATTTTTTTTTGCCAGAGTTTCCCTTATAAAATGGACTATCCAAATGCCCAAAGAGAGCGTTTTGTTTTATAGATATCCAAGTATTTTCTAATGAATAGGGGTACTTAGTTTTGAAAAGTATAATTAATTAAAGTGAATTAAGAAAATATCAATAAGTAAAAGAGTTCAATTCCTCAGTTTAGTATCCCCTTTTTCACAATTATGACTTAACCAAGTATTTACACTATTTATCTTCCAATAAGATTAATAACCCTAGATAACCGCTATCGTAAATTACCCAAAATTCTCCTTATGTGTAGATCTAATGCGACGATCGCCAACAAAAGATTCTAACTAACATACAACCTAGAACTAGCAGTCTAGATTTAATATGATAGAAACATTAGGAATGAGAATTAGATTATTCCAAGCAATAATTACACAATCAAGAATTATTTAACTTGTCTTCTGAAAATCTTAACAATATTTCAAAGCTTGACCACAATAAAATATCATTAATTGCTACTTAGATTAGACACACTTCGTTTGCTTAAAATATATCTTAATCTAGCAGATGATATCAATTTACTAATTTAATCCTGCAGAAATCAAATTAGTCAATTAAATAACATACATGAAAGTTTATATAGATAATCAGAATAAATCTCAATATGAAAGAATAAATAGAATAAAACTGATTAGACCATTAATTGATAATAAGGTTCAACATCCTTTCATAGTTGAATAAAAAAACTTAGCCTGACATGCTTGAGTCTTCAAAACTAGGGTTTGTAGCCTCCAAGCAATCCAAGAGAATATAGATTAAAAGATAGTTTAAACTTAATAAAACAACTGATATTTGAAGCCTAGACAAACCGTAGTTTAATTAGACAAGTCTCTAATCCTATTCATAATCAACTTTACATTTAAAAGGAAACAAATCTTGTCAGATCGTGAGACACGAGCGGTCAGCGCTTGGTCTTCTCTCTTAGACGCGCGGTCCGCGCCCGCTCTGCAGAGGCTTGGTCCAGATCTAGCGCGGTCAGCACTCCATTCCTTCTTTCGGCTGCGCTGCTCAGCGCTCTTTGTGTAGAAACTTTTCCTCCTCATGCACGGCCAGTGCTCCAATTACCATAGCCAGAGTGCGGTCAGCGCTTCTCCATCAGTTTTGTCCGAATTTCATTCTTTTTCACTCTATTCCAATTCTAACCTTTATACCTGCATTATAAACACAAAATACCAAAAGTAATACGAACAATACTTAAAAACATACAATAAGACAAGCTAAATGAGATTAAATCATTGGTTTTCAACCTACTCATCACACATATAGGTATAATTAACATCATCTCTTTTCCTTTTCTTAGTTTGTTCTTTTAGAAATATATTTTCATGCAAGTCAAGTATGTAAAGTCCATTTTGCAAATTACCAACACCATATAAAACATTATTTTTATGAATAGAACAACTGTTGTACTTTATTATAATTTCAAATCCATCCATATCTAATACAGAATTTGAAATAATGTTTCTAATGATATTCGGAACAAAATAACAATTATTTAAATAAATGAACTTTCCCGTAGGCAGTGCTAAACAATAAGTGTCTACAGCTAATGCAGCAACCTTTGCTCCATTTTCCACTCGTAGGACAACCTCATCCTTATTCAGCTTTCTACTTCTGATCAATCCCTGCACAGTATTACATATGTGAGAACCACAGCCGGTATCCAATACCCAAGTAGAATTTTGACTTTCAGAAAAAATTAATTTCAATTATGAACAAACCTTGATTGGAATTCAAAGCTTCTCAAAGTTTCTTCTCTGCCAGAAACTTCTTGCAGTTCCTCTTCCAATGACCCGGCGCGTTGCAATGGAAGCACATTCCTTTGCTTGCTGGATCAGGTTTCTTTTGTTCCTTTATGTTCACCTTGCCCTTAGCCTTCTTAGATTTCTTTTTTTACAGAAGATACCTTGGGCCTCTTCCTTTTCTTGGAAGAATCCACCATTAAGACATGGTTCTTCTTAGATGGGAAGTGACCTTTTGCAGTTTTTAACATGTTAAGTAATTCAGGCAAGCTGACATCTAACTTATTCATGTGAAAATTAACAACGAACTATGAAAAGGTCTCAGGGAGTGACTGCAAGACTAAGTCTTGACTCAACTCCCCATCCATAACGAACCCAAGCTGTCCAAGGCGTTCAATCAGATTGATCACCCTTAGGACATGAGTCTCCAGTGCCCTCAGTCATCCGAGATAGGAATAGCTCCTTAAATATCTCATATCTTGCAGTCCTACTTTGTTCACCATATAACTCCTTGAGGTGAAGCATTATAGTAGGAGCATCCATGTTTTCATGCTGACGCTGAAGCTCGTTATTCATGGATGCGAGCATGATGCATTGAGCCACAGATGCATCATCTTGCCACTTTACAATAGTGACAATCTCTTCCTCAGAGGCTGTTTTTGGAACAGTTCTAGGGACGGGTGAATTTAGGACACAAGAAATCTTTTCAGCAGTGAGAACTATTCTCAAATTTCTTAACCAGTCCGTGTAATTCGGCCCAGTTAGTTTATTAGCATCAAGTTGCTACACAGTGAAATTAGTGATTTCGATATTTTAAATTTCTGTATGCGAAAAGACAATATTTTAGCAAACACTCATTTAATTAATTTTATATACCAAAATAAATTAGGTCTTATTTTGGATTGGTATCTCCCACTATTTTCTTCAAACTATATTACCCTCACTTATATAGTTCGCCAACATCTAATTAAAGATTTGCTAGTGAGAATAAGGATCCCATTTCAAATGTATATAGCCTTGTGTATGCACAACAAATAATATATAAATAAATAGGTAGACAACTCTTGTCAATTACATCGATATGTAACTCCTTGTATTCTGCCTCTTAAATCATAATGGTCAAGTGTGTGCACATCCGAACTAAAATGATTTAAGTTAAGTCCAGCCTAGCACTCCATATATTCAAAAAAGAAAAATATTGTCCTTGTGTGTGCACAACAAAACAATATTATTCAATTAACTTTATAAGCATCAAATGTGATTAAATTAATATATTAAATACGCAATACTCGCCTTGTGTGTGCACAACAAACTCGTATTAAATATTTAATACTCTATTAATTTATCATGCTAGAAGGCAACGTTCGATATTCCAAATATCTTTGAACACTTTAGACTTAATATAATTTGTTTGAGGGGTTTGTTATTATTTGTCTAATCTTGTTTAGCACGCATGCACACATATATATAAAATACGCGTCATTTTATTAAGCATGCGAAACATGTTTGCATAAAATATAATATTTATAATACTAGTATGCACATATAGAATACTATATTCTACGCGGATTGATTATGGACTTTTATTCTAATTTTGTCACTAGAGCCACCAAGTGAACCAAAAGGTCAAACCTAGGAGTGCAAGAATTTAAATTTAAACGTAACTATTACATTTAAACCCGAGCTCTATTACAAATGGGTCTTCACGCGCTACTTGCTCCTTGCTCCTTGCTTCTTAGTCTCTAATTTTTTCACGATAATTCTAATTATTTCTATTACATTAAACTATTTAAATTAAATAAAAATTTTGATCAACAGTCAAGGAAAAGTACATAGGAGGGAGATAGAATTTTATATCAAGAAAAAACCAGAGAAGACGAGGTACGCAAACCCTATTTAATAAAACACATTCATTCAAGCATTCAATTAAAATAAAATCCAATCACATTGGTCAATAGTCCATAATCAACCTCATTTATTTTCATACATATCACCATATGCATCAATAAATAAATATTTATTTCATAAATTAAAATCATTCCATATATATATAAGTATCATTTATTGGGCAATTTTAAATTGCATAAAATCTAATTTCAAGATTAAAATAAACTCTTTATTTTAATTATAAAATTATTAAGAATATTATATACAAATATATATATATATATATATACATATATTTATATATATATAATATATTTTATATATAACCATGTTAATGCATATATATATATATATATATATATATATATTACTTTAACATATAATATATATAACCTTATATGGAAATCCTGCAATAGCCTTTTAAAAAATGAATTCATGAATAAATCCTGCAATCTTACAGTACCCACGACTCGATATAAATGAATCCCACGACTCATATATATATATATATATATATATATATATATATAAATAAATGAATCTTGCAGTAGTAGCCTTTTATGTTACTTGTATATGTTGCAGTACCCACGACTCAATTGATAAGGCGGCGGAAAAAAAGACAAGTATTCGCATACCCTTTTTTAATAACACGAATGCAGAAAGAAAGAGAAAAAGAAATGGTTTTCGTTTTTTTTTCTTTCATAAAAAAATAATTTTATACAATTAATTATGCCCAATAAATTATTCTAAATACATACTCATATGTATATAAATCAAAACAATTAATAATTACATAAAGGTTTAGCTTTGATGCCACAGTTGGATTTGTACGAAATCATGACGCAATCAATTTGCAAAAATTAACGGAAGCATGGTAAATTAGAATTTAAAAATTTTCTACAAAACCATTATCCGGATCATCCTTTATGCAAATTATTAATTTAAAACGATAAATAAGAAGTTATTAAATCATACCCTTGTAGAACAAAAATTTCACAAGTATGAGTTCAACTTCTTGTTCTTCGTGATTTCCTTGAATTTTCGGGTTAGATTCCTTCCTTTGATCAACGTTAGCACCCAAATATTTAGCCTCTAGAGGTGATCCACCAAGGAAGAGGAATTATCAAGAAGGAGGGTGGTTGGCTAAACCCTAGTTTTCTATCCTATATAGAAAAGGAGTCCTCTCCAACAATTGAAATTGTATCAACTGATATCTATTATAAGACTTCTCTTATATAGATATTGGTCAACCTTTCTAATCCTATAAGACATGACCTTTAATTAATTTAGGCTTCCCACCACATTGGGAATAATTAATTAAATTTCTTTAATTAATTTGCCTCCTAATCTTATTAGGAATAAATGAGAGTACTAATATTAAATTAATTCCTAAACTCCTTTAGAAATTAAAATAATAATAATTAAAATAATATTAATAAGACTCCTCTTATTAATTTATATTTAATATTTCTAAAAAATTAAATAATAAACATTAAGATATTTAATTTATTCTATTACCATGGATTAAATTAATTATATTTAATACATTATTACGATTATGCCATTACCTTCTTAAATAATTATTCTTCCATTTATGGTGTGACCAGGTTCTCCATATTAAACCGGTTGTGAATAAATCAATTAGAACAATTCTAATCTTATTTAAATAAATAAATTAAACTAATAATCTATTTAAATAAATAATATTTATTCTCCAATAGGGATAAGCATCCATAGCGATCAACGACTTTTCAAATAATATAAATTTTAACATTAATCATAAAAGAACCTATGAGTAAATAGTTACCGTACAATTCAATCATTCCACAATACAATATCCCAATTAAATATAAGACATGGAATTACTATTAAGTCTTATTTTATTTAATTATATATATTTTGATTAGAAAATACACAACTCCAAATAATACAAATTAGAAACTCTTTTCTAATTTCATTCTGCATTGGCTAAGGACTACTAGGTTGTCATTTAACGAATCACATAGGACATATATCTTCTTTTACTAGAAGTGGTAGATTTTTTATTGACCATTCACTATCTCCATATTTAACTTATTACACCCAAGCATACCCTTTGATATACCCTAAGGGTCTTAAGGAATAAGTCAAAGTATAATTCATTACACACAAGATACTATGATGATCTCAAGTCCAAGGATCACTTGTACTACTATCACATTAGGAATTCATATTGACAGGCAAGTAAAACTCCTTAGGTATTCCATAATGAGACACGTTCAGTGAACTTATTCTCCAATAAGCACCTACATACTTGCTTTAGTGTCTCATCACAAATGATCATGAGATCAATCATCCTCATCCAATAAGCAAGCAATATATGTACCAATCTATCCGGATTTACTAATCCCCTTTTTAGTAATCCCACGATTGGAAACTATTTTAGTTTTAAGCTTTCTAAGAATTTAGATCTCATTAGCATGATCAACATCATGATTCTAAAAGCATTGCTTAAAACTATGAGTTATTTACATATTATAAAAATAGCTTGCTTGATTTTTCCTACTTGGGAATTCGCTTTCCTCCAGACGATTCTTCCTTTGGCTAGATCTTCTAGTTATTTTACTATTCCACCTTTCTCGTCTACTCAGCATGCTTTGATCTTCTTCATTTAGCTAGCTGATCTTGGAGGGAGATAGGCTTACATTCTAAATAGCCTCCTCTTTCTCTTAGCTTTCTGATAGTTAAGTGAAAAGCTGCCTTGTATCCTGATGTTGGCGCACTACCAGATTAGCCAGCAGAGTTACTTGATGTTGTATCGCATCCAATTTTTCCATCACTGTAATACCCTCCTCTACATTTTCTAGTTCTAGGACATTTGTTCTGTTCCTTTGGCGGTATTCCTCCATCCTTCGTATGTATTTATGATTTGGATACATTTCATCGCTTCCTGACCCGATCATGTTTACTCCCTCCGTATCATGCGGCATCAGAAGGTTGGTGTTGACATTTGGATGGTCAAGTTATTGGACCACAATATCGTCGTTTTCAATCAGGTTTCGGATTTTATGTTTCAATGACCAACAATCTTGTGTATCGTGTCCTGGAGATCCTAAATGGTAAGAACATCTCTGGCTAGGATTGTATCTTTTGCTTTTTCGATCTAGAGGTGGAGCCAGTTCGGTAATTTTCTTGTGATCTATTAACATCACCAATATGTTTTCAAGGGAATCGCCTAGTGGAGTGAACACCCAATTTTCTATTCTTTCAAAATTTCTCTTTCTGTCCTGGTATTGGTTGAACGCGGTTCGTTGTTGGAATGATAGATTGCATTCTTTCTTCCAGATGGGGGGACTATGGTTGGGTCTCCTAGACTAACCCTGTACAATGAGGGATACATCTTCTTCGCCTTTCCTAGGTATCCTTATGGGATCACTCGCATAGTTGCCAGACTGTATATGCTCGACGATTACTTTCAAGGTCGTGAGATCTTTAATTTTTCCTGCATTCAGGCCCATCTCTGTCATTTTGCCATGTTTGATCATCTCTGAAAATGGCTTTCCTATTCTAACTAGGATCCTCTCATAGTAAGGTGCCTCTTGGATGTCTATGAAAGTTATCACCATTTTAGTTTCTGTCATAGGCGGGCTAACCTGTGCTGCCAGATGTCTCCATCTTTGGGCGTACTCGCGAAAAGACTCAGTACTCTATTTTTTAATTTTGGTCACTTGGTATCGATCCGGTGCTATTTGTGACTGAAAACTGTACTGATTTAGGAAGGCGTGGGCTAACTCTTCCCAACTGTGAATTTTGGCATTGTCAAGTCGGGCATACCATATCCTAGCCTCTCCAGTGAGACTCTTTTGGAAAATATGCATTCTGAGGCTTTCATCTTCAGCATAAGACCCTAGCTCGCTAATGTATACTTTCAAGTGAGTATAGGGATCGCCGGCCCCATTATATTTTTCAAATTCTAGGACTTGGAATTTTTTAGGATATCTAGCCCCTGGGAATATGCAGAGATTTGAATAAGGTGGCATTTCCAAGGTTTCCAGTTCCTTTTATCGAACGGATGGTTTCTTCCATTTGTCGGACCTTCCTTCGGATATCGCCAGTTTCCCGGTCTTCCCTGAGATTTGTGATTTCAGGGGTTTTGTTGGTTCTTTCACTAAATCGAGGTTCAGGGATCTGCATTTCCCCTTTTTTGTCAGACCTTCAATTGCCACCCTATGAGGAGGACTCAGTTTGATTTAGCATTGCATGGCCCTGGAGTGCTTTTACTTTGTCCTTTTAGAAGGATAGCCAATTCTGCTATTTGATTCTTAAGTCCCTCAAACTCTTTTCTAGATACGGAACCTGACTCGCATTGGCCACTTTCAGCCATATCGGTGGATAGGCTTTGTGCCTTTTTAGACTTAGATCTAGTGACAGGACCAATTTTTCACCTACAACAAAATGTAGGCGTGTCAATTTCCTGATGTAGATAAGGATATAATGCATGTTATGATGTGGTTTTTAATTTTATCCTGCAAAACAGAGGTCAGTTGTGTTGATGACAGGATGACAAGAGTTATATGACAAGGAAATGTAAATCTTTCATTATTTTACATTGTGTTCCTTTACATTTGGAATTAAAAACTTGACATTGAATTGAAAGAAGAAGGCATGAAGAAGCTTCCCATCGAATTTGGTTAATCAGAGGCTGACCTATCTTAGGCTACTCTCGCGGCTTTTTGGCATGAAGGTCCCCAGATCATCGCAATCTACTAGAGGGGAAATTAATCCGATCTTTCAACTGGAGCAAATCTAGGTGGTGCATTTTCATGAGCCCAGAGACTAAACCGTCCCCAGAGACATTACTTATCACCGACGGGTTTTACTTCCTTGAGAGAGGAACACAACATACATTCACATACATCGCCCTCACCGTATGCATATGATGATAGTTGGTGCGAAGCACTAATATGGGTGCGAAGCACTAAAAAAGTAGGAAAGCATGCATTCACATTCATTCAATGTAAATACGTAGCATTCACACATTCATTCAATGTAAAGACGCAGCATTCACACATACGTAGTTTTGAAAGGGAACTTTTTGAAAAGATTTGAAAGCGGCCTAAGCCCTCTACTATCCCCAGCAGAGTCGCCACCTGTCGACGTCGGGAAAAAATCCACGGGTCGGGTCACAACCCAGATCTTTCTCTCTTCCTAAGTTATCTCTACCCTTACTCTTTTTATTGCGAAAAAGATTTTGAAGGATTTTTAGGAAAAGGTCAACATGTATTATGTCGACGATTTGAACGTTTTACAGAGTCGCCAGTTGGTAGTTTGAAAATGGTTGTAACAACTCAACCGAATTGTGTTTAAAAAAAGCCCAATTGCTAGCCACTGTCGAAACTTGAAATTTGAAAACAAAGCTTGAGTTCGAGGGCTTGGTTAAGTGTGGGGAAGGTGTTAGGCACCCCACAACTCCTGTGTAAACACGGTACTGCAATCTTTTCAATATTTCTCTTAAAACTGAAATGCGTGTGTGAATGCTATTTGAAAATTGGGCCTATATTTGATTGATTGAAAGTAGTGCTTTGCTTCGTTGAACCTATATACGAAGGGTTTTATTTGATTTGCAAAAAGTCTTTGATTTGATTTGCAAAAGTGTTTGATTTGATTTGCAAAAGCTTTTCTTTTAATTGAATTTGAAAATGATGTTTTGAAAGCTGGTTATCAAACCCTTACGCTAACATAGGAATTGAAACAATTTGATACTTCCATTTTTATATTTTAGCCTTATGGCTCATTTTGAATGGTGATTTGTCGGACTGCGAAGCATCCTCGACCACAACAATATATAAGTGTCGCTCTTCTCATTGGCATGAAAGCCATCGGAGTGACTTTGACACGACAAACCATGTTTTCACTATGTTGAGACCTAAAACCCGGATAACCGTTTTAAGGTCTTTTGTATGTACATTTTATAGAAAAACTAGCATGGTACATTTGTAAAGTGGAGTTTGTCCATCGTGGGAATCAGATTCTGACCAGTTTGATCATGAATCCCACGATTCATAGGCTCACATATGAGTAGCCAATAGACCTGCACAGCTCAAATTTATACCGAAATATATCCAAATATCGCCAGAACAAAGGATTCATCAGTAAATCCTAGTTCGCGCCTGGCCGAAGCATCTCGTTCCTACTAGATAGCGATCTAAGGGCCGCGAGGTAGCTTTTACAACTGAAACTAGAAAAATGCTACATTTAAATAAATCTCAGCCATTCTAGCTTCCCGATTCCGTCTGTATCGATTTTGAATCGTTTGAAAGCTAGAGTTGGCGAGATTTAAATAAATCTAGTTCGCCGGCAGATATGTCAGTGTCGATTCATATAAAATGAATATTTGAAGCAGCAATTTAATAAAAGCGAGTAAAGCAATATAAATACAATTATATATACAAAAGTTGTAAAGGGCGATGGGTTTTCACACCAGTGCCCGAACTGAAATTGAAATATATATATATATATATATATATATATATATATTTGTAAAAGCTGTATAAAAGCTACGGAATGATCCAGGTTGGACATAATTGAAATATATATAAAAACGCAATAAAAAGGGCGATGGGTTTTCACGCCTATGCCCAGACTGAAATTGAAATATATATAAATATATATTTTAACAGAAAAGTAGTCAACCAAGACCGGAAAGATAACCCAGTGGTGGTGAAGGCTGCTTATATATGCATATTTATATATAAAAGAAGTTAAAAGGCCACGGAATACTCCAGGCCGGACTAAAATATAAATGTACAAAAACATTGTCAACCAAGACTGGGAAGAGAACCTAGTGGCGGTGAAGGCTGCTTATATATGCATATTTATATATAAAAGTAGTAAAAAGGCCACAGAATAATCCAGGCCGGACTGAAATATAAATGTACAGAAACGTAGTCAACCAAGACTGGGAAAAGAACCCAATGGTGGTGAAGGTTGCTTATATATGCATATTTATATATAAAAGCAGTAAAATAGCCACAGAATAATCCAAGCCGAACTGGAATATAAATATAAATATATATAGAGACAGAAATGTAGTCAACCAAGACTGAGAAGAGAACCCAGTGGTGGTGAAAGTTGCTTATATATGCATAAATATATATAAAAGCATTAACTACCTCGGATTTGACATCCGAGCTTGACAGAATTAAAAAGTTAGTATATGTACAGTTAAATAAACTAAAAAAAAATCCAAACCCGGACTGGGAAGATAACCCAGTCCGGTGAAGTTGCCAAAACGAAGATGCTAGTTCATTGAAGCTGTTAGAGCTGACGGATCATCAATCCGAGTTGTAGAAATGCCAAAAATGCGTTTATGTACAAAAATGTATCAAATTTTGACGAAAAAGGCCACAGAACTAAGTTCTGGGCATATTTAGAAAATGAAACTTGATACGCAAGTGCAAAATAGTACAAAGAAGTAGTATTAACTTGTTGATCGTAAAAATACTCACAATGGACTTCTACACGGGCTTTTTGCCAAATCGTAGGATTTAAACGTCCGAATCTACCTGTTATTTATTGATATGTGGTAGTATGTGGGTTTATCTACATGTTAGAGTAAAAAAATTTGGGTTTGGAAAACAAAGGTTTGGTCGAGAAACGAAACGGGCAGGACTCTAGAATAATTTCTAACTTGAAAATGAGCTAGGGGTGCACTTCTATATATAGACCAGGTGGAAGCGACTCTACCCGATGCAGTAGTGGGTCTACCTGCGGCTCCACATGGCAGGGGCCACATGGCTGGTCCCATTATCGCGAAGTACGTGCACTCCGAGCAATGCGATATCAGGTTCGATACTTCATAACTTTTGATTGAAGCGTCCGTTTGAGGCGTGCTATATCTTTCCGAAAAAACCTCACCGAGAGTGTCGCAATGACATATGATTTAAACCTTTTCAAGTCCAAAAAGATGGGTTCAAAACCGGGTCTTCGTTTCCTCATAATTTATCCGTCGAGCTGCCTTGCACTATTTTCACTCGGGATCACCGTTATGGTTCTTTCTGACCTTGGTGGCATCAATTTAGCTTGAGTTTGATCGAATCAACTTTAAGTTGGAAAAATAATCATTTTTCCCTTCCCAGGGTTGCCTTCAATGTCGACATGGCCTTTGGCTGAATTCGAATTTATTTGTCCTCAGTGTTGTTCTCGAGGTTGACTTGGTAGCTCGAGGTTTTCCTATGGAGATGTTATTATGCTTCAGGACTATTTTTGAAGTTGACCTGACTTCCCTGGTTCAAACCGGGGCTAACCTGTACCTCCCAGGTTGAGACTGGGGCTGACCTGTACCTCCCGAGTTGAGACCGGGGCTGACCTGTACCACCCGGGTTGAGACCGGGGCTGATGTGATGCTTTGGGTGTGTCTTTAAAGGTTGGATTGGATTCCCAGGGTTATCTCTGGGGCTGAACTAGATGTCCTGGTTGTGACCGGGGCTTAGCTGTACCTCCCAGGTTGTGACCAGGGCTGAATTGATATCCCGATAATGAGACCGGGGTTAATCTGACGACCCGGTATTGAGACCAGGGTTGAACTGATGGCCCGGTATTTAGGCCGGGGTTGAGCTGATGGCCCAATATTGAGACTGGGGTTGAACTGATGGCCCAGTATTGAGACCGGAGTTGAGCTGATGGCCCTGTATTGAGACCGGGGTTGAGCTGACTACCCGGTATTGAGACCGGGGTTGATTTGATGGCCCATTATTGAGACCGGGGCTGTGCTGACATTCTGGTATTGGTAACCGGGGTTGAGTTTGACATCCCGGTATTGGTGATCGAGGTTGAGTTGACATCCCGGTATTTATGACCGGGGCTGAGTTTGACATCCCGATATTGGTGATCGGGGTTGAGTTGACATCCCGGTATTGGTGACTAGGGCTGAGAAGACGATTTTGCCCTCCTACAGGGTTAGTAACAGGAAAATGAAATTTCTAGTGTCTATAGATATCTTATACCGAACCAGGTTATTACCCATTTATTGAAAAAGTTACTACTCTTGCTTCAGCATAACTTAAGAAATGAATCACTTATTCACATAATATTGAATTGTTGTTTATCAAGCATAAACTGTTAGTCAAACCAAATTATTTTGGTAAGGCATCCTATACTGAGTTAAATTTACCCTAAATTGGGTTTTCTAAATGTGTGTCTATGAATAGACAATAGGAGTAGGATGTTATGTGTCACACCGGGCAGAAAATCAAGTCCTTGGTCTCCCTTTTGTTGAAGGATGAGGTCTCTTTTTTCTCTTTTGGAGTTGCTTGCCCTCGTCTTTGGTCCGTGGGACGAGAGAGGAGTGCCCCGATTTCCCTATTTTATTCTTTTCCCTTTCGCTTTCTCTTTGTCTTTTGGGTTCCGTTTTAAAGGGTGAATTTCGTAGGAAACCGGTACCGACATATGTGTCGATGATTTTAAAAGATTGATTTTATTGATTAAACCGATTGAGACAGAGTCGCCAGTTGGTATTTTGGAAATGGATGTACCAACTCATCTGGGTTTTAATAGTTTTTCGCAAGATGGTCTAATACGTGACTCTTTAATTTGGTCTTGAAACCCGAGATTCGTGGAATCCGGGGGCTAGGTTAAGTGGGGGGAAGGTGTTAGGCACCCCCCGACTCCCGTGCAAGCACGGTATCGTATCTTATTGATTTTCTATGCAAAAGTGTGTGTGTGTGTGTGTGTGTGTGTTTGTGTGTGTGATTTTGAAAGCTTTATTAGTTGGTTTCTAAGTCTTTTTGGAGACTTGAAAGTAGTGCTGTACCTCTTTTGCGCCTAGGTACGAAGGATTTGATTTAGCGAAAGATTCAATTTTAACAAGATATGAAAATTGAAATGAGGTTTTGGAAAATAAGGTTTTCAAATCCTTTGCCCGACTAGGAATCGAGGACTTCGATACTTCCTTTTATTCTTTACGTTCATTACGTGATCTACCCCGAATCGCTTTATTGTTCATCAAAAGTTCTTTGTGGTTTTCTTTGAGAAATCATTTGGATGATATGTATGCTAAAGCGTTAAGAACGTTCGGATCATCATCGGGCACAAAAGCCATCTCGATGAACCGAGCTCCCGTAATAAAGGTTTTCACTATCACGGGATCTTGAATTCGAGCTCTCGAGACTAACCCCTCGAGTTCGTCTTCAAGATCCAAATATTACATGCACATCAATATTTACGATATTTAAAGCATTTACAACATAAAAACGGGTCCATCGTAGGAATCAAGTCGGATCCGTTCGGGGATCTCGACACCGGGATTCCTAGGCTCACAATATTTGTACCATTTCATATATACATAACGTCCACGACTTCATTACTAAGTGATCCGATTCGGCCACCCTTTCACCTCTAAATATATATTTAGGGCTATACGGGTTAACCGGGACCATTTACAAGTAAATACATCCATAGATATACCACGGATCTAAGCCGTTCTAGCTCCCTGGTTTAAGCATCATGCTAACAACCTCTCAGGAACTAGCTTAAGCTTAGCTTGAGGTATATCTAGTCTCCGAAGCTATATAAAACGTATTAAAGCAATAAATAACCGATAGAAACGTTAAAACTATCCACTATTACACAATATGCTTATAATAAAATAAATATAGCTAGATTCAAACAAGATCCTTCATTAATCTATCATTTGAACATAGTTTATAAAGAAAACGAAGCTAGAAGTGCGTTATTTCACCTTGGGGGACGCGTGAACAAGCGTTTTGACTCCCGGGATGAAGTAAGAACACTAAGATGGCTTCAATGAGATGCTAGATGGAAGAAATAAGCTTCAAGTTGCTATGTTGATGTCCAACCCGAGCCTTTCTCTCTCTAGAAATGTCCTTCTCTCTCTATATATCTCTCTTCTTTTTTTTAAAATGAACTAAGCGGGGGGTTATAACCTGTCCGGGGCAGCCGCACACATGTATACGACTAGCCGTATACATGGTAGAGGCCACCCAGGTGGGACCTACTGGCTTGGTTATGGCTCCTTCGGTCTCAATTTGGCAGAAGTTGACGTCTGCCATTTGATCTTTCGGACTGTATTTGACTAACGCAGCAAGATATAACCGAGTTCGACTGAGTTAGGGTTCGAGAAGTTGATACTCGTAGTTGAGATACCTTCCAGGTCCAGATATCAGTCTGCAGGCTTATCTCTTGATGGTACATTGTTCGAGGTTTGCTAAGGTGGTTTTCGATGATCACTGTCTTAGCTAGTCGATCTTCGATCGGGTTGCGGTATGTTAGACTTCATTGGTCCTCTTCACCATTCCCGGGGTTATCTCCGAGATGGCCGGGATCTTTTGCCCTACTTTGGGGTTGTCTTCGAAGTAAAATGACGCTTTTACCTTCCTGCAGGGTTAGTACGACAAAAGTAAAATTTCGAGTGTCTACAGATGCCCCTCTTTGTCATGTTCATGCAATGTAATGGAATGAACACAACAAAAATTTAATAGACACGGAGAATGCATGACAAGGTATATCTGATGATGCAATGTCATGTATGATCGATGCAATGATATATAAGATGTATAAAAGGGTTACTTCCCCGGCTGGGGAAGTTAAGGATTACGTTGTCGGGGTTAAGTCGACCTGCGTTGAATTGTAATCAACGGATTGCACCACCGGGGTCATGTCGATGCCTTCACTGGTTTGTAGCTAACGGATTCATTATCAGGGTTGAGCTAATTCCTTCACTGGGTTGTGGCCAACGGATTACAGCATCAGGGATTTACCGATCTGCGTAGCGTTGTAGCCAACGGATTACACCATCTGGGATTTGCCGATCTGCTTAGGGTTGTAGCCAACAGATTACATTCATCGAGGATTTTCTGACCTTCACTGGTTTGTAGCCAACGGATTACATTCATTGGGGATTTACTGACCTGCGTAGGGTTGCAGCCAACGAATTACATCATCGGGGATTTGCCGACCTGCGTAGGGTTGTAGCCAACGGATTACATTCATCGGGGATTTGTCGATGCCTTCACTGATTCATTGTCGGTGGATTACATTATCGGGGTCAAGCCGACACCTTCACTAATTCATTGTCAATGGATTACATCATCGGGGTCAAGCCGATGCCTTCACTGATTCATTGTCGGTGGATTACATCATCGGGGTCAAGCCGACGCCTTCACTAATTCGTTGTCGGTGGATTACATCATCGAGGTCAAGCCGACGCCTTCACTGATTCGTTGTTAGTGGATTACATCGTCAGGGTCAAGCCGACGCCTTCACTTATTCGTTGTCGGTGGATTACATCATTGGGGTCAAGCCGACGCCTTCACTAATTTGTTGTCGGTGCATTACATTGTCGGGGTCAAGCCGACGCCTTCACTGATTCGTTGTCGGTGGATTACATCGTCGGGGTCAAGCCGACGCCTTCACTGATTCGTTGCCGGTAGATTACATCGTCGGGGTCAAGTCGACACCTTCACTGATTCGTTATCCATGGATAGTCCATTTTATAAAGGAGACTCTAGAAAAAAAAATTTCATAAACCAAATGTCCGGATCATAGATACATTATAGATGTACTGAGATGCAAATGACATACATATTTAATGACACATGTAAGACATGCATGATGTGATAATCATATTTTATTGGTTTAATTTGAAATTTGCAAACGGTAAGAATATACCTGACTTGGCTTTAGGTCCTACGAACTCATTGTTCAGACATGGATCCTGAGGAGCTTAGTCATGCCACTGGACGGCCGATTTCATAGGGAGTTCGTCGGTGTAGGACCCTCTCTGAGGTTCCTATTCCATGTATTAGCCGAAGATTACAGCGTTTGACCGAGCCCGCTCGCTTACCGGCTTGGGAGGATCAGCCACTCCTGGACGAGGACATTCCCAAGCCTGAGGTTCCGCCTCTACTCCCTACTGCGCCTAGATTTCTTCCAGGCATTGAGGTAGAGGTCCCAGATTTGCTGGGCATGGATTTGAGCCACCATCCGTCCATTCACTTGCAGGCGAATGAGGTATGGGATTAATTGGTTTTTTTTTTATTTTTCTTTCTGACATAGACGGGTTTTCTTAACCTTGACGTCGTACGGGTGCCAGAGTTTACCCAGCTGAGGGGTAACTGGTTCAGTATCTATGCTCTGTATCAGTCGCTACATCCTGAGTACAGAGAGATTGTAGATTCTTGGGGATTCAGGGCCTTCTTCACCATTGTTCCCCGTCGTTGCCCTGGGGGCTATTTGCAGGCTTTGGGTGAGAGATGGTTTCACCAGAGTTAGTCGCTGCATCTATTAGATTGTGAGGTGATGATGACTCCCATGGATTGGAGGTACATCACTGGCTTGGAGTTTATCGGGGATAGGGTGCCTATGGAGCCGTCTATCACCGGGGCTGCTGTGCGTGGCCTCCTAGGGTTTTTTGCTCAGGAGCGAGCCTTCAAGGCTCGTAGTATTCGATCAGGATGCCTGGGCGTTGATTCAACTCGAGGCACCTTGCAGCAGAAGTTGCTTGTTGATTTGGCAGAGAGGGATCGCATTTTGCGGCGTCTGTTCCTGACCATCATGAGGGGTTGTTTCATAGCGAACAACTCCTCCACTGTGCCCTTCAGCATGGTAGGGGCTGTTCGATATGTAGACCGTATTGGGGACTACGATTGGGGGTCGTTCATATTCGCTCTTTTCCTGCATGGGATGCGACTGCGATCCGATGGAGTCACCGATGCCTGGGTCGGATTTTTCTCATTTCTTCTGGAAAGTCTTTTTGACCGAATTTCATTTATTTGCCTCTTGATTGATTTCTCTTTTCCCACAACTGATGGAGGGTTTGTTTGAATTAATAGTTCTAGGCTTATGAGGGGCTTCCGTATCTTCGCCCTACCTCTGTCTTAGGCTTGGATACTTATCCCCGGGGACGTAGATGGCATCAGTCTACTCTGTCTGAGGTCCTGGTTGCGGAGGACTTTGCCCATGCCTGTCTTCAGTTGGAGACGTTGCTTGCTCGAGATATATTGTGGACCCCATATTCAGAAGGGCACTTGGCCGAGGGATTTTAGGATGGCGTGCCAACAGGGCCAGAGTTTTATTTATCGACTCGTCGGATTCCACTCCTTTTTGATGGAGGTTGGGAGCTCTACCTTGGAGAGTGCGCTATTCGATGCATTACTGGGGAGATTCGCCTACCGTATCTTCTTCCATCCCAGCGCTTTTTGTCTCTGACTTTTTCAGTTGCATTGATTCCCACCTTGGGGTTTGATGGTTTCCTCTTGTCTAAGGGTCCGATCTCTTCGGCGAAATTTATCTCTTGGTGGGTCCGGCGCACGATAGGAGCTCAGACCCGGGCTACCCAGTTCTTGGGTGATCTGGTTCCAGGATCCCTTATGATGAGGGACTGGATATCATATTTTCAGGAGCCGTCTCATCAGGATCAGATTGCTTCCCTGAGACTTCAGTTGAAGGAGTTGTCGGCCTATTGTAGTTACAATGGCTTAGACCCATCCTTGGCTCACAATTTTGCTTCTCGGGGTCATGAGGCTAGACCGTCAGGCGGTGGTGTCTCC
Organism: Panax stipuleanatus; assembly: GCA_020205555.1. NCBI lineage: Eukaryota > Viridiplantae > Streptophyta > Magnoliopsida > Apiales > Araliaceae > Panax > Panax stipuleanatus. The sequence continues at coordinate 76,663,409 of CM035122.1, read as the reverse complement.
TATGGTGCTGGACCCTCATGTTTTGGTGGCTTCCAGGATAGAGATGTTCCCTTCATTGAGCACCCGGATATGCAGGAGACGCCTTATCGACCAGATCAGCAGGATGCACCCACTCCAGGTCGACTACCTCAAGTTGATCAGTTTGATGAGACCCTCTCCTTCTTGGATGATTTTTATGAGGGGGCGAGTCCATAGGTCCTTTGTTAGTCAGTGGGCATTTGTGCCCCAATATCATGTACTTTTTATTTTTAGTTTTCACATGTGTCATAGGTATGACAGTGATGTTTATGAAACTAATGTACTTGGCAGATATTTATATATGATGCTTCTTATTTATTCATCACACATGCTATTTTATCATTAGTATGATGCATGCTTCAAATATATTTAAATGATTGGATAGAGATTGACCCCTGTATGGTCTTATTGACACAGGTTTTATAGATGTCGTCCTCTGCAGTGGTACGTTTGGACCACCTTCCTGCTATCCATTTAGCTACTAGCTTGAAGGTTTGGTATGACCAGCTGCCATCCACAGATCGCGTCGATGTCAGCCGTATGCTGGTCCACTCCATATCTTTATTGCCCTTCTAGATTCCAGAGGGATTTGTTGTCGGGATACTCAGGTATTGGACTCCTGAGCGTCATGTCTTCCGATTCGGCTCAGCCGAGTTAACTCCTACATTGGAGGAGTATAGTCGCATTTCAGGACTGTCGATAGAGGGGCCATATGCTCGAGTGGCTTTGGGCCATATGCGCCGCCAGTTCATGACGATGACTGGATTGAGGAGAGCAGTTGTGATGGCTGAGGTGGGTGGTAGCCACATCATCTCCGTGGACTTTATGTTTAGGCATTTTGCTTCTGCGGATAGCTTCGCTGTTTATCACGGAGACTTTGCCATTTCGGAGAAGCGCTGGTATGTTGCCCGTGTGGATGCCTTGGTTATGTTCCTCGCAACTTATCTATACATGCCATTTTATACCGATCATCTGGATGTGGCGATGTCGGTGGCTATTAGGGCTCTTCGAGAGGACTTTACTATATTGCCCCTTATCCTGGCAGAGACATTGATTTCAGCCTCTATCTGCCATGACGCTGGTGATTAGGAGTTCAAAGGTAGTCCAGTGCTTTTATACATCCGGTTGATGACGCACCTCCGACCGATAGGGCGGCTTCGTCGTCATGGTTTCTGTTTTAGACATGGCCTGTCTCAGGTTTATTCATATCGCCCGACTTCTTGCATCGATGAGGCGTCCTAGACTTCATTTCTAGGTGCCATAGAGGAGCCTTTTGCTATAGTCATGTATCCTGGGTACTGCTCCTTTATGAGTTTCACCACCCATGTCGCTGACCTGGATTTCCTCCCTTTGGCAGGTTTGAGGCGTGTGATGACCTATCATCCTCTGGCGGTGATGGGTCAGTTTGATCAGTACTAGGAGGTCCATGCATTTGAGGGGATTGAGGATTATCGATTCCCCATCTGCTCAGTTATCGAGGCTGCTTTGGCTCGATTTTATGGGTTCTAGTCTCATCGACAGACAGTAGAGTTTAGAGATTTCCATCCCAGCCGCTCTGCAGAGTATTCAGCTTGGCTTGAGTCGAATTTGGTACCAGAGACCGCAGATCAGGTTGGTACAAGATCTTTATCTGATAACGATGGTTGGTCCACGGATGCGGCAGAACCGATGGAGGATCCTATATCTCCGACTGAGGATGCGTTATTTGCAGAGTTGACAGCTTCTTTAGTGAGAACAGTCCCGCGCTTGGTCTCAGTTTCCATGGAGGCAATGGATAGACAGCTTCAGTTGGTGACATTTGAGAGAGATCAGGCTCGGGCTCTATTGTTGACCACTATGGCTGGTAGTGATACTGTTATCACTGAGAGAGATGCAGCCCGTGCTTCCAGAGATCAGGCCCTCATTGATAGAAATGTAGCTGAAACTTTCTCAGATGGACTCATCGATCACGTACAAGGTGTAGTGCAGAGTCAAGAGGAGATTTTCCGCATGGCAGCAGAGATGCTGAGGAGGTTGACATGTTGGAGCACGAGCTCAGAGCTGCTCCCTCGACTACAGAGACTGCTGGATATTTGGTGATGTTGGCTCGTCTTAACACTGGTTTATAGCTCTGTTTTATTTTCCTGTAAAGACTTTGTTATTATCACTTGCCATATGTTAGAATCAATTTTTGTATTCTAAACAGTTGTATATATTAAAAAGAAGCAAGTTTAGTTCACTTCCCTTGTTTGCACATGTCTAACCATGTCCACTGTTTGTCATTTTTGCTTCATGATTTATTATGTCGACATAGCACTAGTCTCGTCATGTGGCATAAGATTCAGCAGGAATGATGATGAGATGTTGCTAGGTCATCTCCGCATGAGCCGTCGATTGGTTTGGGCTTGATGGATAGGTTTTGGATTTCTGTATAGGTTAGGAAAGTGTTTGACTTTTTCGAAGGTTAGACCGCATCATAAATGGCTGTCTACGTACTCCCATAGATAGGAGATCAGGTCTTTCGTAGTTCAGGCTCAGACCTGAAAAGTTTGAAAGGGTTTTATTTTGGGTTTGAGTTTGATTTGATAAGATTTTGATTTTTTCGGTTTGATTTGATGAGGTTTTTGATGTTTTTCCAGGGTTAGACCGCACCATAAATGGCTGCCTATGTACTCCCATAGATAGGAGATCAGGTCTTTCGTAGTTCAGGCTCAGACCTGAAAAACTAGAATTAATATATTTTTTCTTTTCTTTTTTTTCTTTTTTTCTTTTCTTTTTTTTATCAAGATATAGTAGTCAAGTTAGAAAGTGTAAAGGGGTCTCAAACATAATACCGTTTCACCGAGTCAGAATTGATCAGTTGCGGGAATTCCTCACCGTCCATCTCTTCCAATTTTAAAGCTCCACCTGATAGGATTTCTTTGACAATAAAGGGTCCTTCCCAGTTTAGGGCAAATTTTCCCTTAGCTGCATCCTGGCCCGGAATGATCTTCTTCAGTACCAAATCATGCTCTTTGAATTCTCGAGGTCACACCTTCTTGTTATAAGATCAAGACATTCGTTGTTGATAGAGTTGATTGTGAAATATAGCAGCAGCTCTTCTTTCATTAATTAGGGATAACTGATCGTATCGATCTTGTATCCATTGGCTCTCCTCTATCTGGGCATCAAGGATCACTCTTAGTGATTCCATCTCCACTTCGACAGGAAGTACAGCCTCCATACCATATACCAATGAGTAGGGTGTTGCTCCAGTCGAGGTTTGAGTCGACGTCCGATATGCAAGTAGGGTTAACGGCAATAGCTCAGGCCATCCCCGGTGATTTGCTGACATCTTCATTAATTTCTTCTTGATGTTTTTGTTTGCCGCTTCCACCACGCCGTTCATCTTTGGAGGATAAATAACCGAATTGAGGTGTTTGATATTGAACGTATTGCACAGTTCCCTCATCATCTCGTTATTCAAATTCTTTACGTTGTCTGATATAATAACCTCGGGTTGTCCATACCGGCAGATGACGTTCTTTCTAATGAAACCAACGATGACCTCTTTGGTGACCCTGGGGAAAGAAGCTGCTTCTACCCACTTGGTAAAGTAGTCAATCATAGTGAAGATGAATTGATGACCGTTACTGGCTTTAGGCTCAACTGGTCCTATCACGTCCATTCCCCACATGGAAAAAGGCCATAGTGATGTCATGCAATGCAGTTGATTCGAAGGCGCATGAATAATGTTGGCGTGGATCTGGCATTGATAGCAACGCTTGACATGATAATCGCAATCCGCTTTGAGGGATATCCAGTAGTGTCATGTCCTCAAAATCTTTTTGGCAAGCAGAGGTCCACTCATATGTGCTCCGCATACTCCACCATGTACTTCATTCATAAGTCGCTGGGCTTGCTCCCGGTCTAGACATCTCAGAAGGCCTACACTTGGATCTCTCTTATAGAGAGCATCTCCACTTAGATAGAAATTCATAGCCATTTTTTGTATTCGCTTCTTAGCGGCTTGACTCATCCCTTCCGGGGTTGACTGATCTCGTAGATATTCTTTTATATGGTGGTACCAAGGTGGTCCCGCAGGTAGTATCTAGGGTTTTAGCAAAATCATCAGATATGAATAAACAAATAGCACCCGAATCAAATAATACATATGTATTTATACTATTGACCGGAATAATACCTGACACCACGTCTTTTGATTGCACAGCATCCTGCATCGTCATATTGAATGTTCGTGCAGTGGGTCGAACAGCTTGCAATGGTGCAGCGATAGTAACGGTACTGCCGCTTTCCTTCTCGCTGTTGACCCTACCGTCAGCTTCTTAGGGCAGTTGCGAGCCATGTGATCCTTGGATCCACATGTAAAGCAAGCTCCCTTCTTCGGGTTTGGGCAATTAGGCGCAATATGGCCTTCCTGACCACAATTGAAGCACGCCCGCTTCCCCTTCATGCACACGCTAGTGTGATTCTTACCGCATGTAGCACATGCTTCAAACTTCCTCTTCTACTGGCTTCCTTGCTGACTCCCAGCAGAGGTGTTGTCATTCCATTTCCTCTTCTGGTTCACAGCGCTACTACCCCCAGTTTTGGTTTCTACCTCATTCTTCTTCTTCTTATCTTGGTTGAACTTCATCACCACTTCGCTTCCTCCCTCAGCAAGTATGGCTTTCTCTAGCACAGCTGCAATGGTATTCAGCTGGAACATGGAAACCTTGCTGTAGAGCCAGGGATTTAGTCCCCGCTCAAACCTCCTCGCTTTCCTAGCGTCCGTGCTGACCTGGTAAGTAGTGAACCTGGCCAACTCGTTAAACTTAGCGGCATACTCGGACACCGTCATCCCTCCTTGCTTAAGTTTTAGGAATTGGACCTCTATCTGGTCCTGGGAACTCACAGGAAAGTACACTTTGTAGAACATTTCCTTGAAATGTTCCCACGTTATGACTCCTTCTCCCTCCCAGGTCTTATTAGCCTGCCACCAAAAGCTAACATCCGACTTCAACATGAAAGCCGCGAATGCTGTCTTCTGGTCTTCACCTACTCGGGCTACGTCAAATACCTTCTCCATTTCCATAACCCACGTCTGAGCCTCAATAGGGTTGGTCGATCCTTTGAACTCAAGCGGTCCTACTGCCTTGAATTTTTTGAACGTAGTACCCTGCACTTGCAGCCGATTCGCAAGAGCTCCTGTCAACAGGTTCACCAACTGCTGAACTAAGTTGGGATTCGTCCCATCGTTATTATTGTTGTTCGTCGAACCCTCGGGGTTTTGACGTGTTGGTCTTCTTCTAAGAGGAATTTTCTGTTAAGAAAATATTATTATTAGATCCTTTATTCAATTTTTAAATATTCAAGTTCATGCTTAAAGGCTTGAATAACTCAGTTCACATAGAACACATAGCACGTCAATAAACTTCTTTTATTCATTAGTCGTAGTTTAAAAACATCAATTAGATAGCATTTCTGCCATTTACATCATCCTTCCTGAAATGGAAAAGTTGCAGGATTACATTATTAACTTATCCCATTCTTATCTCAAATTATAGGATTTACTTTATTTACTACAAAAAGAAACACATAAACAAAAGCTCTACTACTACTGCCTAGGCATATTAATACGTCGCACAGCCTCTCTGCGTTCCTCTTCCATTACCTAAAACGCCGTTCTTCTGTCCACCACATACCACGGTAAACCTTAGAACTGAGTTGGGTAGTAAAAAATACGGTCCTGGGCTCTCTCTATCGCTGTATGAAAAGCATATTCTGTTTCCCTCAGCTTAGCCCTCTTGGCTTCAGCTTCACCTTCAACTCGATCGGCTCGTTGATTAGCCCTCAAACTTATCTCTTCTGCTCTGGCTCGCTTCCTAAACTCCTCCTGGATGTCTTGCTTTAGCTTTGCCAGTTCAAATTGAGCAGCATCTCTATCAACCTCCATATGTAACAGGTTCCACTGTGCATCTCCTAGGTCACTTACTATTTCCTTGATCGTCTCGTCTCGCTGCTGGACAATTTTCTCGAGATCTCCTACTCGTCCATGAAGCTCCACGTTGCTATCGTAGACTGCCTCGTACATCTCAGCACTAGTAGAGTGAGCTGGGAATACCTCTTCGGGATCTTCTTCCTCCTCTTCAGACTCGTCCTAGTCCTCATCCTCTGGAATAGGTGTCAGCTCACGCTCCCGACAAGCTACGGTAATCACTGGAGATGGCTCTCTCTTAACAAACTGCTCCCAGACAATATGTATGCCATGGGGCTCCTCCTCTCTAGGCACCTGAGGTACATCCTCTCTAGCCTGACTAGGTTCTCCAACGTTCGACATCCTGACAAAAGAATTTTAAAGTTCATTATTACGTGACATCGAATCGACACTCTTCGAATACTAGAACGTAAACACATAGGCATATAAGGTAGTTTATTATCTTTACCTAGCATCACTATCTTTTCGATCTTACCATAAGGCCACTACCTAAGGTTTTTCCCCACCTAAGGTTTCATAACCTGCAGCTTTGATACCAACCTGTGACACCCCCAAATTCGGATACTTCATTTCCACATGATTTGGTGTTCACTTTCTAACTATAACAAACATCTACCCAATATATCTCAAAATAAATTACAATCTTTATATAAAATCTCCCTTAAAACAAGGGTTACAACCTTAAAAAAAATAATCCCAAGGTTACTCTAACCTTGACATAAACAATAAAGTGCGGAACAAAAACATGACATAAAATTCTTATTACAATCACTTCAAAATAATAAAACAAGTCTTCACTTGTTCAACTTTCTCTTGCCTTTACTCGTAGACGGGGCATCAACGTTATCAACCTTAACTACAATTGTTATTTAATGCAAGAGTGAGCAAACAACAGCTCACTGGATTTTAACAATAATATTTACATGAAAGGATATCTTTAAAAAGATCTGAATAAGTTAGCTTACTTCAACAATAAAGAATTGAATAATAATTCTTATCATCATTAAAATTCGAATATAGAATTTATCTGAGGGTCATAAGTCCTTTGAACTCTTGTCCTAGGTTATAAATATTTCTATTTAAACCTTTAACAGTTAATAAGACTATGGACCTTAACTCGTACTTAGGGGGATCAGCCCTTTGTACCATGTATTGTGCACAAACATCTTAACGCTATGCGTAGTAACCTCCCCTAATAAAAGGGTTGTTCAACTCAGTAATTTGAATTCAAGTCCGCACCAAAGAAAGTTTGGTTTGGATAAGCTTACAAGAGTAATTTAGAATTCACGTTCATCAACTAAGGATTAGTTGAATCGACTTTCAATAATTCATAAATAAAAGAATTATGAATTAACATATGCTTTAGAAGTAAACTTAAAGCATTTAAAATAATAAACTGGATCTTACTTGAACAATAAGTTAAGATCTCTTCGGTTAAGTAAATAATTGTCCAGTACAGAAATGAAAAGGATATTCTCAACAATGAATATATGAACTCAAAGAACTTGCGTAAAAATAGCGAGTTTAGGGTTTAGAAGACTTGCCTTACGCGCAAGCTACTTAAGTCAATCACGTACTTTAACACTTCCTACATACATACATATTCAATCACAATAACCTAAATTAGTTAACACGTAACTAATTCACAGAAGTGGTTAACCCTCATGGTTAACTCACTCTAACTAAATAAATAATAATAATCAACCATCATATAGTTAATTACATCACTTACATATTCACATAATTAAATTAATTATGTATTTAACTAAATTATAATTAAACAATTATAATTCAAACACTTAATTAAATTATAATTACTTAAATTATAATTACCTTTTAAATTATAAACAATTATAATTTAAAATCAATTAACTTACATGATGCATTATAATTACACAATTTATATTTAATCATGTATTTATCAATTATAATCTATAATAATCATGCATTTATTAAATTTTAATTACATAAATTATAATTTAAATTAACATCTAATTGATTAAAATAAATCAACTTCTATACATTATAATTTCACAGAATTATAATTTAAATTAAACATTTACTCTTAATTATAATTAGTCAAATTATAATTAAGTAACTTCTTTTACAATTAAACAATTATAGCTTATAATTTAAATACTATATTAGGTTTTCAAAACTTCCTTTTTCTCAAAATATGAAATTATCAACTTCATGTTAACACATGTTATAGCAGCTAGATACATGCTCATTATCTTAGCAATAATGTAATGGAAACATAAAAACAAACTGCACAACCAACCCAGCTCACTGCATCTGCACAGCTAGCGACGCAGCTGCGCAGCCAGCAGCCTTGGCACCGGCGCAGCTGCGCAGGTGTCAAAAATGAGAAACCCCAGTGGCTATGCTACCGGCGCAGCTGCGCAGGTACGCAGACAGAAGCAGGCAGTGCAGCCTCCCTGTTTTATCGAACAAACCCAAACAAGCCAACAAATGAAAATTACAAGCAACGTAGACATTGTAAATCATACATATGCAATAATACATATATATAACATGCTTCTAAAACACAAAACCATCTAAACAATAGGAAACAACAGTTTTAAAAGTCCAATTTGGCTATTTTCATGAAAACTCATATTTTAACAAAATAAGTAACTGTAATAAATTTCTCAAGCAATTCAACTTTATATACATACATTATTTCTGTTATAGAAGCTAGTAACATAAACAACTACCAATTTGCACAATTCACATATATAACCTACCAATTTATACTCTATAATCAACCATAATATATAACTCATGTAAACGAAACTTTTTCCATGAAAACTCGTTGCTACCACATTTTAATTTTCTAAAACTCGTACATGACATATAATTCACATATAAGTATGTTTATAACATATATTGCATACACCATTCATGTTCATATAATTTTCACAAATTTCATATTTTCAGAGAATGAAAATACGAAGAACATGAATTTCAACTTCAAAACAATAAGTTCTAGAAATTTTACCTTGTTGATTTAGTAAAGAAAGGTGAAGATGGTGATGATTGTATGCTTGATTAACAATTTTTTTCCCCCTTCTTCTTGCTTCTTCTTCTCTCTTTTCTTTTCTTTGCTCTCTTTTTTTCTCTATGTTCTTTAGCTTAGACTAACTTAGCGTAAACTAAACTAACGTATAATATAATACGTAGTAATAGATATAAGATTAATTATATATAATATAACAGACAAAGCATTATAACTATATTAAGTCTAATATCAGTTACAAAATTTTGAATTTAAAACTTAAGGTCATGTTTGGCAAACCCTTTATTTAAAAACAGATTATTAGCTAAGGCCATATTTTTTTTAAATCATTTAAAATTATTTTTCTTTTATTTTAACAAATTATTTTAACACATACTTTAATGTCATATTTTAATCAATTAAATATTAAACAACTAATTTAATCAATTAAAATCTAACATCAATAAATCACATAAAATTTGCCACATAATTATAATTACTCGCTAATTATAATTCATGTAACACTTCATCACATAATTCATCTAATTCAATTATCTCAATTAAACTAGAACTATAATATAAAATTAATATACATCAACTAGATAAATATTAAATATTCATTTAATTAATATATAACACTTAATTAAATCACTCCATAAATCACATAATTTATTTATTTAACTCAATAAATAATTCACATAAAATATTTATTTAACTCAACAAATATTTAAAATTATTATATAAAATCACAATCGTTACAGAATTGGTACAACAAACTGCTGAAATTGTGAAGCTGATCAAAACAAGATTGGTTGCTGCTCAAGATAGACAAAAGAAATATGCCGATCAACATCGAAAGAACCGAGAATTATTACCAGGGAGCTTCGTTTTCCTAAAAGTATCTCCCTGGAAGGGGACGATTTGATTAGGCAAGAAAGGGAAGTTGAGTCCTCGATTTATTGGACCTTTCGAGGTACTGCGAAAGGTGGGTGAGGTTGCTTACGAGGTGGCATTACCTCCGGAGCTTGACAATATACACAATGTATTCCATATCTCTGTGTTACGACCTTACAAACATGATTATAAACATGTAATAGAATATAAGCCTTTACAATTTGATAAAGACTAAACTTATGAAGAGGTTCCTGTTTAAATAGTGGATAGAAAGGAGCAAGTACTTAGGAATAAAGTGATACCTTCTGTTAAGGTAATCTGGAGGAACCATAGTGCTGAAGAAGCCACGTGGAAACTTGAGGATGTAATGAGGAAATCGTATCCTCAATTATTTGCTTAATTAATTTGTGTAACCCTTATATATCGATTTTGGGGACATAATCCTTTTAAGGGGGGAAGAATGTAACAGATGAGAATTTTTATGAGAATTTTTATTTATGTTGTGATTCTGGGGACAGAATCCTTTTAAGGAGGGAAGATTGTAACGATTGAGCTTTTATATATTAAATTTTAATATTTATCGAGTGAATAAATATTTTTGTGATTTATTTATTGAGTTAAATAAAAAAATTATGTGATTATGTGGATTTATTTAATTGAGAATAATTAAATTAGATGATTATGTGTTGAGTGTTACATGAATTAGAATTAGCGAGTAATTATAATTATGTGGCAAAATTGTGATGTGATTAATTGATGTTAGATTTTAATTGATTAAATTAGATGTTAAAAGATTTAATTAATTGAAGTGTAACATTAAACTATGTGTTCAAGGATTTATTAAAATAAAAAAAAGAACTTTTAAATTTTTGTATCCAAACAAGATCCTTACTTTTGTTTTAAAAGGATTTTGCCAAACATGCCCTTGCATTGTTTTAAACCTATTCTAACCAAACAATGCCTTAATACTAAAATGTATTTTAAAAATAATCTTCTTTTGCAAAACAAGCCCTAGTGGCTTTTGAAATTTTATAACTGCTAATTGAATAATATATTAAGTACGTATATTATTATATATCAGTTATATAGTTACGTAGTTATTTTAGCCTAAGTCTAAAACAACGAGAAAGAAAGAAACAAGAGAAGAGGAGAGAATACAGAGAAGAAGAAGAGAGAATAAGAAGAGAAGCTTGAATAAACAAGAGAGAAGATCATCATCTCCATCATCTTTTCTCCTAATTTAACCTAGAAAGGTATCATACTAACCCTTACACTCAATTAAGATATTTTGTATTTAGTCTTTGTTAAATTAGGTTTTCATGATTATGAATTTATATGTATATATAGTGTTCATATGTTTTCATATGTAATTATATGCCATGAAAGGGTTTTCAAAATATAATTGTTGAAAAAATAAGTTTTAAAAGCATGTTCTTCTATATTTTCATAGTTTTATGATTTCTATGTAAAAATCTTTTGGTGAAACTTCATAATTTTATTATGTAAATTAGATGTGTGTGTAAATATATATATATATATGCTTACATGAGATTTATATAGTTGTTTAAGTGTTTCAATTTACAAGGACATGATGAACATGATGAAACTATGTTTATAGTGTTTGATTATGAAGTTATGTTGAAAATTATTCTTAAATCATGGATGGAAGCATGAAGGTATGAGTATTATGTGATATAGCATGAGTATATATGAGTTATATGGTTTTTCTAGCAATTCAATCCATGTAATTTTGATAAACAAGAGGAATTATGGTTATAGTGATTTTCTTTGAATCAATTTCTAAAAAATGGCTTTTGAAACTATCAAATTGATGTTAGATTATGTTTTATTGTTAAAATTGACCATGTATTATGTTAGTATATTAAGAATATGAGTTATTGCAATTGGAATTACTTGAATTGGGTTAAAAACGAATTCGTAGTAGTAATTTTCGTCAAGAACGCTTGATTTTGTAATTTTCTTCGAAAATCATGAAATCTAGGTTTTTATTATGTGTTATAAGGATTTTATATGTTATGATCATGTTTAAGAGTTTAAAATATTGCTTGTACCAAGTTTTATGTTTATCATATTGGGAAAAATCAAATTCGATGTGAAGGAATAAGCCAAATTGGCTTATTTCTCCACCAGTTCGCGAACTGGGAGGTGCACCAGGGGGGTGACCTGCCCTAGCGGGGCTCCTAGGCCTTGGGGACCCGCCCTAGTTGGGTTCTCTACTGTTCGAGAATGTGGGTTTTTGCTTGTTGAGTTTTTCATGCCCCGTTTGTTTAGCTAACTTATTTCTATGACGTGATAAGTGAAATAGGTAATAAGATAACATGTTTTTGATGTGTTTAAGATAGAGTGAAGTATTTTATGAATGTGTTACATGTGTGTGAGTGTGTTACTTTCATAAGGTACACAACACGATTGATAGCGTTACAAGCTTATGAATGTATGTCGTGAATGTAGACTCACGTATTTGACTAGTTAGCAACCAATGTGGTAAATTACATTGTGAGTTGGACTTGAGTATGAAGTTCAATGGTTTAAATGTTGTAGTTGGATACTAATAGATGTTTTTAATGTAACGTATATGTGTAGGATAATTGTGAAAGTGATTGTAATTGTTAAGTGTAGCTTGCGCTTGAGGCAAGTTTCCTATCTCTAAACTTATTGTTGTGCAAGTTTTCTTATTCTTATTCTCTTACGTTAAGCTAGTTTCCATTTCGGAACTTGTTACTTACTTTGTACAAGCCTTGTTGTATCCTAATGTTTCTAATACTCAAATATTGAAGTATTATTGAGGTATTGTGATCTTAACTTAGTTGTTCAAGCAAGATCTACGTATTCTTTCAATTACTTTGAGTTACTTCTATAGCATGCCTATCTATTATGAAGTTTATTTTCATATCTTATAATTGGTTTTTGATTCTTATATTATTGAACTATTAAAGTACTGTGAGTCGATTCAACTACTCCTAGTTGATCATAGTTAAAACTCTAAAGTTCCCTTATCTATCCAAACCAAACTTTCTTGGGTGCGGACTTGTATTCAATTACTAAGAATGAACAACCCTATTATTAGAGGATATTTATGCGAAAGCGTTAAGATGGTTGTGCACAATTCATGGTACAAAGGGTTGATCCCCCTGAGTACGAGTTAAAGGTTCATAGTCTTATTGACTGTTAAAGGTTTAAATAGAAATATTTATAACCTAGGACATTGTTCAAGGTCGTATGACCCTCAGATAGATTCTATATTTGAACTTTAAAGATGATGAAAGAATTATTATTCAATTCTTATTTTGATGAAAGTAAAGTTATTCAAACTCTTTTAAAACTATTCATATATGTCATATCACTGTTAAAATTTCAAGTGAGCTTTTGTTTGCTCACTCTTGCATGTTTTACCACCACTTGCAGTTAAGACAAAGAATATTGACATACCGTCAACAAGTAAAGGAAAATGAAAGATAAACAAGTGAAGGCTTGTTGTTTCAAGTTTTTATTGTAATAAGATTTAGTCGATTATGTTATGTTTTATTTTCGCATTTATTATTTGATGTTAAGGTTTAGTTAACCCTGGAATTTTATTGGCAAGTTGTAATCCTTTTTAAAGGAAGATTTTTATTAAGGTTTTATGAAGGTTGTAATTTACTTTGCAAGTCTTTATATTTGGGTGGATATATGTTTTAATTAGTAAGTGAACATCAAATCATGTGGAAACAAAGTACCCGGATTTGGGGGTGTCACAGTCCTTATATACGTTGAAAGAGCGATCTTTGCCATTTGATTCGGCTAGACCTATATCATGAATTTGAAAGCGATCCAAACCAATTGTTTGGTGCAGAATCTTATAATTTATTGAGATGAACAACTCTCATTGAAGGGGAACTATATAATTGTCGGGAGACCAACGTGCGCACATGAATACGATTAAATGTTATGCATAACGCGAGGTACTTTAGATTGATCACCTATTGTACTTGTTTAGTTAGATTACCAACATATTACTGTTAATTCTAGTAAGAGTTCATAGTCCTTAGTGACTACTTAGTGTTCATTATTCTTGAAATTTGAAAAGGTTAAACCTTGAATCATGTTGATATCTTTCTGTCCATAGTGACATTTATTGAAAATTATTGATACTTCTTGCTATTCTTGAACTATCATTTACTGTTGAACCCTTGGGATTTGAAATCTATATTATTCACCCTTATTGTTATATTACTTGCTGAGCAAACTCGTTGCTCATTCTTGCTTTCCCTAAAAACTTTTCAGTTAAGACAGAGCAAGGCGGACCCTCAGGCACTAATAAGGGCAAGGGTAAGGCTATGGAGTAGCTTTGTACTTAGTTAGAATTATTATGATGATATAATAGAACTTTATTCGTATTATGTATTAGTTATGTTAAGTTATGTTTAAGCTATGTATGAGATGTTTAAGTTACGAGACCTTGGGACATGAATATCTATATTAAATAAATGTAAATTATTCTATATTTCTGTTGCATGAGATGTTATTGAGTTATTAGATTATAGAATGTGACGAACCGAATTTGAGACACGAGTGGTCCGAATTTGAGGGCATCACAGGTTGGTATCAGTGCGTTAGTTATAAACCTTAGGAGTGAGAGTCCTTAGATTATAACTTAGGAGAACTTAGAAGATAGAAGGAGATAAAACTTATGTAAAGTTTTCTTGAAGAGACTTGGGCACTGATAGGGGCAAGGGTAAGGCTATGGAGTAGCTTTGTACTTAGTTAGAATTATTATGATGATGTAATAGAACTTAATTCGTATTATGTATTAGTTATGTTAAGTTATGTTTAAGCTATGTATGAGATGTTTAAGTTACGAGACCTTGGGAAATTAATATTTATATTAAATATATGTAAATTATTTTATATTTTCGTTGCATAAGATGTTATTGAGTTATTAGATTATAGAACGTGACGAACCAAATTCGAGACGCGAGTGGTCCGAATTTGGGGGCGTCACAGATTGAGGTTGAGGCTGAGGCAGCCGAAGAGGAGGATGAAGACCCTGAAGAGTTCCCACCGAACTCTATCAGTGCTTAGATGTTCGACGAGCTATATGAGCATAACATAGAGTTACAGGATACTATTCAGGAGCTGAAGGAGCAGACTACCATCGAGCAAAAGGATGGTGAGGTTGAGACTCTGTACACACGTCTTGGAGACGTAGAGTGGGAGTTGTTCCATGAGAAGGGCCAAGGTGAAGATAAGTCAGTTAAGATAGAGAACCTGATGAATGATTTGAAAGAGGAATCAGCGAAGCGTGCCACATCATGGGATACTTGGATGAGGGCTTCACGATGTGCAGATCTTGTCGAGGATAAAGATCGGGGAAAGAAGGTGAAGATTGAGGAGACGGACTACACATTTCAGAATGCATTTTACAAGGTCCAGGATCGGGTTATGAGCTATCTAGTTCAGTTCAAGGATCTACCTCTGTATATGATGGATCGCAGGACGATGTTCCGCGTTATGGAGGAAGAGCACAACAAAGTTGTTCGACGCCTTAGTAGGCCATGATAGGAACATTATGATTATGTGAATATTTTATGGTAGTTAAGTAATGTAAATTTCGATGTGATTATAAACAAAGGAATATTTTGATAATTTAAATGTTGAAGATTCTTTATCTCGGGATAGTTGATGTAAATAGCAGTGATGCTATCTTGTTTTGTTTAAAACTTTTGATTAAATAAAATATCAGAGTTTATTTGAGATGTTATGTGTTAAGTGTTATCTTAAAGTGTTTAAGTTAAGATTTAAATATTTAAAGAAATGAATAAAGATCTAATAAGCGTACAACTTAATAGAAATATGCCATCGAGAAGACGCCCTAACAGTCAACCAGCCCAAGAAGGGTCGACTAATAATGACGACGCCAATGCCAACGCGAACCCCGTTCAGCAGCTGGTGAATCTTTTAACTGGAGCGATTAACAACCAACCGCAAGCTCCATCGAACACCTCATTCAAGGACTTCAAGGCGGTGGGACCGCCAAAGTTCAAGGGATCCATGAACCCGATTGAAGCACATACTTAGGTCATGGAAATGGAGAAAGTTTTTGATGTCGCTAGGGTCAGTGAAGATCAGAAAACTGCATATGCAACGTTCATGGTGAAAGAAGAAGCTAGCTATTGGTGGCAGGCAAACAAGGTCAGGGGAGGAGAGGGCGTCATAACCTGGGAGAGGTTTAAGGAAATGTTCTTTGAGATGTACTTCCCGACAAGCTCATAGAATCAGATGGAGATGCAATTTTTGGAGCTTAAGCAAGGAAATATGTCTGTACCAGATTACGCGGTGAGATTTAATAAGTTGGCTAGGTTCGCCACATAACAAGTGCATACCGACGAAAGGAAGGCATGAAGGTTTGAACAGGGACTAAAGCCCTAGTTGTATAGTAAGGTGTCGATGTTCCAGTTGAACACCTTTGTTGTTGTATTAGAGAAGGCCATCCTCACTGAAGGTGGGAGCGATGCGATGACCAAGTATAACTAGGAGCTGAAGAAAAAGAAAAGTGAAGGAGAAGGTAACAACAAGGAGAGAGGTAGCAACACTGGAGGAAATAATAACCAAAAAAGAAGGTGGAATGACAGCACACCGACTGGAAATCTGCAAGGAAGCCATAAGAAGAGGATTGAAGCATGTCCGATATGCGGGAAAACTCACCTTGGGGTCTGTATGAAAGGAAAACGGGTATGCTACAATTGTGGTCAGGAAGGCCATATAGCACCTAACTGCCCTAACCCTAAGAAGGGCGCTTGCTTCACATGCTGATCGAAGGACCATCTGGCTAGGGATTGCCCCAAAAGGGTATCTGGAGGGGTAGGATCAGGTGTGAAGAAAGGAGGCAGCGGTGGAAACGCTCTGACAATAATAGAACCAACCGCAACTAAATGACCTACCACTAGGACATTCAATATGACAGTATAGGATGCTATGCAGTCTCGCGATGTGGTGTCAGGTATCATTCCGATCAATAATGTTAATGCATATGTATTATTTGATTTGGGTGCTACTTGCTCCTTTATATCCGATAACTTTGCTAAGAACTTAGAATTGCCTAAGAACGAGTTAGAATACCTTATGAACATATCGATTGGGAATAGGGAAGTGATTTATGTTAAGTACGTACACATGAATTGTAGGGTGGATATTAAGGGTAATGTGATGAACGTAGACCTTATTCCGATTAGACTTGGGGAGTTTGACGTTATCCTGGGAATGAATTGGCTATTCAATTATGGGGCGATAATTGATTGTCATAGAAAGTGTATTAACCTTATGACTCCATCAAAGGTTGTGTTTTATGGCAGCAAGTCGCCTAGACAAGCGAGTTGTATGATGATGATGCAGGCCAGGAAGTTGTTGAGACAAGGCTGTGTAGGATATTTAGCCTATATAGTCAATAGTCGAAAAGAGAACCCGAAGTTGGAGGAAATACCAGTCGTGAGAGACTTCGTGGATGTATTTCTAGACAATTTGCCAGGACTTCCGCCAGATAGGGAGGTAGAGTTCATGATCGATTTGGCATCAGGAACGACTCCAATATCGAAGGCACTGTAATGTATGGCTCCGATAGAAATGAAAGAATTGATGGTGCAGTTGCAAGAGCTTTTGGACAAGAAGTATATACAGCCGAGCGTATCGCCATGGAGAGCGCCGGTGTTATTTGCTAAAAAGAAGGATAGGACAATGCAACACTGCATCGACTATAGAGAGTTGAACAAGTTCACGATTAAGAATAAGTATCCATTGCCAAGGATTGATGACCTGTTTGATCAGTTGAACGGAGCGAGGTACTTCTCGAAGATAGATATGAGAAGTGGTTATCATCAGTTGAAGGTGAGGACAGAGGACGTTTCGAAGTTAGCATTCAGAACTCGGTATGGTTACTACGAATTTTTAGTAATGTCATTTGGTCTAACAAATGCTCCTGCAATATTTATGGGCCTAATTCAAGCCATTTGTTGACAAATTCGTAGTGCTGTTTATCGATGACATTTTGGTGTATTCGAAGACCAAGGAGGAACACGTTGAACATCTGAAGGTGACACTGGAGGCATTGAGGAGAGAGAAGTTGTACGCCAAGTTTTTGAAATGCGAATTTTAGATTGAGCGGGTGTAATTTTTTGAACGTGTGATTGATAAGGATAGAATTTCGGTAGATCCCTCCAAAGTCAAAGCTGTGATGAAGTGGGATCAGTCGAAAACACCGTCAGAAGTGAGAAGTTTTCTTAGATTAGCAGGTTACTATAGAAGATTTATTCAAAACTTTTCCAAGATCGTAACTCCACTGACGAATTTGACTAGGAAATCGGTGAAATTTGTTTAGACGGAGAAGTGTGAGGAAAGCTTCCAAGAGCTTAAGAAGAGGTTGAGTACGGCACCTGTGTTATCTCTTCCTGATGACACAAGAAGCTTTGTGGTATATAGTGATGCATCGCATAAAAGACTAGGTTGTGTGCTTATACAAAACGACAAGGTCATTGCGTATGCATCACGACAACTAAAGGATTATGAGAAGTGGTATTTGCTTTGAAGATATTGGGACACTATCTCTACGGGGAGAAGTGTGAAATATATACAGACCACAAGAGTCTGAAATATATTTTTACCCAGAAAGATTTGAATATGCGCTAGAGAAGATGGTTGGAATTGATAAAGGACTATGACTGCGAGATCTTATACCATCCGGGTAAAGTAAATATGGTTGCCGACGCCTTAAGCAGAAATGGTCATGAGAAGTTAATGATGTTGACTGCCTAGGAGGAGCTAATTTCAGCAATGGAGAAACTAGAATTGGAAGTGAGATCTCCGATGGAATCTGACGAGAAGTTTTTCTAGCTGGGAGCTGGTACAACTTTGCTGGATACGGTTAAAGAGGCACAACTTCAAGATGAAGAATGTGAGAAGGTAAAGAAGAAGATATTCGTAGAGACAAAACTGAAATTCAAGATGGAAAATACAAGACTGTTAAGATTCAAAAACAGATTTTGGGCACCGCTAGTGCCAGAGATTAAAGAGGACATTTTGAGTGAGGCTCATAGTTGACGGTATTCGATTCACCCTGGGAGTACCAAGATGTACCAGGATCTCTGACAACATTTTTGGTGGCCGAATATGAAATGATATATTACCGAGTGTGTTGCCAAGTGTGTTGCCGAGTGTCTGACATGTCAGAAAATGAAGATAGAACATTAGAGGCCAGGTGGGTTGCTACAACCACTAGAAAACCTAGAATGGAAATGGGAGTATATTACTATGGATTTTATAGTTCGCCTTCCGACAACTCAGAAAGGCTACGACGCAGTATAGGTTATCGTTAACAGACTAACAAAATCAGCACACTTCCTTCCGATCAAGAACAGATTCAACTTAGACCAGTTGGCAAAACTGTATGTGAGAGAGCTTGTTTCAAGGCATGGAGTTCCAGTGTTGATTATTTCTGACCGAGATCGGCGCTTCACATCGAATTTCTGGAAGCTACTACAGGAATGCATGGGGACACAGTTAAGAATGAGTACGGCATATCACCCTTAGACCGACGGGCAGAGTGACAGGGCGATCCAGACACTAGAAGATATGTTAAGAGCGTACATCATAGATTTCAAAGGAAATTGGGATGATCACCTACCTCTCATTGAATTCGGTTACAACATCAATTACCACACAAGTATTGGAATGCCGCCTTACGAAGCGTTGTACGGCATAAAGTATAAAACTCCACTATACTGGGATGAAGTTGGCTAAAGATAATTACTAGGTCCAGAACTGGTACAACAGACAGCAGAGATCGTCAAGGTGATCCGTATAAGATTGGTAACAGCTCAGGATATGCAGAAGAAATACGCCGATCCACATCGCAAAAATATAGAATTTTAATAGGGTAGCTTTAATTTCTTGAAAGTCTCTCCCTGGAAGGGAAAGATTAAATTCGACAAGAAGGAAAAATTGAACTCGAGGTTCATTGGACCCTTTGAAGTGCTGCGACGAATCGGAGAAGTCGCATATGAGGTAGCCTTACCTCCGGTGCTAGAGCATGTCCACAACGTCTTCCATGTGTCTGCGTTACGACCATATAAAATTGATTACAAATATGTAATTGAATATGAACCCCTACAATTTGAGAAAGACTCATCCTTTGAAAAAGTTCTTGTTCAGATTGTTAACATGAAAGAACAAGTTCTCAGAAATAAAGTAATACCTTCTATTAAAGTAATATGGAGAAACCATAACGCTGAAGAAGCTACGTGGGAACTCGAAGAACATATGATGAAGACCTACCCACACTTATTTACCTAAATTATGTGTAAGCGATTCTAGGGACAAAATCTTTGTAAGGGGGGAGAATGTAACGGGATGAATTTAATTGAACCGTGATTCTGGGGACAAAATCCTTTTAAAGTGGGAAAGATGTGACGAACGAGAATTTTATAATTTAATTTGAATATTTGTTGAATTTAATAAATAATTTTGATGATTTATTTATTGAGTTATCGATGTTTTAATTATTGAGTTAAATAATTATGTGATAGAATTGTGGTAGATTAATTTAATTATATATGTTACGTTGATTAAATTACTGTGGAGAATTTTTATAGTCAAAGTGTGAATTTAATTTAGTTTATTTGATTATTTAATAAGCATAATGTTATTCTAATTAATTTAATAATTAATTAGAGGTTTAACGATTTGACATAATTAATAAATGAGAATTTTAATTATGTGATAATGTGATTTAATGTGGATTATTATATTTTATTTAATTAAATTTAAATAAGATTATTTGATTAGTTAAAAGTGTGACATGAAATTATATAATAAACATTTAATTAGAATAAAGGGAAAAAAAGAATAAAGAAGAAGAACCAAACATGGCCTTAAGTTAGTGGGAGCAGCTAATCAGATATGAGAATTAACTAACGACCACTAACTAGTATATACATTATATATTATATACATATATTGTATATCTAAACTATTATATATCATTTCAGTTTTCTATTTCGTATCTTTCCATCAAAGAGAACTTAGAGAGAAAATTGAGAGAAAAGATTGAGGGAGAATTTAAGAAGTCTCTATCATCATCTTTGAATCATCTTCACAAAGTTAGCAAGGGTATGATTCTTCAACCCAAGCCTTTAATTACACGTTCTTATGTTTTCTCCATGAAAATCAATTTTGAGTTCTCTGTGACTAAAGTTATCAATGATTATTAATTATATGTGCATATACATGACTATATATGATCATAACATATTTTCTATCATCTATGTATGTTTTAAAATAATCAATTTCATGTAATTATGCATTAATTGGAAATTTAAGATATTTAGAGTATGAAAAGTATGAAAAACACATATATGGCCCTTATGTACAAAATATCATGTTCTAATTGTTTAATTAACTTTAAATTGATAGTTGATTATGATTATTCATGTTTAAATAAACAAAACAAAATTCAAACGGACGGATTCAGAGTTATAACGAATCCGTAACGTTAAATTTCATGAATTCTCTCGAAACTTTTCAAAATACCAAGAACAGTGAATTTGAGTGTTTTAATTTGAGTGATTATATGATCTAAAGTGTTTAAAGCATGCTAGATTCATTGTTTGATGTTCCTATAAAGTTTATACTTCATCGGTAACATAAAAAAATAGTCGTGTTAATTTAATTTGGATTTATTTGGCTGTTTCTAAAATTTTTCGCGAACTACGACTGGACCAGTAGAGGCACATCCACCCCCGTGGACTTTTAGCCTAGAAATATCCGCCCCCGCGGACATTCTTGCTGTCCAAATTTTTTTGATGTGTTTTAAGCCCTAACATGAGGAACTAACTAAATGTAATGAACCTAATGACATGTTAAGTGTATGAAACAATAATATAACATGTTGTTGACGTGTATAAGACAATTTGAAGTCTCATATTAACAAGTTATGTGTGATTTGGATATTGTTATCATAGGGTATGATTATGATGGTTTAAAAGATTATACACGTGTGATATGCATGTTGTGAGCTTAGACTCACGTTGTGTGGTTAATTAACAAGTTAATATTACGAATCACGTTGTTAAGTTGAACATAAGTGAGAAGTTCAAAGGTTAAACGTAGTGGTTATGAAACTAATTGATATTGTAAACGTAATGTAATATGTAGGGTTAATTGAGGAATGAGAATTGTAATTTGTAGCTTGTGCACAAGGAAAGTGTTCTATCGCTAACTTATTATCGTTAAGAAAGTTTTCTAACTTTACTTTTATTGAGCAAGTATTCTAAACTCAAATCATTTATTGAACAACCTTTCTATTCTTGAACTATTATCATAATGCAAGTTCTTATCCTTGTTTATTCAAGTTGAGATTTCATATGAGATATTATAATTGCTTTAAAGTATTACTTCAGTTATACAATACTTATTCAATTGTATACTCTTGAGAATTACTATTCGATTTGACTATCGTTTCTTGTTGAACCTTGTAAGACTAGTGAACCCTTATTGATTGGACTAGCCCATAGTTGATGAATGTTCTAAATTCTAGAACTGTTATTGAGCTTATCCAAACAAACTTCTTTTGGTGCAGACTCTGATGTCAAACTGAGATGAACAACCCTGTTATATAGGGGATTATTTACGCTTTAGCGTTGAGATATTGTGCATAGTATGGTACTAAGGGCTGATCCCCCTAAGTATAAGTAGTAGAGTTCATATAATCTTATGATTGTTAAAGGTTTAAAGTAGAAATACTTGAAAACCTAAAACATAGTTCATGGTCTTATGACCCTCAGATGTACTTTTGATTCTTGTTATCCATTCTTGATTCAAAAGTCGAGCTTTCTTTATTCAGAACCCTTTGATTTACTTGCATGTTATTATTACTGTCATATTGTTATACTTGTGGGCAATATTGCTCACTCTTGCATAATAACATTGTAGTTAAGAATGAAAGGTCTGACGAGCATTCCACTAGCAAAGGCAAGAGTAAAGTCAACAAGTGATGAAGACTTGTTGTTTATTTGATAATATTTTTCTAAGACTTATGTTGTGATGTTTAAGACTTATTTAATTATTTACGTTTCCGCATTTGAGATTTAAGATTAGTATGACCTGAGATTGAATTATGTTTTTATTATTCAGATGTTGTAACCCCATAAGGGGAGATGATGGAGATGTTTTTATCTATTTCATGGTTTGCATTTATTATGGGTAGATAGATATATGATATTTGTACAGTGAACACTAAATCTCATAAAAATTAAAGTACCCGGATTTGGGGGTGTCACACTATGACCTAGATAATGCAAAAATGAGGACGATTCTGGCTACGTGCTAGAAATAATTGATACGAATTTATAAGATAAAAATAAAAGATTTTCGAGAATAAAAATATTTTTGGGAAAAGACAAAATAGGCAATATTCACCTATGAAACCCTAAGGGTTAGGGTTGGAGACCCTAGGTCATTTTGGGAGTTCGAAATGTCGGAATGACGTTCTGTCGAAAGATTTGACAGTAATATATCGTGAAAAATTAAGTTAGCGGAGAAAAGTTTTATCGGGAGAAAAGTTTTATCGGGAGAAAATCACTATTCATCCATTTCTGCTCAGAAATTATTATTGAATTTCGTAGAAACGCGTAATGATAGGATTTCAAGACGAGGTGGAATATGCAATAATATTTCACTTATGGCTCACAAAGTTTTAGCGTGAGGACTTAAAATCCTAAGGGTTAGGGAAAGTAAACTAAAGGAATAATGATTTACGTATAATAATAAATGATTATTATACGAAAGGAATACGCGTATAATACGAGGTATTATACGAGGATAATACGAAGAGGCTCACGAGAATTAATACGACGTATAATACAAATTTATACGAAGTAAATACATTGAATATGAATTAAACTTAATAACTTAACCTATGGGTCGAACCGTTGGGTAAACGGGTGGGTTAACCCATGGGCACATGGGGGACATGTGAGGAATGTGGGGTGGCATGTGCTAGCACATGCTAGCACATGGAAAGACATGGTGGAGATGGTGGTCAAAGGAGGTTTGGTCCAAAGAATAAACTACCCTCACCTTGCCATTTCTATATATAGAAGCCATTTCCTCTTCATTTTGTTGGTTGAACAATTTGATACTGTGACACCCCCAAATCCGGGTTCTCTAACCCCGATTCGGTCGTTACGATAAAATACAAATATCCACCTCTAAACAACATACAATAACTAAATGCGAAATATAATAAATGGATGTCGTTCATTCAAAAGGTGTTACTAGTCCCAAGATTCGATAACCTTAATACAGACATACAAACATACCCTAGAATAGTCATTAGGGTTCATATTATATAATAGTAATTAAACTAGTCATAAGATAAAGTCTGCTCCTTGCAAACTATTCCTACATCTTTCCTTTACCTTTTTCCTTCCCTTAAGTCTCAGGCTTAACTGCAATAGAAGTCATGATATAGCAAGAATGAGCAACGAGTTTGCTCAGCAAGTTTAAATACATCAATAAAGGGTATATCATGATGAAAGGAATATATCTGAAAATGAATTCAAAAATATGAATATCGGAAGTAAGAATAATAATTACTTTTAGAATAACTGATAGTCAAGTAGACTTTGAACTATAAAACTTCAATGGAATCAATAGCTAATTGACCCATTGGTTACTGGCTACATAATCAGTACTTGAGGGGATCAGCCTCGCGTACGGCATGTATATGCATAACATTCAACTATGCTGTTGGTATCATATATTAGATACCTGGGGTACTCCCCTATATATAAGGGGTGTTCTCTTTAGTCTAAGAATCCATACCTTTAATTAGTTTGGATAACTTTTATAAAATTTCATACAATTGTCTGACCGAACAAGGATTCAGACTCTATCTAACGCAGTTCAAGAATTATAGAACTTTAAATAATGTACAAGTCCAAGACCGTACGAACTCAAATGCACTAAGTGTGAGTGTCAATAAAATCGATGTGAAATAATTATAAAGTAATTAAACCACCTAAAGCGTGATTAGAAATAAAGTTCAAGCTTAAATAATAACTTACAATACAATAATAACTGCTCAATATAAGATGAGAAGGATGAGAAACTTGCACAATAAAGAATGAGTTTCAGAAGACTTGCACAAATAAACAGTGTAAGTCAAAGAACTTGTGACGAACGAGATTTTTTTAATTTAATTTGAATATTTATTGAATTAAATAAATATTTTTCGATGATTTAATTATTGAGTTAAATAATTAATTGATGAAATTGTGGTAGATTAATTTAATTATATGTGTTACATTAGTTAAATTAATGTAGTGAATTTTTATATTTAAAGTATGTATTTAATTGAGCTTATTTGATTAAATAAATTATTTAAATAAGCATAATGTTATTCTAATTAAATTAATAATTAATTAGAGATTTAATGATTTGACATAATTAATAAACAAGAATTTTAATTATGTGACTATGTGAATTATTATGGAATTATGCAATTTTATTTAAATAGGATTATTTGATTAATTGGGTGTGACATTAATTAACTATATAATAGTAAGTTAATTAAAATAAATGAAAAATGAGCTTTTTAAGTGACAAACCAAACATGGCCTTAAGAACATATGAGCAGTTAAGGCCATGAAGCACTTAACCACTACCCATGTTTTGCCAGTTAAGTCTATACGTATAATTATATTAGTATTATTAGTCTTTTTGAAAACAAATTAGAGAACACAGAGAGAAAAAAAGGGAAAAAATTTGAGAGAGATTGAGATTGAAGAAGGTTTGGAGAATCAAAGAAGACTTTCGTATCATCTAAACAAGAATCAAAGGGTAAGAATCCAAGTTATAATCTCTATTTCTCATGTTCTTGAGTTTTCATAAAAAAATTAGTTTCAGTTATCTGTAAATGAATTTTGTGACTAATACATGAGAAAGTGATTGATATATGTTAGGTAGTATGTATAAATCACTATATGATGTTTATAAACTAATTTGGTTGAATTAATCCATTAGATTGTGTTTAAAAAGAAAGTTTTGAGTTTACAGTGAAAAATATTTGAATATGGCTTGTATGTATGAAATTTGATGCCTTAGTTGAATGTAAAACTATAAATTGATGATTTAATATGTTTGTACATGTAAAAACGAAAAGAACGAAACTTAAACGGACTGATTTGGTGTTATAACGAATCTGTAATGTGTGATTTCATGAAAATCGACGAAACTTTGAAAAATAGCAAAAACATGCAATTTATGGGTTTAAATTTAGTTGTTTAAGTTGTTTAAGTTGTCAAAATCATGCTATAAGTGTTGGGTTATACTTTTGTAAAGTTTAGAATTGATGGGTATGATTAATTTATTGTTTGAGCAAATTTTTTGGGTCTATTTTTGGCTCTATACTGTGTTATTCGAGAAATACAGATTCTGAAACTGGCGTGTGGAGCTGCAGCACCAACTTTAAGCCTAAGATTGGGGCTGCAGCACCAGTGGAGCTGCAACGCCAGACTTAAGCTTAAAGTCCGAGCTGCAGCGCCACTTGGCAGATTTTGCCCAGAAATGAGATTTTAATTTTTCAAGTCCAGAAAATGTAATTGTAACCTAATCTAATGAACATGGAAATGTAATAATCATATAATGAGATGTTAAAATAGATTAGTAACATGCCAATGAAGGTTTTACGTGATTAATTGATGAGTTGAATGAGTACTTAAACTCGTTATTCGTGAAGTCTAATAATGTGTTTAAGAGTTAAGGTTTGTGTATATGGTTGATATAATCAGATTTAGAGTTGAGTTAAATGAAAGAGAATATACTCATGATGCTAGTATTGTTATACTTAATTGGTATTGTGACTTTAAATGGTATATAGGATTAATTGGGGAACGTGAATTGTAATTATAGCTTACGCACGAGGCAAGTTTCCTATCCTTAAACTTGTTTAATATTTTGCAAGTTCTCTAACCCTAAACTTTCTTTGAGCAAGTTTCTTCACCCTAACTCTATTATGATTAAGCAAGTATTTTATCCCTAACTCATTATCATTAAGCAAGTTCCTTATCTAAACTCTTTAAATTGAATAAGCGCTCTATTCCTTATTCTTATGTCAAGCAAGTTACTAAATTCAAAGTTATTATTTAATTTAAATATCGTTTATTGCTGAACCTTGTAAGACTAGCGAACCCTTATTGATTCGACTAGTCCATAGTTGATGAACATTCTAAACTCTATAACTATTATTGAACCTATCCAAACCAAACTTCTTTTGGTGCGCACTCTGATGTCAAACTGAGATGAACAACCTTGTATAGGGGATTATTTAAGCTTTAGCATTGAGATATTGTGCACAGTATGGTGTTAAGGGCTGATCCCCCTAAGTACGAGAAGTAGAGTCCATAGTCTTATGACTGTTAAAGGTTTAAAGTATAAACACTTTACAACCTAGGACATAGTTCAAGGTCTTATGACCCTCAGATGTTCTTTTGATTCTCATTATTCACTCTTGATTCAAAAGTCGAGTTTCTTATTCAGAAATCTTTGATTCACTCCCATATTATTATATTGTTGTTATATTGTTATACTTGTGGGCAATTGTGCTCACTCTTGCGTAATAATAACATTGCAGTTAAGAACGAAAGGTCCGAAGAGCCTTCTACTAGCAAAGGCAAGGGAAAAGTCAACAAGTGATGAAGACTTGTTATTTATTTGATATGTTATTGTTTAAGACTTATGTTAAAGTTGTGTAAGACTGTTTATTTTTTTACATTTTCGCATTTAAGATTTAATGTTAGTATAACGTGGGATTGATGTATTTATATTCAAATATTGTAACCCCATAAGGGGAGGATTTATTCCTATCTATTGCATGGTTTGCATTTATTATGGGTAGATAGATAGATGATATTTGTACAGTGAATACCAAATCCCGTGGAATTGAAGTACCCGGATTTGGGGGTGTCACAGGTTGGTATCAGAGCTGTAGGTTATGAACCTTAGGTGGGGGAAAACTTTAGGATAATAGCCTTTTTAGAGATCAAGAATATAGTAATGATAACTCTTATCGTGTTTTAAGAAAGATAATAACTTATCTTATATGCTATGTGCTTATACTTATATACTCGAGTATCGATTAGCATCACGTACTAACTAAGACTTAAAATTTTATTTATCAGGATGACGGATGCTGGAGAACATAGTCAGTCCAGGGACCTTATACCCCTAGAGGCTAGAGACGAGGAGCCCCGAGATATCCACATAGTCTGGGAGCAGTTAGTCCGACGAGAGCCATCACCCTTGATCACAGTCATTGGTCAGGAGTATGTGCCGATGTCTGATTCAGAGGAGGACTCTGAGGAAGACCCTGAGGAGATTGAGGTTCAGGCTGAGGCAGCCGAAGAGGAAGAGGAAGACCCTGAAGAGTTCCCACTGAGCTCTATCAGTGCTGAGATGTATGACGAGCTGTATGACCGTAACATAGAGTTACGTGATACTATTCAGGAGCTGAGGGAGACTATTCAGGAGCTGAGGGATCTGTCGGTTACTCAACAGTCTACCATCGAGCTGAGGGATGGAGAGGTTGAGGCTCTTCACACACGGTTGGGAAATGTAGAGTGGTATTTGGCTCACGAGAAGGGCCAAACCAAGCAGAAGTCAGAGGAAATGGAGGAATTGAACAATGAACTAAAAGAGAAATCAGCAAGGCTGGCCATAGCAGAGGAGGCCTGGGTAAGGGAATCCCAAAGAGCAGATCTCACAGAAGATAACTGTCGGGCGAAGAAGGCCAAGCTTGAGGAGACGTACTCTACGCTTCAGTATACAATTAATGAGGCCCAGGATCGGGTTATGAGGTACCCAATTCAGTTTAAAGGACTGGTGTCATACATGCTAGATCGCAGGACAATGTCTCGGATTTGGAAGAAGAGCGTGGCAAAGCTGTTTGTCGCCTTAATGGGCAGTGATAGGAATATTTGATTTTGTGAAACCTATCTGGTAGTTAATAATGTAAATTCCAATGTGTTTATAAATAGAAGAATATTTTATGTTTTAAATCCTGTAGATTCTTTATCTCGGGATAGTTGATGTAAATAGCAGTGATGCTATCGTGTTATGTTAAAACTTTTGATTTAATAAAATATCAGAGTTTATTTGAGATAATGTGTTGACTGATTGTGTCTAAATGTTTAAGTTAAGCCTTAGATATTTAGAGAATTGGATAAAGCTCTAATAATCGTATTTCTTAACAGAAAAATGCCGCCAAGGAGACGACCTAACCGTCAACAAGCCTAAGAAGGGTCAACGAACAACAACAACGACGCCAATGCTAACCCCATTCAGCAGTTGGCAAACTTACTTGTTGGAGCACTTAGCAACCAACCTCAAGCTCCACCGAACACAACGTTCAAGGACTTCAAGGCAGTGGGTCCACCAGAGTTTAAAGGCACCATGAACTCGATAGAAGCTCAAACCTGGGTCATAGAGATGGAAAAAGTTTTCGATGTCGCCAGAGTCAAAGAAGACCAAAAAACTGCCTACGCAACGTTCATGTTGAAATCCAAAGCTAGTTATTGGTTGCAAGCAAATAAGGTCTGGGGGAGGAGAAGATGTGATTACCTGGGAGAGGTTCAAAGAGATGTTCTTTGAGATGTACTTTCCGACCAGCTCGCAGTATCAAATGGAGGTCCAGTTCCTGGAACTGAAATAAGGGAATATGTCCGTACCGGAATATGCGGCGAAATTTAATGAGTTGGCTAGGTTTGCCACGTATCAAGTGCACACAGATCAGAGGAAGGCAAGGAGGTTTGAACAGGGCCTGAAGCCCTGGTTGTATAGCAAAGTGTCAATGTTCCAATTAAACACTTTTGCTGGGGTGCTAGAGAAGGCTATTCTCGCTGAAGGCGGGAATAACTTTGTTACAAAATATAACCAAGATCAAAAAAAGAAGAAGAATGAAGGTGAAGGAGTTAACAAGGCTAGTGGTAGCAACACGGGGGGAAGTAACAATCAGAAGAGGAGGTGGACCGACAACTCATCAACTGGAAATCAGCAAGGAGGTCAGAAAAAGAGGATCGAAGCTTGTCTGACCTGCTGGAAAGCTCACCTGGGGGTCTGTATGAAGGAAAAATGAGTGTGCTACAATTGTGGTCAGGAAGGCCACATAGCACCTAACTGTCCTAACCCAAAGAAGGGAACCTGCTTCACTTGCGGTTCAAAGGACCATCTGGCAAGGGACTGTCCCAAGAAGGGATCTGGAGGGGTAGGATCAGGAGGAAACAGGGGAAACAGTGGTGGAAGTGCTCTAACTATCACGGGACCAACCGCAACCAATCGACCAACCGCCAGGACCTTCAACATGACCGTGTAGGATGCTGTATAGTCTCGCGATGTGGTGTCAGGTATCATTCCGATCAATAAAATTAATGCTTATATACTATTTGATTCGGGTGCTACTTGTTCATTTATATCCGATGATTTTGCTAAGAACTTAGAATTGCCTATGGACGAGTTAGAATACCCCATGAACATAGAGATTGCGAATAGAGAAGTGATCCCTATTAAGTATGTGCACAAGAACTGTAGGGTGGATATTAAGGGTAACATTATGAACGTAGATCTTATCCCGATTAGGCTTGGGGAATTCGATGTTATTCTGGGAATGGATTGGCTAGTCAATTATGGGGCTGTAATTTATTACCAGAAGAAGTGTATCAACCTTATGACCCCATCAAAGGTTGTGTTTTATGGCAGAAAATCACCTAGACAAGCGAGTTGTCTGACGATGATGCAGGCTAGGAAGTTGTTAAGACAAGGCTGTGTAGGATATTTAGCCTACATAGTCGATAGTCGTAAAGAAAACCCGAAAGTGGAAGATATACCAGTCGCGAGGGACTTCTTAGACGTATTTCTGGATGATCTGCCAGGACTTCCGCCAGACAGAGTGGTTGAGTTTGTGATCGATTTAGCGCCAAGGACGGCTCCAATATCGAAAGCACCGTATCGGATGGCTCCGGTAGAGATGAAAGAGTTATTGGTACAACTGCAAGAGTTATTAGACAAGAAGTACATCCAACCTAGCGTATCGCCGTGGGGAGCGCTGGTGTTGTTTGTGAAGAAGAAGGACGGGACGATGTGGCTTTGCATAGACTATAGAGAACTAAATAAGGTCACAATTAAGAATAGATATCCATTATCGAGGATCGACGACCTGTTTGACCAATTGAAGGGAGCAAGATACTTTTCGAAGATAGACTTGAGGAGTGGTTATCATCAAATAAAGGTGAGGCCAGAGGATGTCCCGAAAATAGCATTTAGGACTCGATATGGTCACTACGAATTTTCGGTGATGTCATTCAGTCTGACGAATGCTCCTGCAGCATTCATGGGCTTAATGAACAGAGTGTTCAAACCGTTTTTGGACAAATTCGTGGTGGTCTTTATCGACGACATTTTGGTATACTCGAACACCAAGGAAGAACATGTAGAACATCTGAAGTTAATATTAGAGGCGTTGAGAAGAGAGAAGTTGTACGCCAAATTTTTGAAATGTGAATTTTGGATTAAAATAGTACAATTTCTTGGACATGTGATAGACAAGGACGGAATTTTGGTAGATCTCTCTAAAGTTGAAGCGGTGATGAACTGGGATCAGCCAAAAACACCGTCGAAAGTGAGAAGTTTTCTTAGATTAGTGGGCTATTATAGAAGATTCATT
This sequence comes from Panax stipuleanatus, assembly GCA_020205555.1. Classification (NCBI taxonomy): domain Eukaryota; kingdom Viridiplantae; phylum Streptophyta; class Magnoliopsida; order Apiales; family Araliaceae; genus Panax; species Panax stipuleanatus. Next base: position 76,631,780 of record CM035122.1, on the reverse strand, counting down.
CAGGACTTTTCCAAGATCGCAACTCCGCTGACGAATTTGACTAGGAAATCGGTGAAGTTCGTTTGGACGGAGAAGTGTGAGGAAAGCTTCCAAGAGCTTAAGAAGAGGTTGAGTTTAGCACCTATGTTATCTCTTCCGGATGACACAGGAAATTTTATGGTTTATAGTGATGCGTCGCACAAAGGACTTGTCTGTGTGCTTATGCAAAATGGCAGAGTCATTGCGTATGCGTCACGATAATTAAAAGATTATGAGAAGGGGTATCCGACCCATGACTTGGAGTTAGCTGTAGTGGTATTTGCTTTGAAAATTGGGAGACACTATCTCTATGGGGAGAAGTGTGAAATATATACAGACCACAAAAGTCTGAAATATATTTTTACACAGAAAGACTTGAATATGCGCCAGAGAAGGTGGCTAGAGCTAATTAAAGACTATGACTGCGAAATTTTATACCATCCGGGTAAGGCTAATGTGGTTGCCGACGCCTTAAGCAGGAAGGGTCGGGAGAAATTGATGATGTTGACTGCTCAGGAAGAGCTAATTTCAGTAATGGAAAAGCTGGAATTGGAAGTGAAGTATCTGATGGAGATTGACGAGAAGTTATTTCAGATGCAAGTTGGTACAACCTTATTGGATAAAGTTAAGGAAGCTCAACTTCAGGACGAAGAATGTGAGAAGGTAAAGAAAAAGATATCTTAAGGAACCGAACCGAGATTCAAGATAGACAGTGAGGGACTACTGAGATTTGAGAACAGAGTATGGGTACCATCAGTGCCAGAGATTAAGGCTGACATCTTGAGCGAAGCTCATAGCTCACGGTATTCAATTCACTCCGGTAGTACCAAGATGTACCAGGATCTTCGACAGCACTTCTGGTGGCTGAATTTGAAACAATATGTTGCTGAGTGTGTTGCAAAGTGTCTGACATGTCAGAAAGTGAAAGCAGAACATCAGAGACCTAGTGGTTTACTACAACCCCTGGAAATCCTAGAATGGAAATGGGAACACATTACAATGGATTTTGTGGTTGGCCTTCCGACGACTCAAAAAGGCTATGACGTAGTATGGGTTATCGTTGACCGACTGACGAAATCTGCACATTTTCTTCCGTTCAAAATCAGATTCAACTTAGACCAGTTGGCAAGGTTATATGTGAAAGAGATTGTTTCAAGGCACGGCCAGTATCAATTATTTTTGATAGAGATCCGCGCTTCACATCGAACTTCTGGAAGCGACTACAGGAATGCATGGGGACACAGTTGAGAATGAGTACGGCTTATCACCCTCAGACAGACGGGCAGAGTGAAAGAATGATCTAGACATTTGAAGATATATTGAGAGCATGCATCATGGATTTTAAGGAAATTGGGTTGATCACCTACTGCTTGTGGAATTCGGTTACAACAACAGTTACCATGCTAGTATTGGTATGCCGCCTTACGAAGTGTTGTACGAAAGAAAATGCAAAACTCCGCTATAGTGGGATGACGTTGGCGAGAGACAATTGCTAAGTCCAGAGTTGGTACAACAGACAGCAGAGATAGTCAAAGTGATCCGGACAAGACTGGTAGCCGCTCAGGATAGGTAGAAGAAATACGCTGATCCACACCGTAAGAACGTTGAGTTTGAATCGGGTAGCTATGTGTTCTTGAAAGTCTCTCCCTGGAAGGGAAAGATCAGATTCGGTAAGAAGGGGAAATTGAGCCCGAGGTTCATTGGACCCTTTGAGGAACTGCGAAGGATTGGAGAAGTTGCGTATGAGGTAGCCTTACCTCTGGCGCTCAAGAATGTCCACAACGTCTTTCATGTTTCAGTTTTACGACCCTACAAACCCGATTACAAACATGTAAGTGAATATAAACCCCTATATTTGAGAAAGACTTATCCTATGAAGAAATTCCTGTTCAAATTGTTGACAGGAAAGAGCAAGTTCTCAAAAACAAGGTTATACCTTCGGTTAAGGTAATTTGGAGGAACCACAACACTGAATAAGCTACGTGGAAACTCGAAGAGAATATGATGAAGAATTACCCACATTTATTTACTTAATTTATGTGTATGCGATTATGGGGACAGAATTTTTGTAAAGGGGGGAGAATGTAACGGAACAAAATTTAATTGAACCGTGATTCTGGGGACAGAATCCTTTTAAGGGGGGAAAAGATGTGACGAACGAGATTTTTGTAATTTAATTTGAATATTTATTGAATTAAATAAATATTTTTTGATGATTTAATTATTGAGTTAAATAATTAATTGATGAAATTGTGGGAGATTAATTTAATTATATATGTTACATTAGTTAAATTAATGTGGTAAATTTTTATATTCAAAGTATGTATTTAATTGAGCTTATTTGATTAAACAAATTATTTAAATAAGCATAATGTTATTCTAATTAAATTACTAATTAATTAAAGATGAAATGATTTGACATATATAATAAACAAGAATTTTAATTATGTGACTATGTGAATTATTGTGGAATTATGCAATTTTATTTAAATAGGATTATTTGATTAATTGGGTGTGGCATTAATTTACTATATAATAGTAAGTTAATTAAAATAAATGAAAAAGGTGCTTTTTAAGTGACAAACCAAACATGGCCTTAAGAACATGGGAGCAGTTAAGGCCATGAAGCACTTAACCACTACCCACGTTCTGCCAGTTAAGTCTATACGTATAATTATATTAGTATTATCAGTCTTTTTGAAAACAAGTAAGAGAACACAGAGAGAAAAAGAGAGAAAAATTTGAGAGAGATTGAGATTGAAGAAGGTTTGGAGAATCAAAGAAGAGTTTCCTATCATCTAAACAAGAATCAAAGGGTAAGAATCCAAGTTATAATCTCTATTTCTCATGTTCTTGAGTTTTCATAAAAAAATTAGTTTCAGTTCTATGTAAATGAATTTTGTGACTAATACATGAGAAAGTGATTGATATATGTTAGGTAGTATGTATAAATCATTATATGATGTATATAAACTATTTTAGTTGAATTAATCCATTAGATTGTGTTTAAAAAGGAAGTTTTGAGTTTATAGTAAAAAATATTTGAATATGGCTTGTATGTATGAAATTTGATGCCTTAGTTGCATGTAAAACTATAAATTGATGATTTAATATGTTTGTACATGTAAAAACGAAAAGAATGAAACTTAAACGGACTAATTTGGTGTCATAACGAATCTGTAATGTGTGATTTCATGAAAATTGACGAAACTTTGAAAAATAGCAAAAACATGCAATTTATGGGTTTAAATTTAGTTGTTTAAGTTGTCAAAATCATGCTATAAGTGTTGGGTTATACTTCTGTAAAGTCTAGAATTGATGGGTATGATTAATTTATTGTTTGAGTAAAGTTTTTGGGTCTATTTTTGGCTCTATTCTGTGTTATTCGAGAACTGCAGATTCTGAACTGGCGTGTGGAGCTGCTGCGCCAACTTTAAGCCTAAGAGTGGGGTTACAGCGCCAATGGAGCTGCCGCGCCAGCTTTAAGACTAAGATTGGGGCTGCAGCGCCAATGGAGCTGCAGCGTTAGTGGAGCTACAGCGCCATTTTTAGTTCAAATGGTGAAGCTGCAGCGCCACTTGGCAGATTTTGACCAGAAATGAGATTTTAATTATTCAAGTCCAAGAAATGTAATTGTAACCTAATCTAATGAACATGGAAATGTAATAATCATATAATGAGATGTTAAAATAGATTAGTAACATGCCAATGAAGGTTTTACGTGATTAATTGATGAGTTGAATGAGTACTTAAACTCGTTATTCATGAAGTCTAATAATGTGTTTAAGAGTTAAGGTTTGTGTATATGGTAGATATAATCAGATTTAGAGTTGAGTTAAATGAAAGAGAATATACTCATGATTCTAGTATTGTTATAATTAATTGGTATTGTGACTTTAAATAGTATGTAGGATTAATTGGGGAACGTAAATTATAATTATAGCTTACGCACGAGGCAAGCTTCCTATCCTTAAACTTGTTTAATATTTTGCAAGTTCTCTAACCCTATACTTTCTTTGAGCAAGTTTTTTTACCCTAACTCTATTATGATTAAGCAAGTATTTTATCCTTAACTCATTATCATTAAGCAAGTTCCTTATCTAAACTCCTTAAATTGAATAAGCATTCTATTCCTTATTCTTATGTCAAGCAAGTTACTAAATTCAAAGTTATTATTCAATTTGAATATCTTTTATTGCTGAACCTTGTACGACTAGCGAACCCTTATTGATTCGACTAGTCCATAGTTGATGAGCGTTCTAAATTCTAGAACTATTATTGAACCTATCCAAACCAAACTTCCTTTGGTGCGGACTCTGATGTCAAACTGAGATGAACAACTCTGTATAGAGGATTATTTACGCTTTAGCGTTGAGATATTGTTTACAGTATGGTACTAAGGGCTAATTCCCCTAAGTATGAGAAGTAGAGTCCATAGTCTTATGACTGTTAAAGGTTTAAAGTATAAACACTTTACAACCTAGGACATAGTTTAAGGTCTTATGACCCTCAGATGTTCTTTTGATTCTCATTATTCACTCTTGATTCAAAAGTCGAGTTTCTTATTCAGAAGTCTTTGATTCATTCGCATGTTATTATATTGTCGTAATAATAACATTGTAGTTACGATCTAAAGGTCCGAAGAGCCTTCTACTAGCAAAGGCAAGGGCAAGGTCAACAAGTGATGAAAACTTGTTATTTATTTGATATGTTATTATTTACGACTTATGTTAAAGTTGTGTAAGACTGTTTATTTGTTTACGTTTCCGCATTTAAGATTTAAGGTTAGTATGACCTGGGATTGATGTATTTATATTCAGATGTTGTAACCCCATAAGGGGAGGATTTATTCCTATCTATTGCATGGTTTGCATTTATTTTGGGTAGATAGATAGATGATATTTGTACAGTGAACACCAAATCCCGTGGAATTTAAGTACTCGGATTTGGGAGTGTCACAGAACTTTCAATCATGTATGCTAGTGTGTTCAACACTTTAAACGTACATTTCATGTCAATATAGACCATACGATCATGCTCTCCAAATCAGAATACACACGTGATACTCATTTGTCAAAGTTCATATTCAAAACTATAAGTTTCAATTTAAAACATACGCTTTTCTTCCCTAACATATATCAACATCATCAATCGTGTGTACTAACATCGTTATACATGCTCATTTATATGAATGTACTCATATATGTGTGTTAATTTAGTTCACATGCTTGTTCTAACAAGGTACCATATGATAGCACATAACAGGTTCTTAACAGAAAATGAAAATCTAGTTCAGGCCTAGCGCAGCTGCGCCGCTGGGCAGTTCAAAACTGGCGCAGCTGCGCAGGGCTTCGGCTAGAGACAGAAGCAGCCTGCTTCGGCAGAACTATAAACCCAACTCAGAAATTTTTATACGAATTCGTTCCAGCCACAATGTAATATAGTTCTATTATACTTGTAAGCTCACATAGCAACTAATAAGCATTTCCAAATCAACTTATCATACAATTCATGCTTAATCAAAGAATCAAGAACTTAGCATTTTACATAATTTGAAGAACAAGAATGGGAAATGATATACCTCTGCTGCTATAACAATTTTCCCTCACTGATAACTTTCTCAATATAAATGCTATCAATTCTATACTTGTATGAAAATCTCAGCAAGTGTAAATTAGAAGAAGGACGCTCATTATATAGATAATTCAATAACCAGTCAATGCAATTCTCTTTCAAATTAAATCAAATGATTTCAAGAATGCATAATGGATAAGGAATGGTAGTGAATAGTTGGTGAATTCATCATGAATTCCACACCTCTTAAAATCATTAGCTAGCTTTGTTGAAATTGAGGAAAATATAGAGTAGGCTAGCTTCTCACGTGAAGAGGAATTTGAGGATGGGCAACTAGCAAGTATAAATCATATATGTCCAACACTTAGTTATAAATACACTTAGGTTATATATATACACATAGTATATACTTAGGTTGTACATCTAATGGGTGTCACAATGACATTTCAAATTAGCAACTAATAATCTAATGTACATTTTCCTTAATACCAAATATAATTTAATTGGGTATTATCATTATTCATTACCGTAACTATTATTATTATAATCATAATAACTTAATGAAATCATTATCAAATCACAATTGATTATTGATGTTACTATATGTTAATAGGGTATACATGAATGTTTACCCATACACTTCATGTCACATAAACTATACCATTAGGTAACTCTATTAATGCAATTAATCTTACTATATAGTCTATATATAGAGTATATAGACATATTAATGTGTGACCTTATATTATATATAATATATAGTTAACTACTGTATATTAAAGGTTTAATAGATCGCATGCTTGCACAAATTAATTAATCAAGTAAATATAATCTCATTATATTTATTAATCCTTTCCTCAATAATATATTATTTATTCACAATAATAGTTAATCGACATACTATCAATTAATTACTCGTTAATCGTTTATCCTTTGTAATAATAATTAATCTTTTCACTATATTTAAGCAAATTGAATATTTAATTAATAACAATTCCTTCAATTCCCTGATATAAAGGTCTCAGGGCTAGTCCACTAATTTAAATAAACCATTAGTGATTCCCTTTAATAATCATAGCATTTATTTGCATAGGCTCTATCTCACATAACCACATAAGGTTTAAATAAACTCACAAAGCTAACTCATTAAAATTAAATCACATATTTAATTACTAATGAAGTTTAAAATTCACGGTCATTACATCCCTCCACCCTTCTAAAAATTTCATCCTCGAAATTGTATAAATAAGGTTACTCAAATAAAAACAGATAATTCGCTTTCATCTTCTCTTCTAGTTCCCACGTAGCTTCTTCGACTGTGTGATTCCTCTAGAGAACCTTGACGGAATGGATGATCTTATTCCTCAGCTTCTGTTCCTTCCTATCTAGTGTCTGGACAGGAACTTCTTCGTACGATAAGTCTTTCTTGACTTGGATTGGTTTATAAGAGATAATGTGCTTGTAGTCCAATTTATACGGTCGCAACACTGACACAGAAAACACATTATGAATGTGCTCAAGTTCAGGAGGTAACACTACCTCGTACGCCACTTCACCGACTAGCCTCAGAATCTCGAACTGTCCTATAAACCTAGGGCTCAACTTTCCCTTCTTCCCAAAATGAATCTTCCCTTTCCAGGGAGATACTTTCAAAAATGCATAGCTTCCTAATTCAAATTCTTTCTTCTTGTGATGTAAATCCGCATACTTCTTCTGGCGATCTTGAGCCGCTACTAGTCGGGCTCTTATCACCTTGATGATTTTTACTGTCTGCTGTACCAGCTCTGGTCCCAACAGTCGACGTTCTCCAACTTCGTCCCAGCATAATAGCGTTCTACATTTCCTCACATACAGTGCTTCGTACGGCGGCATTCCAATACTGGTGTGATAACCATTGTTGTACGCGAACTCTACTAATGGAAGGTGATCCTCCCAACTACCCTTGAAGTCCATCACACAAGCTCGGAGCATGTCTTCAAGTGTTTGAATCGTTCTCTCATTTTGCCCATCGGTCTGCAGATGATACACGATACTCATTCGTAGTTGTGTCCCCATTCTTTCTTAAAGACTCTTCCTGAAGTTTACCGTGAATCGCGGATCTCTATCTGATACAATAGATACCGGCACCCCATACCTCGAGATAATTTCCTTGACATACAATTTGGATAGTTGGTCCAAACTATACTTAATCTTAATGGGCAAAAAGTGAGCCGTCTTGGTAAGACGATCTACAATTACCCATATGGCGTCGTGCCCTTTCTGCATTGCCAGAAGTCCCACCACAAAGTCCATTGTGATGTGCTCCCACTTCCATTTTGGAATCTCTAACGGTTGTAATAACCCTCTTGGTCGTTGGTGCTCTGCCTTGACCCTCTTACAAGTTAGACATCTACTTAAGCATGACGCAACCTCTCTCTTCATGTTTGGCCACCAGAAGTGCTGAAGCAAATCTTGGTACATCTTCGTGCTTCAAGGGTGTATCGAGTATCTCGTACTGTGTGCTTCTTGCAAAATCTCTTCTCTTAGTTCTGGTACTAACGGTACCTAGATTCGTCCTTCGAATCTTAGCAATCCAGTGCTATCAATCATGTATTTCAATTCGTCACCTTCAGTCCATCGCTTCTTGATGTTATCGCAATCTTCGTCCATCTCTTGTGCCTCTTTAACCTTATCTAATAAAGTCGGGCTCGCTGTCACTGTAAATAATTCCTCGTTGGTCTCCATCGGATACTTAACCTCCAAGTCTAGTCATTCGAAATCTTTCACCAATTCCTCTTGAATGGTCAACTTTAATAACTTCTCTTTGCCTTTTCTACTTAAGGAATCTGCACTACATTTGCTTTGCCTGGATTGTACAGAATCTCGCAATCATAATATTTGATCAATTCTAGCCATCGGCGCTGCCTCATGTTTAGCTCCTTCTGCGTGAAGATATACTTCAGACTCTTTTGATCCGTATATATCTCACACTTCTCGCCATACAAATAATGCCTCCAAATCTTCAAGGCAAAAACTACTGCTGCTAATTCCAGGTCAAGAGTCGAAAAACCCTTCTCATAATCTTTCAGTTGATGTGAAGCGTACACTATAACCCTGTCGTACTGCATCAGCACACAGCCAAGACCTTTGTGTGACACATCACTATACACTACAAACCCTCCCGTGTTGTTCGATAAAGCCATTACAGGTGCTTGACTAAGCCTCTTCTTTAATTCTAGGAAACTCTACTCACATTTCTCCGTCCAAACGAACTCTACCGTCTTTCTAATAAGATTGGTCAACGGCGACGCTATCTTCAAAAAATCCTGAATGAATCTTCGATAGTATCCCGCTAATCCTAAGAAACTCCTGATTTCTGTTGGCGTCTTTGGCTGCTCCAAATTGATAACCGCTTCTACTTTTGCTGGATCCACTTAAACACCATTCTTGTCGATAACGTGCCCCAAAAACTGCACTCTCTGTAACCAAAACTCACACTTAGAGAATTTTGCATACAGCTTCTCCCTCCTTAATGTCTCCAACACTATCCGAAGATGCTCGACGTGTTCTTCCTCCCTCTCTAAATACACCAGAATGTCATCGATGAATACGACAACGAACTTATCCAAAAACTGTTTGAACATTCTGTTTATCAAGTCCATAAATACTGTCGGCGCGTTTGTCAATCCGAATGACATTACCAGAAATGAAAAGTGTCCATACCAAGTTCTGAATGCCGTCTTTGGAATTTCCTCCGCCCTCACCTTCAGTTGGTGATAACAGGTCCTCAAGCCAATATTTGAAAAGTATTTTTGTTCCCTTTAACTAATCAAACAGATCGTCGATCTTGGGTAATGGATACTTGTTCTTAACGGTGACCTTGTTCAACTCTCGGTAGTCGATACAAAGCCTTAACGACCCATACTTCTTCTTTACCAATAAGACTAGTGCTCCCCACGGTGATACGCTCTGTCGAATATATCCCTTATCTAACAACTCTTGTAATTGAGCCATCAGTTCTTTCATCTCTACCGGTGCCATACGATATGGCGCTTTGTATACCGGTGTTGTCCCTGGTGCCAAATCAATAACAAACTCTATCTCTCTATCCGGTGGCAATCCCAAAATCTTGTCTGGGAAGATATCAGCGAATTTCCCTACAATTGGTATCTGACCCAGTTCACCCTCGACTCGTCGAGTATCAACCACGTTAGCCAAATAACCTACACAACCCTTCCTAAGTAATCTCTGTGCCTACATCATCATCAGACAATGAGATTGTCTCGACGATTTACTACTATAAAATACCACCTTCGACTTATTCGGAGTCTTAAGGTGTGCACACTTCTTCTTACAGTCGATAACTGCTTCGTGATTCGATAACCAATCCATTCCAAGGATTACATCGAACTCCCCCAAACGTATCGGTATCAAATCCACGTTGAGCTTAAATCCTCTCAATTCGGTATAACAGTTCCTATGAATGTATTCTACGGGAATAATTTCCTTGTTTGCTACTTCTACGCTCATAGGGTGTTCTAAGCTTTCATGGGGTAAGTCTAACCGTTTGGCAAATTCTTCGAAAATAAAAGAGCAGGTAGCACCTGAACCAAATAACACATAGGCATCTATATTGTTGATTGGAATGATACCTGACACCACGTCCTGTTAGAGTTTATGCCCTAGAGGCTAATTCTTTGATGTAATTGCTTAAATATTTTTGATATTATATTTGATTGAATAAATGAATTATTTTATTATGGTTTTATTTACTGCGCTATATAAATGTTAACATAATAAAAGTCCTTAGAATAGTGATACAAAGTATATGGCTTCAAGTATGTCACTTGAACATGAGATCATATAATTACCATTAGTATCATTACTCTTAAATGTCCCTAGTCGAGTGTCATTGTTAATAGGACAACAATGATACATTGAGACTAGTATGTGGATTGACTGATGGCCAAATCTCATTGGTCATAAATATATGAGATATTGAGTCAATGCATAGGTACATGTTAGAGAACAATGTACTGGACAGACCCACCATGAGAATTCTACGTGGAGCATTATGCAAAGTGTCATAAGCAATTCTCATAGTGACAATGATGTAATGATCCTCCGACCTGAAATAACTATATTACTACACGAGAATTTATGTACTTTGATATCATCAAAGGCCACCTTTAATAGGGTGGACGATAAAGGTGATTATTGGGTACATCATGAATCGTGTGAGGAATATGAGTGATCTAGATAGAATTTAACCCTCCTATATATTAGGGGTGATATCCATAGGCCTCTTGATTGAGTAGGACTATGAAATGCATGGTCATGCTCAAATAGTGATTTGTTTCATATAGTCTACTCATCGATCAAGAAAACTCAGATTAAATTATGAAGAGGATGACACATTCCATGCCTCGAGTTTAATCTTAGATGTCAAGGTTAAAAGGATTAAATTACATTGAAACATTGGTCACGAAAAGGTTGTATCGAATCACCGATCTTATTATTATTTGGGTGGCAGTGATGCATTACTAGATGCCGCTTACTGTTTATAATTTTATAATATGATTCTAAAATTATTGCCAACATAATAATAACCTATAGGGTGACACACTTTAGAACGTAATTAAAAGGAAATTAATTTAATTGTATGGATTTAAATATATCAATATGATTGATAGTATTTAAATTACGAATTTAAATTAATAGGATAATTTGTATATATATATGTATATTAATTAAGTAAGACTTAATTAAGATATAATATATATATATATATATATAAATTCGGATTTTATTTTTCTAATTGGATTAGGTTTTGGTTAATTCCTTTAACTATTATATAGATGATATATCAGCCGTTTAGGGGATTATCGATATCAAAACCCTAGCCGCTCTTAGACACAGACTAGAGAGAAGAATTTTTGAAAGTCCAGATCCTTGGCGGCTAGTACCGCAGGTTTCCTTGCTGCAGATCGTGTGACGATTCGCGGGACGTTCATGTGGATACCATAGAGGCGCAGTTCTGTTGGATTGCGTTGAGGATTCAAAGCAGTTCTAGAATCTCCATCGTCTCCGTTCAGGCTTGAATAATCGGTAAAACCAATCTTAACCTCTGAATTAATATATTTTTCGCATGGATCCTGTTTTAGGGTTTCGAAAAATTTTAATTTCCGCTGCGTTTATGTGCCGAAAACCCTACACGTCCTTGGACTCCACCGCATCCTTTACGGTCATGTTGAACGTGCGTGCCATTGGTCTGTTGGCTTAGCTGGCTGGCCCTCCGATGCTCAGCCCATTATTGTTGTTGTTATAATTGCCGCTAGCTGGATCGCCCTTTCTCTTCGGGCAGTCCTTAATTTGATGGTCTAGGGTTCCACACGAGAAACACCCTCCTTTCTGCTTGTTTGGACAATGAGGAGCCATGTGCCCCAGTTGTCCACAACGATAACAAACACTCTTTCCCTTCATACACTCCCCCGAGTGATTCCTGCCACAGTTATTGCACTTCACACTTTTCTTGGCCTCTCCCCCGGACTTGTTACCTCCAAGGGATTGGCTCTCCGTCCATTTACGCTTGTTGGGGTTGCTGCCTTCGCTGCTTCCCCCTTTCTGTCCTTCATGTCCGGTCTTCTTTTCTTGTTTAAATCGAACAATGGCTTCATTGCCTCCTTCGGCAATGATAGCCCTTTCCAGTAGATCAGAGAAAGTCTTAATCTTCAATACCGCGACTGCTTTTTGCACCCATGGTTTCAGTCTTAATTCGAACCTCCTTGCCTTCCTGGCCTCCGTGTCTACCTGATGTGAAGCGAATCGGGCCAACTCATTAAATTTTGCCTCGTACTCTGTGACAGACATACTACCTTATTTTAGTTCTAGAAACTTAACTTCCATATCCTGTTGCGTATTCTCCGAGAAGTAATTCTCGAGGAATAGCTCCTTAAATTTGTCCCAAGGAATAACTCCTTCGCCTGCTCGTCCCTTATTGGCTTTCCACTAATAATTAGCTTCACCCTTCATTATAAAAGTGGCAAAACTCGTCTTCTGTGCTTCGGCCACTCGTGCGACCTCAAACACTTTCTCCATCTCTTCTATCCAGGTTTGGGCTTCGATTGGGTCTAAGGTTCCCCAAAATTCCAGAGGTCCCACCAACTTAAAATCTTTAAAGCTAACCAAGTGATGTAATGGCTGCCCTGCTGCTGGCTGGGGTCTGTTTTGCATTACTTCTTTTAACAAGTCAACAAAGTTCTGCATTGGATCTGTATTTCCCCCTCCACCATTGTTAACGGATCCTTCCTCCCTCTGGTTTCGTGGTAGTCTCCTAGGCGGCATGATCTGAGGAAAGGAAGAAAACTTAAGCATTACGTGATATGCTATTCATCTTAGCATTAAGAAGTTAGGACGTCTATCAATCATATTTGATTCAAATAAACAACTTCAGTGTCACAATAAAACTCGATGGATCTCCTCAACCCATCACTTACATACTCTAATTGAGTTTTCTACTAAGGTTATAACCTAGGTTTCGCATTCCTAATGTTTATAACCTACAGCTCTGATACTAACCTGCGACACCCCCAAATCCAGGTTCTCTAACCCCGATTCGGTCGTCACGATACAATACAAATATCCACCTCTAAACAACATACAATAACTAAATGCGGAATATAATAAATGTATGTCATTCATTCAAAAGGTGTTACTAGTCCCAAGATTCGATAACCTTAATACAGACATACAAACATACCCTAGAATAGTCATTAGGGTTTATATTGCATAATAGTAATTAAACTAGTCATAAGATAAAGTCTGCTCCTTGCAAACTATTCCTACATCTTTCCTTTACCCTTGTCCTTCCCTGAAGTCTCGGGCTTAACTGCAATAAAAGCCATGATATAGCAAGAATGAGCAATAAGTTTGCTCAGCAAATTTAAATACATCAATAAAGGGTATATCATGATAAAAGGAATATATCTAAAAATGAATTCAACAATATGAATATCGGAAGAAAGAATAATAATATTTTTTAGAATAGCTGATAGTCAAGTAGACTTTGAACTACAAAACTCTAATGGAATCAATAGCTGATTGACCCTTTGGTTACTGGCTACAGAATAAGTACTTGAGGGGATCAGCCTCGCGTACGCCATGTAAATGCATAACATTCAACTCTGCTGTTTGTATATTATATTAGATACCTGGGGTACTCCCCTATATATAAGGGGTGTTCTCTTCAGTCTAAGAATCCATACCTTCAATTAGTTTGGATAGCTTTTATAAAATTTTATACAATTGTCTGTCCGAACAAGGATTCAGACTTTATCTGACGCAGTTCAAGAATTATAGAACTTTAAATAATGTACAAGTTCAAGACTGTACGAACTCAAATGCACTAAGTACGAGTGTCAATAAAATTGATGTGGAATAATTATAAAGTAATTAAACCTCCTAAAGCATGCTTGGAAATAAAGTTCAAGCTTAAATAATAACTTGCAATACAATAATAACCTACTCAATATAATATGAGAAGGATGAGAAACTTGCACAATAAAGATTGAGTTTCAGAAGACTTGCACAAATAAAGAATGTAAGTCAGAGAACTTGCATTCAAACCATAGATTCCTTGCATAAAGTAAATGCATAGGATAGGATACTTGCACAATAATATAAGAACGGGTTCAAAAGAACTTGCTCACAAACTTTATCGAATAAAGTAATGCAAGGTTTTAGAATACTTGCAACACCATAAAGGTAGGGTTCGGATACTTGAATGTTTGCTCAGCTATAAATAATTCTAGCATTAATTAAATAGCGTTGAAATGGCCTAACATTAACAAGTCGGCCTTTCAATTAGTATTGTGTAAACCGATAAGAGTTTATACTTAACAAACATCTAATTATCATGCCACATTGTCATAATATGTAGTTATCTCAAGTAATCACATATCAGTAGGGTCTGATTCTAGTTTGCAGTTTAAACATCATATAAGTCAACTAGCATAGTCAGGAAACTAGCAGGCTGCACCAATCCGTGCCAACTCTCTAGCATGCAAACTACTGACATTAACAAATACACATGCTTATCAGATTATTAACTCAAGTTCGAGACTTAGCATGTTCATTCACTTCTAATTCAAAATCATATGTTTTCATGTCGAACTTTTACATACTTTAAGCAATACAAGTTCATGCTTCAGAGGTTCGCTACTATGGTCATATTATCTCATAACGAGACTAAACCATACTAAGTAGGCATACTTTTACTTATATGTCATATGTATCCGTTAATCACATAGTTCACCATGAAATTCATTTTCTATGAATACGTGTATATGTGAAATCGATACTTTAACCAAACGATGCTCACGTCAACATATCTATATGCATAATGAAATCTTAATACTCATGCTTGCATGATCATAACATAATTCACTTAGTACTTGATGATATTAACTTTCACATTCTAAGCTTTCTTTGAAATTGTACTAAGTCCTTTTAGTATATGCAAGGTGTAACGATTGAGAATTTTAAATATTAATTGAAAATATTTATTGAATTAAATAAATATTTTATTGAATTTATATGTGAAGATAAATAAATAAATTATACGATTGTTGTGGACAATTTAATTAAGTGCTATATGGTTAATTAAATTAATATGTTAGCAATGGTGTAGCATAATTTTAATTTAATTGAGAATAATTTAATTAGATTTAATGTTATGTGCTAAGTGATAATAATTTGTTACACGAATTATATTTAATAAAGAAAATTCAATTGTGTGACAATTTGGTATTATGTGAATGTTAGTTTATTTAATTGAATTAGAGTGTTGTAATTTAATTTAATAGGTGTAATATTTAATCTATGGATTTAAAGAGTTATTAAAAGACTAGAAAAGGATTTTAAAGTGTTTTACCAAACAAGGCCCTTGTACTTGTTTAATCTTATTTTACCCAAACAAAGCCTTAGCACTAAAAACCTATTATTTTACTAAGAGGTTGCCAAACATGGCCTTGGGCTTTTCAAATTTTATAACCTATGTAATAAGTGGTAGTTAGTATAGCAATTAGTATATTATTTATTAGCTATATTAATAATATAAGTTACATATATTATATATGTATATGTATATTGTATATTGTATAATATATGTTAAGTTAAAAGATACGTTAGTTTTTAAAAGCCTAAGTCAAAATAAAGAAAGAAAAAGAAAAAGAGAGTTAGAGAGAATTGTTTGAGAAGAGGAAGAAAAGCTTGAGAAGGCAAGAGAGGATCATCATCTTCATCATCTCTTCTCTTTAATTAAAACTAGTAAGGTTATACCCTAACCCTTGTACTCAATTCTTATGTGTTGTAATTCTTCTTTATCAAATTAGGTTTTTACAATCATGAAATTATATGTATATATGGTGTTCATATGTTTTCATATGTAATTGTATGCCATGAAAGGGTTTTCAAAATACAATTGTTGTAAAAACAAGTTTTCAAAGCATATTCTTCTATGTTTTCATGGTTTTAGAATTCTATGTGGAAGCCTCTTTGTGAAAGTTGTTATTTTGATATGTGAATGGGATATGTATATATATATATATATATATATGTTTACATGAGAGTTTCATAGTTGTTTAAGAATTTCAATTCACAAGTATATGATGAACACTATGAAATTCATGTTCATAGTGTTAGATTATGAATTTATGTTGAAAATTTCTTTAAACCCTTGATGTGAGCATGAATTATGTGTAATATGTGATATAACATGATTATATATGAGTTATATGGTTGTTCTAGCAATTCAATCCATGAATTTTTGATAAACAATAGGAAGTGTGTTCATAGTGATTTTCGGTGAAGTTATTTATGAAAAACGGCTTTTGAAACTATCAAATTGATGTTTGATTTTGAGTTATTGTTAAAATTGATCATGTATTATGTTAATATGTTAAGAATATGAGTTATCACAATTGGAATCACTTGAATTGATTGAAAAATGAGTTCGTAATAGTAATTTTCGTCAAGAACGCTTAAAATTGTGTTTTTCTTTGCAAATCATGAAATCTTGATTTTGATTATGTGTTATATGGATTTTAAATCTTATAAGCATGTTAATGAGTTTAAAATATTGTTAGTATCAAGTTTTATGTTTATCATGTTGGTAAAAATCGAATTTGGTGTGAAGGAATGAGCCAAATTGGCTTATTTCTCCACCAGTTCGCGAGCCAGCCCCTCCACCAGAGGGAGGACCCGGCCCAGCGGGTAAAGCTGCTGCCCGGAGATTTTGGTTTTTTGTTTTTGAGTTTTTATGCCCCGTTTATTAAGCTAATTTCTTTCTAAGACTTGGAAAGTGAATTGTGCAATACGATAACATGTTTTTGATGTGATTAAGTTAGATTGAAGTATATTATGAATGTGTTACATGTGTGTGTATGTGTGTTGTTTTCACGAGGCACACAACACGATTCATTGAGTTATAGGCTTATAAATGTATGCCGTGGGTATAGACTCGCGTACTTGACTAATTAGTAACCAATGTGGTAAATTATATTGTGAGTTAGACTTGGATATGAAGTTCGATGGTTTAAATGTTGTAGTTGGATACTAATAGATGGTTTGAATGTAATATAAATGTGTAGGGTGTTTGTGAAGTGGTTGTAATTGTTAAAATGTAGCTTGCGCTTAAGGCAAGTTCTCTTACCCTTATTCTCTTATTGTAAGCAAGTTTCTAAACTTGTTATTTATATTGTGCAAGTTCTTTAAGCTACTCTTGAATGCTATACAAGCCTATTCATTGTATCTTTTCATTGTGCAAATTTCCTAACCCTTGCTCAATAAATCATGAAAGTTCATTTACGTTCCTTAACTTGTTGTATGTGGTACAAGTTATACCACACTCCAATATTCATAAAGCGTAAGTATTAAAGTGTTATCTTAGTAATATGATCTTAACTTAGTTGTTCAAGCAAGATCTACTTAGTCTATCGAATGCTTTGAGTTGTTTCTAAAAGCATGCCTATCTATTATGAAGTTTATTGTCATATTTTGCAATTGGTTCATGATTCTTATATTATTGAACTGTAAAGTACTGTAAGTCGATTCAACTACTCCTAGTTGATGTTAGTTGAACTCTAAAGTTCCCTTATCTATCCAAACCAAACTTTCTTTGGTGTGGACTAGTATTCAATTTCTAAGAATGAACAACCCTATTAATTAAGGGATATTTTATGCGAAAGCGTTAAGATGGTTGTGCACAATTCATGGTACAAAGGGTTGATCCCCCTGAGTACGATTTAATGGTCTATAGTCTTATTGACTGTTAAAGGTTTAAATAGAAATATTTATAACCTAGGACAATGGTTCAAGGTCTTATGACCCTCAGAAGTTTCTATAATTCAATTCTTTATATGGATGAAAGTAAAGTTATTTAAACTCTTTTGAAACGATTCACTTATGTCATATCACTGTTGTATTTTCAATTGTGCTTTTGTTTGCTCACTCTTGTATGTTTTACCACCACTTGTAGTTGAGACCAAGAATGTTGACATACCGTCAACAAGCAAAGGAAAAGGAAAGATGAATAAATGAAGGCTTGTTATGTCAAGTTACTTTTGTAATAAAACTTAGTTGATTATGTTTTATGTTTCCGTATTTACATTATTTGAATGATGTTAAGGTTTAGATAACCCTGGGATATTATTGGACAAGTTATCATTCTTTCTAAAGGAAGATTTTTATGAAGGTTGTAATTAGTTTGAAATTCTTTATTTGGGTAGATGTATGTTTTAATTAGAAAGTGAACACCAAATCATGTGGAAACGAAGCACTCGGATTTGGGGGTGTCACAGGTTGGTATCAAAGCCGTAGGTTATGAAACCTTAGGTGGGGGAAAACCTTAGGTAGTAGCCTTATGGTAAGATCGAAAAGATAGATGTGATAGGTAAAGATAATAAACTACCTTATGTGCTATGTGTTTACGTTTAAGTATTCGAAGAGTGATAACTCGATATCACGTAATAATAAACTTTAAAATTCTTTTGTCAGGATGACGAACGTTGGAGAACCTAGTCAGGCTAGAGAGGTTGTACCTCAGGTGCCTAGAGAGGAGGAGCCCCGTGACATACATGTTGTCTGGGAGCAGCTGGTTAGGAGAGAGCCATCTCCAGTGATCACTGTAGCTGGTCGGGAGAGTGAGCTGACACCTATTCCAGAGTATGAGGACGAGGACGAGTCTGAAGAGGAGGAAGAGGAGGAAGAGGATCCCGAAGAGGAATTCTCACCTCACTCTACTAGTGCTGAGATGTACGAGGCAGTCTACGATAGCAACGTGGAGCTTCATGGATGAGTAGGAGATCTCGAGGAAACTATCCAGCAACGAGACAATACGATCAAGGAAATGGCAAGTGACCTGGGAGATGCACAGTGGAACCTGATACATATGGAGGTTGATAGAGATGCTGCTCGATTTGTGTTGGCAAAGCTGAAGCAAGGCATCCAGGAGGAGTCGAGGAAGCGTGCCAGAGTTGAAGAGTAAAGCTTGAGGGCTAATCAACGAGCTGATCAAGTTGAAGATGAAGCTGAAGCCAAGAGGGCCAAGCTAATGGAAACAGAATATGCTTTTTATACAGCGATAGAAAGAGCTCAGGACCGTATTTTCTACTACCCAGCTCAGTTCCAAGGTTTACCGTGGTATGTGGTGGACCGAAGAACGGCATTTTGGGTAATGGAAGAGGAACGCAGAGAGGCTGTGCGACGTATTAATATGCCTAGGCAGTAGCAGCAGTAGCAGTAGTAATAGAGCTTTTGTTTATTTTTTTGCTTTTGTAGTAAATAAAGTAAATTCCATAATTAAGCTAAGAATGGGATAAGTTAATAATGTAATCCTGCAACTTTTTCAGTTCAGGAAGGATGATGTAAATGGCAGAAATGCTATCTGATTGATATTTTAAACAATGACTAATGAATAAAAGAGGTTTATTGATGTGCTATGTGTGAACTAAGTTATTCGAACGTTTAATTATGAACTTGAATACTTAAGATTTGAATAAAGGATCTAATAATAATATTTTCTTATCAGAAAATGCCTCCTAGAAGAAGAGTAACACGTCAAAACCCCGAGGGTTCGACGAACAACAACAATAACGATGCAACAAACCCTAACGCGATTCAGCAATTAGTGAACCTACTGGCAGGAGCAATGGCGAATCAGCCGCAAGTGCAGGCCACGACATTCAAAGAGTTTAAGGCAGTAGGACCGCTGGAATTTAGGGGATCGACAAACCCTATAGATGCTCAGACGTGGATTATGGAAATAGAAAAGGTATTTGACGTGGCTAGGATCAGTGAAGACCAGAAAATGACATTTGCGACTTTTATGTTGAAGTCAGATGCTAGCTTCTGGTGGCAGGCGAATAAGACTAGAGAGGGAGAAAGAGTCATAACGTGGGAACGTTTTAAAAAGATGTTCTACGAGATGTACTTCCCAGTGAGTTCGCAGGACCAGATGGAGGTCCAATTCCTAGAGCTGAAGCAGGGAACGATGTCAGTGTCGAAATACGCGACGAAGTTTAATGAACTGGCCAGGTTCGCTACTTACCAGGTCAGCACGGATGCTAGGAAGGCAAGGAGGTTTGAGCAGGGACTGAAACCCTGGCTCTACAGCAAGGTCTCTATATTCCAGCTAAACACGTTTGCAGCCGTGATGGAAAAGGCTATTCTAGCTGAAGGGGGGAGCGAAGCGGTGACTAAATTCAACCAGGACAAGAAGAAGAAGATGAAACAGAAACTAAGGCTAGTGGTAGCGGGGCTATCCATCAGAAGAGGAAGTGGAATGACAATAACTCTGCTGGGAGTCAGCAGGGAGGCCAGCAGAAGAAGAAGCTCGAAGCGTGTGCTACATGCAGGAAGACTCACACTGGAGTGTGTATGAAAGGGAAACGTGTGTGCTACAACTGTGGTCAGGAAGGCCACATCGCGCCAAATTGCCCAAACCCCAAGAAAGGAGCTTGTTATACATGTGGATCCAAGGATCACATGGCTCGTAACTGCCCTAAGAAGCCAGCGACAGGGCCAACAGGGAATGGAGGAAAGGGCAGCGGCAGCACTCTGACTGTTGCCGGACCATCGCCACTACAGGCCGTTCGACCCACTGCCCGCACATTCAATATGACGGTGCAAGACGCGGTGCAATCAAAAGACGTGGTGGCAGGTATTATTTCGATCAATAGTATAAATGCATATGTATTATTTGATTCGGGTGCTACTTGTTCATTCATATCTGATGATTTTGCTAAAACCCTAGACTTACTTGTAGAGGAGTTAGTTTACCCTTTGAGCATAGAGATTGCGAATAGGGTGGTTATTCCTGTTAGGAGCGTTTATAGGAATTGTAGACTGGACATTAAGGGTCAGGAGCTTAGAGTAGATTTAATTTCGATTAAACTTGGAGAATTCGACGTCATACTAGGTATGGACTGGTTGTTCAACCATGGGGCGGTAATCGACTGTCAGAAGAAGTCAGTAAACCTTACGACTCCATTGAAGTTGGTGTTCTATGGTAGTAAATCGCCTAGACAAGCTAATTGTCTGACGGTGATGCAAGCCAAGAAACTTTTGATGCAAGGCTGTGTAGGATATTTAGCCTACATAGCAGATACGCGTAAGGAGAGCCCGAAGGTAGAGGTGATATCGGTAGTTAAGGAGTTTGTGGATGTTTTTTCGAGTGATTTGCCAGGACTTCCGCCAGATAGGGAGACAGAGTTCGTGATCGATGTAGCGTCGGGAACTGCTCCAATTTCGAAAGCTCCATACCGAATGGCTCTAGTCAAGATGAAGGAACTGATGGTTCAACTACAAGAACTGTTAGACAAGAAGTATATCCAACCGAGCGTTTAGCCGTGGGGAGCGCTTGTTTTATTTGTGAAGAAGAAGGATGGATCGATGCGTCTTTGCATTGATTATAGGGAGTTGAATAAAGTTACGATCAAGAATAGGTATCCTTTACCTAGGATTGATGACTTGTTTGATCAACTGAAGGGTGCGAGGTACTTCTCAAAAATTAATTTGAGAAGCGGGTATCATCAGTTGAAGGTGAGAAAGGAAGATATACCGAAAACTGCTTTTAGGACTCGGTATGGTCATTACGAGTTCTTGGTGATGTCATTTGGTCTCACGAATGCCCCAGCTACATTTATGGACCTAATGAACAGGGTGTTCAAACCATTTCTGGATAAGTTCGTGGTAGTGTTTATAGATGACATCTTGGTTTATTCCAAGACCGAGGAGGAGCATGCTAAACATTTACGACTAACCTTAGAAGCACTGAGACGAGAAAAGCTTTACGCAAAATTCTCGAAATGCGAATTTTGGTTGGAACGTGTGCAATTTCTTGGCCACGTGATCGACAAGGATGGTATTTCGGTAGATCCGTCGAAGGTTAAAGCGGTAATGAATTGGGATCAGCCGAAGACGCCGTCTGAAGTGAGGAGTTTCTTGGGATTGGCTTGTTATTACCGAAGATTTATCCAAGACTTTTCTAAAATCGCAACTCCGTTGATGAATTTGACTCGTAAAATAGTTAAGTTTCTTTGGACGGAGAAGTGTGAGGAGAGTTTTCAAGAGTTGAAGAAGAGGTTGAGTACTGCGCCTGTATTATCTTTACCGGATAGTTCAGGGAATTTCGTGGTATATAGTGATGCCTCACATAAAGGATTAGGCTGTGTGTTGATGCAGAGCGGCAAAGTCATTGCCTATGCGTCACGTCAGCTGAAGGACTACGAGAAGTGGTATCCAACCCATGACTTGGAATTGGCGGCAGTAGTGTTTGCTCTAAAGATTTGGAGACACTACTTATATGGAGATAAGTGTGAAATATACACAGATCACAAGAGTCTGAAGTATATCTTTATCCAGAAGGATTTGAACATACGCCAAAGGAGATGGTTGGAACTAATCAAGGACTACGACTGCGAAGTACTTTACCATCCAGGTAAAGCTAACGTTGTTGCCGATGCTTTGAGTAGAAATGGGGAGAAGCTGAATATGTTAACTGATCAAGATCAGTTAATAGAGCAGATGGCTAGATTAGAGCTGGAAGTAAAGTTTCCAAAGGAATTGGATGAGAAGTTGTTTCAAGTAACCACTGGTTCTACTATTGTGGACAAGGTGAAAGAAGCTCAACTTCACGATGAAGAATGCGAGAAGATTCGAAAGAGAATAGCTGATGGCGAAGAGTTTAAATTCAAGATCGACAATGAGGAACTGCTACGATTTGAAGGTAGAATTTGGGTACCGCCAGTACCGGAAGTTAAGGAGGAGATCTTGAGCGAAGCTCACAGCTCGAGATATTCAATTCACCCTGGGAGTACGAAGATGTACCAGGATCTCAGGCATCATTTCTGGTGGCCGAATATGAAGAGGGATGTTGCTGAATGCGTTGTGAAATGTCTAACTTGTCAAAGAGTCAAGGCAGAACACCAGAGACCTAGCGGATTGCTGCAACCGTTAGAAATTCCAGAGTGGAAGTGGGAGAATATAACGATGGATTTCGTGGTTGGTCTTCCAGCGACTCAGAAAGGTTTCGATGCGATATGGGTTATTGTGGATCGATTGACGAAGTCAGCCCACTTTTTACCAATCAGGATTAAGTACAACTTAGAGCAATTAGCTAAATTATACGTTAAGGAGATTATTTCTCGACATGGTGTTCCAGTGTCGATTGTGTCAGACAGAGATCCGCGTATTACGTTAAATTTTTGGAAGCGTTTGCAAGAATGTTTGGGAACGCAGTTGCGAATGAGTACAGCGTACCATCCTCAAACCGATGGCCAGAGCGAGAGAACAATTCAGACGCTTGAGGATATGCTGAGAGCTTGTGTGATGGACTTCAAAGGAAGTTGGGATGATCATCTACCGTTGGTGGAGTTCGTGTAACGATTGAGATTTTATATTTAATTTTAAATATTTATTGAATTAAATAAATATTTTATGTGATTTATTTATTGAGTTAAATAAATAAATTATGTGATTTATGGAGTTATTTAATTAAGGGTATATATTAATTAAATGAATGTGCAATATTTAATTTAATTAATGTATATTAATTTTTATTTTTAGTTCTAATTTAATTGATAGAATTAAATTAGATGTGATGAAGTGTTACATGAATTATAATTAGCGAGTAATTATAATTATGTGACAAATTTTATGTGATTAATTGATGTTAGATTTTAATTGATTAAATTAGTTGATTAATATTTAATTGATTAAAATATGACATTAAAGTATGTGTTAAATAATTTGTTAAAATAAAAAGGAAAAGAATTTTAAATGATTTTTACCAAACAAGGCCCTTGCTTTTGTTTTAAAAATTGTTGCCAAACAGGGCCCTTACACTAGCTTAAACCTAATTTACCTAAACCATGCCTAAGTAAGTAAAACTAGTTTCTAATTTTCTTATAGCCAAACAAGCCAAGTTGGCTTTTGAATTTTGTTACTTACATAATAAATGTATTTATTATATATATTAAGTAATTAGCAGTTACATATATATCATTAGTATACGTATATTATATCAGTTATAATATATCTAAACTACATTAGTTTTTCTTAAGTCTAAACTAAGAACTAAGAAGAAAAGAGAGCAGAGAAGAGAAAAGAGGAAGAAGAATTGTTAGAATTGAACTCACATCGCTTTCTCTTTCAATCTATTAACAAAAGGTATTATCTATAATCTCTAATTATTATAGAACTCAATTCATATGTTTCATTTATTTTATTCTCTGTCAAAAGTTGAGTTTTCATGAAGTTGTATAATTGTGACTATGTATATATGATGTTTATAGGTTTTCATATGTAATTGTGTGCCATGGAAAGATTTTCAAAATACAATTGTTGTAAAAATTAGTTTTAAAGTTATGATCCTTATATTGTCATTCTCTGTAAAAACATGTTTTGGAAGTTGTATAGGATAATGGATATATATATACATATATATATATATAATTGTGTTCATATCATGTCTATATGTGATGATATGCTTAATTAGTTGTTTAATTCATGAATATATATATATATATATATATATATATATATATATATATGATATAATGGAGAATTTATGTTTTTCAAAAGTCACAGTGAAGTTTCTGGGAAAAATAAAGTTTCTCATAGAAATCAAAATATATGTTGATCGCTGATTTTTGTATAAATTAATTGTGGAATATGTTATTATGTTTAGAAATTAGTTGATTGGGATTGGAATTGTGAGAATTGGTTTTAAAACAAATTCGCAGTGTTCAATTTCATCTAGAACACTGACATTGGTATTTTTTTTAAATTTTTGTAAAAATTAAGCGTTGTAATTTTGCTAATTGATGTATTAGTGTGTTCAAAACATGTTAGAAGCTTTGCACTTTGTTTCTGTAAAGTTTTATATGAAAATTGTTGGCTGAATTGAGAATTCATTGTAGAGAATTAAGCCAAATTGGCTTTTCTCTGCACTATTCGCGAATCTGCTCTGTTTCTGTTCACTGTCGGCGCAGCTGCGCAGGCAGTAAGGGTAGAAGCGGCGTAGCTGCGCCGCTGGGTTTTCGCAGGTTTGGCCCATGCGCAGCTGCGCCGGTGTCAAGGCTAAAGGTGGCGCAGCTGCGCCGTGTCCCGGGCAGTGGCAGTGGCTTTAGTTTTTGTGCAGTGTTAATTCTAAGCTTAGTTTAATTATTCTATGACAAGGAGCATGTATCTAGCTGCTATAACATGTGTTATAATTTGAGAAAAAGAAAGTTTTGAAAAACTAATATGGTATTTAAATTATAAACTATAATTGTTTGATTGTATAATAAGTTACTTAATTATAATTTTATTAATTATAATTAAGAGTAAATGTTTAATTTAAATTATAATTTTTGTGAAATTATAATGTATAGAAGTTGATTTATTTTAATCAATTAGATGTTAAATTAAATTATAATTTATGCATGTTTAATTATGGATTATAAATTGATAATTTCATGATTAATTATAATTTGTGTAATTAAATGCATGATGTGGTTTAATTGATTATAATTATTTATAATTTAAATGGTAATTATAATTTAAGTAATTATAATTTGATTAAGTGTTTGAATTATAATTGTTTAATTATAATTTAGTTAAATACATAATTGATTTAACTAACTATGTGATAGTTGATTATTATTATTAGAGTGAGTTAACCATGAGGGTTAACCACTTATGTGAATTAGTTACGTGTTAACTAATTTAGGTTATTGTGATTGAATATATATGTGTAGGAAGTATTAAAGTACGTGAATTGTGTTAAGTAGCTTGCGCTTGAGGCAGGTCTTCTAAACCCTAAACTCGTTAATTTTATGCAAGTTTTCTAAACCCTAATCTTGTATAATTTCTTGAGTTCATATATTCTTGTTAAGAATGTCCTTTTCATTTATGTATTGGGCAATTGTTTATTTAATTGAAATGATCTTAGCTTATTGTTCAAGTAAGATCCAGTTATTATTTTAATTTCTTTAAATTTACTTCTAAAGCATATGTTAATTTATAATTCTTTTATTTATGAATTACTGAAAGTCGATTCAACTAATCCTTAGTTGATGAACGTGAATTCTAAATTACCCTTGTAAGCTTATCCAAACCAAACTTTCTTTGGTGCGGACTCGAATTCAAATTACTGAGTTGAACAACCCTATTTACTAGGGGAGGCTAATACGCATAGCGTTAAGATGTTTGTGCACAATACATGGTACAAAGGGATGATCCTCCTAAGTACGAGTTAAGGTACATAGTCTTATTGACTGTTAAAGGTTTAAATATAAATATTTATAACCTAGGATAAGAGTTCAAAGGTCTTATGACCCTCAGATAAATTCTATATTCGAATTTTAATGTTAATAGAGAATTATTATTCAATTCTTTATTATTGAAGCAAGCTAAGTTGTTCAGATTCTTTTAAATATATCCTTTCATGTCTATGTTATTATTAAACTCCAGTGAGCTGTGGTTTGCTCACTATTGCATTAAATAACAATTTCAGTTAAGGTTGATAACGCTGATGCTCCGTCTACGAGTAAGGGCAAGGGAAAGCAAAGCAAGTGAAGACTTGTTTTTATTATATTGAGAATGATTGTAATAAGACTTGAATGTTATGTTTTTGTTTCTGCACTTTATTATATTCATGTCAGGGTTAGAGTAAACCGGGATTATCTTGAAAAGGTTGTAACCCTTGTTTTAAGGGAGATTTATCTATTCTAATTTAAGTTATAGTTTATTTTACATTATTCATTGGGTAGATGTATGCTATATTAGAACGTGAATACCAAATCATGTAGAAACGAAGTACCCGGATTTGGGGGTGTCACAGTTCGCCTACAATAATAGTTACCACGCGAGTATCGGCATGCCGCCTTACAAAGTGTTATACGGCAGAAAGTGCAGAACTCCTTTGTGCTGGGATGAAGTCGGTGAACTTCAGCTGTTGGGACCGAAATTGGTGTAACAAACTGCTGAAATTGTGAAGTTGATCAGAACAAGATTGGTTGCTGCTCAGGACAGACAGAAGAAATATGCCGATCAACATCGACAGAACCGAGAATTCTTACTAGGAAGCTTCGTTTTCTTGAAGGTATCTCCCTGGAAGGGGAAAATTAGATTTGGCAAGAAAGGGAAGCTGAGTCCCCGATTTATTGGGCCTTTTGAGGTATTACGAAAGGTTGGCGAGGTAGCTTACGAAGTGGAATTACCTCCGGAACTCGAGAATATACATAATGTATTTTATATTTCCATGTTACGGCCTTACAAACACGACTATAAACATGTAATAGAATACGAGCCTTTACACTTTGATGAAGACTTAACTTATGAAGAGGTTCCTGTTCAAATTATTGACAGAAAAGAATAAGTACTTAGGAATAAAGTGATACCTTCTGTTAAGGTAATTTGGAGAAACCACAGTGCTGAAGAAGCCACGTGGAAACTCGAAGATGTAATGAGAAAATCGTATTCTCAATTATTTGTTTAATTGATTTGTGTAACCCCTTATATATCGATTCTGGGGATAGAATCCTTTTAAGG
The DNA here is from genome assembly GCA_020205555.1 of Panax stipuleanatus. Taxonomy (NCBI): domain Eukaryota; kingdom Viridiplantae; phylum Streptophyta; class Magnoliopsida; order Apiales; family Araliaceae; genus Panax; species Panax stipuleanatus. The sequence goes on along the minus strand of CM035122.1, from coordinate 76,604,117 downwards.
GGGGAAGAATGTAACAGATGAGAATTTTTATGAGAATTTGATGAGAATTTTTTTTTATGCTGTGATTCTGGGGACAGAATCCTTTTAAGGAGGGAAGATTGTAACGATTGAGAATTTTAAATATTAATTGAAAATATTTATTGAATTAAATAAATATTTTATTAAATTTATTTGTGAAGATAAATAAATAAATTGTGCTATTGTTGTGGACAATTTAATTAAGTGCTATATGATTAATTAAATTGATATGTTAGCAATGGTGTAGCATAATTTTAATTTAATTGAGAATAATTTAATTAGATTTAATGTTATGTGCTAAGTGATAATAATTTGTTACACGAATTATATTTAATAAAGGAAATTCAATTGTGTGACAATTTGGTATTATGTGAATGTTAGTTTATTTAATTGAATTAGAGTGTTGTAATTTAATTAAATAAGTGTAATATTTAATCTATGGATTTAAAGAGTTATTAAAAGACTAGAAAATGATTTTAAAGTGTTTTACCAAACAAGGCCCTTGTACTTGTTTAATCTTATTTTACCCAAACAAAGCCTTAGCACTAAAAACCTATTTTTTTACTAAGAGGTTGCCAAACATGGCCTTGGGCTTTTCAAATTTTGTAACCTATGTAATAAGTGGTAGTTAGTATAGCAATTAGTATATTATTTATTAGCTATATTAATAATAAAAGTTACATCTATATTATATATGTATATGTATATGTATATTGTATATTGTATAATATATGTTAAGTTAAAAGATACGTTAGTTTTTAAAAGCCTAAGTCAAAACAAAGAAAGAAAAAGAAGAAGAGAGTTAGAGAGAATTGATTGAGAAGAGGAAGAAAAGCTTGAGAAGGCAAGAGAGGATCATCATCTTCATCATCTCTTCTCTTTAATTAAAACTAGTAAGGTTATACCCTAACCCTTGTACTCAATTCTTATGTGTTGTAATTCTTCTTTATCAAATTAGGTTTTTACAATCATGAAATTATATGTATATATGGTGTTCATATGTTTTCATATGTAATTGTATGCCATGAAAGGGTTTTCAAAATACAATTATTGTAAAAATAAGTTTTCAAAGCATATTCTTCTATGTTTTCATAGTTTTAGAATTCTATGTGGAAGCCTCTTTGTGAAAGTTGTTATTTTGATATGTGAATGGGATATGTATATATATATATATATATATATATATATATGTTTACATGAGAGTTTCATAGTTGTTTAAGAATTTCAATTCACAAGTATATGATGAACACTATGAAATTCATGTTCATAGTGTTAGATTATGAATTTATGTTGAAAATTTCTTTAAACCCTTGATGTGAGCATGAATTATGTGTAATATGTGATATAACATGATTATATATGAGTTTTATGGTTGTTCTAGCAATTCAATCCATGAATTTTTGATAAACAATAGGAAGTGTGTTCATAGTGATTTTCGGTGAAGTTATTTATGAAAAACGGCTTTTAAAACTATCAAATTGATGTTTGATTTTGAGTTATTGTTAAAATTGATCATGTATTATGTTAATATGTTAAGAATATGAGTTATCACAATTGGAATCACTTGAATTGATTGAAAAATGAGTTCGTAATAGTAATTTTCATCAAGAACGCTTAAAATTTTGTTTTTCTTCGAAACTCATGAAATCTTGATTTTGATTATGTGTTATATGGATTTTAAATCTTATAAGCATGTTAATGAGTTTAAAATATTGTTAGAATCAAGTTTTATGTTTATCATGTTGGGAAAAATCGAATTCGGTGTGAAGGAATGAGCCAAATTGGCTTATTTCTCCACCAGTTCGCGAGCCAGCCCCTCCACCAGAGGGAGGACCCGCCCCAGTGGGTGTTTTACACTATGGGGACCCGCCCCAGTGGGTAAAGCTGCTGCCCGGAGATTTTGGTTTTTGGTTTTTGAGTTTTTATGCCCCGTTTGTTAAGCTAACTTGTTTCTAAGACTTGGAAAGTGAATTGTGCAATAAGATAACATGTTTTTGATGTGTTTAAGTTAGATTGAAGTATATTATGAATGAGTTACATGTGTGTGTATGTGTGTTGTTTTCACGAGGCACACAACACGATTCATTGAGTTATAGGCTTATGAATGTATGCCGTGGGTATAGACTCTCGTACTTGACTAATTAGTAACCAATGTGATAAATTATATTGTGAGTTGGACTTGGATATGAAGTTTGATGGTTTAAATGTTGTAGTTGGATACTAATAGATGGTTTGAATGTAATATAAATCTGTAGGGTGTTTGTGAAGTGGTTGTAATTGTTAAAGTGTAGCTTGCGCTTAAGGCAAGTTCTCTTACCCTTATTCTCTTATGTTAAGCAAGTTTCTAAACTTGTTATTTATATTGTGCAAGTTCTTTAAGCTACTCTTGAATTCTATACAAGCCTATTCATTGTATCTTTTCATTGTGCAAATTTCCTAACCCTTGCTCAATAAATCATGAAAGTTCATTTACGTTCCTTAACTTGTTGTATGTGGTACAAGTTATACCACACTCCAATATTCATAAAGCGTAAGTATTAAAGTGTTATCTTAGTAATATGATCTTGACTTAGTTGTTCAAGCAAGATCTACTTAGTCTATCGAATGCTTTGAGTTGTTTCTAAAAGCATGCCTATCTATTATGAAGTTTATTGTCATATTTTGCAATTGGTTCATGATTCTTATATTATTGAACTGTAAAGTACTGTAAGTCGATTCAACTACTCCTAGTTGATGTTAGTTGAACTCTAAAGTTCCCTTATCTATCCAAACCAAACTTTCTTTGGTGTGGACTTGTATTCAATTTCTAAGAATGAACAACCCTATTAATTAAGGGATATTTTATGCGAAAGCGTTAAGATGGTTGTGCACAATTCATGGTACAAAGGGTTGATCCCCCTGAGTACGATTTAATGGTCTATAGTCTTATTGACTGTTAAAGGTTTAAATAGAAATATTTATAACCTAGGACAATGGTTCAAGGTCTTATGACCCTCAGAAGTTTCTATAATTCAATTCTTTATATGGATGAAAGTAAAGTTATTTAAACTCTTTTGAAACGATTCACTTATGTTATATCACTGTTGTATTTTCAAGTGAGCTTTTGTTTGCTCACTCTTGCATGTTTTACCACCACTTGCAGTTGAGACCAAGAATGTTGACATACCATCAACAAGTAAAGGAAAAGGAAAGATGAATAAATGAAGGCTTGTTATGTCAAGTTACTTTTGTAATAAAACTTTAGCTGATTATGTTTTATGTTTCTGTATTTACGTTATTTGAATGATGTTAAGGTTTAGATAACCCTGGGATATTATTGGACAAGTTTTCATTCTTTCTAAAGGAAGATTTTTATGAAGGTTGTAATTAGTTTGAAATTCTTTATTTGGGTAGATGTATATTTTAATTAGAAAGTGAACACCAAATCATGTGGAAACGAAGTACTCGGATTTGGGGGTTTCACACAAGGCATCTCGACATATAATTCATATGCATTTGACACACATATTAAAGCCACATAAACATACTCAAATGGTCAGAATCTAAAAGACATAAGTCTTGGTCAAGTTTGCTTTTAAAGTTCTCAAGTTTTTCTTTGAAATCGTTTGAATCTTTCAATCATGTATGCTAGTGTGTTCAACACTTTAAACGTACATTTCATGTCAATAAGACCACACGATCATGCTCTCCAAATCAGAATACACACGTGATACTCATTTGTCAAAGTTCATATTCAAAACTATAAGTTTCAATTTAAAACATACGCTTTTCTTCCCTAACATATATCAACATGGTCAATCGGGTGTACTAACATCGTTATACATGCTCATTTACATGAATGTACTCATATATGTGTGTTAATTTAGTTCACATGCTTGTTCTAACAAGGTACCATATGATAGCATATAACAGGTTCTTAACAAAAAATAAAAATCTGGTTCAGACCTGGCGCAACTGCGCCGCTGGGCAGTTCAAAATTGGCGCAGCTACGCAGGGCTTCGGCCAGGGACAGAAGCAGCCTGCTTCGGCAGAACTATAAACCCAACTCAGAAATTTTTATACGAATTCGTTTCAGCCACAATTTAATATAGTTCTATTATACTTGTAAGCTAACATAGGAACTAATAAGCATTTCCAAATCAACTTATCATACAATTCATGCTTAGTCAAAGAATCAAGAACTTAGCATTTTACATAATTTGAAGAACAAGAATGGGAAATGATATACCTCTGCTGCTATAACAATTTTCCCTCACTGATAACTTTCTCAATATAAATGCTATCAATTCTATACTTGTATGAAAATCTCATCAAGTGTAAATTAGAAAAAGGAAGCTCATTATATAGATAATTCAATAACCAGTCAATGCAATTCTCTTTCAAATTAAATCAAATGATTTGAAGAATGCATAACAGATAAGGAATGGTAGGTGAATAGTTGGTGAATTCATCATGAATTCCACACCTCTTGAAATCATTAGCTACCTTTGTTAAAATTGAGGAAGATATAGAGTAGGCTAGCTTCTCACGTGAAGAGGAATTTGAGTATGGGCACTCATATTGGGACGAATAATTCTCAGCAATATAGCAACTAGCAAGTATATATCATATATGTCCAACACTTAGTTATAAATACACTTAAGTTATATATATACACATAGTATATATTTAGGTTGTACATCTAATGGGTGTCACAATGACATTTTAAATTAGCAACTAATAATCCAATGTACATTTTCCTTAATACCAATTATAATTTAATTGGGTATTATCATTATTCATTACCGTAACTGTTATTATTATAATCATAATAACTTAATGAAATCATTATCAAATCACAATTGATTATTGATGTTACTACATGTTAATAGGGTATACATGAATGTTTACCCACACACTTCATGCCACATAAACAATATCATTAGGTAACTCTATTAATGTAATTAATCTTACTATATAGTCTATATATAGAGTATATAGACATATTATTGTGTCACCTTGTACTATATATAATATATAGTTAACTACCGTATATTAAAGGTTTAATAGATCGCATGCTTGCACAAACTAATTAATCAAGTAAATATAATCTCATTATATTTATTAATCCTTTGCTCAATAATATATTATTTATTCACAATAATAGTTAATCGACATACTATCAATTAATTACTCGTTAATCGTTTATCCTTTGTAATAACAATTAATCCTTTCACTATATTCAAGCAAATTGAATATTTAATTAATAACAATTCCTTCAATTCTCTGATATAAAGGTCTCAATGCTAGTCCACTAATTTAAATAAACCATTAGTGATTCCCTTTAATATTCCTAGCATTTATTTGAATAGGCTCTATCTCACATAACCACATAACCACATAAGGTTTAAATAAACTCACAAAGCTAACTCATTAAAATTAAATCACATATTTAATTACTAATGAAGTTTAAAATTCACCGTCATTACAGATACATATATATAGAGAGAGAGAGAGAGAGAGCAAGAGAAGCTAGTTCTTTGATAAGCTATTCAAGCCATCAAGGAGCTAAGAAGGAATGTAGTCTCCAATAATCAAGCATCAAGAACCAACAAAGGTATAACATAGGAAAATTATGTAAAAATATTTTTTCTTTCGATACTAGTTTTGATAGAGAAGTGATTTGATAAAGCATGAACACTAAGAAGATATAAGGATAGCTTAATGGTGAACTAAGAACCCTAACTAGCCATGCATAACGAAATAATAATAAGTGATTAAAGAATTAATGAAGAACTTGTTAAGAATTATGAGAATTGAAATGATAAACATGTTAAACAATGAAAACATAAATGTTTAGAATTGTTAGAATCATTAATAATCAACCATTGGATTGATTTCAATTGGTTTGAAGTAAAAATAACAAAAAACGAAGATTCGACGAAAGTTACGAGATTAAAGTCAAAATCGTAAAGTCGACGTGTGATTCGAAAATGATGGTTTTCGATTGAAACACGTGTAATTAGGTAAATAAGACTTGTGGGAGCAAGAACGAACCAATTCGGACTTAAAATGAAAAATTGAGTGTCGAACGTTTAACGAAACTGTAAAAATGGTCAATTTTTCGCCAAAAGATTCAAAAATGATTTTCGATTAGATGGAATTGTAGAACTTAAGACATGTGAACTATTGGCTTTGGAACGAGCCAATTCTGAGTTATAACCATTGCGTTATGGGCTCAGGAATCTATGAATTTGAAAACTTAGAAAAATAATTCAGTGGAGCAGGGTTAACGCCATAGCGCCGCCCAAGCCTTTGAAGCTGGTGCCGCAGCACCAGAACCAAGGATCCGGGTTTTGCAGGCCAGCGTCGCAGCTCCAGGATTAAGCCTGTGTCGGCGCTGCAGCGCTATTAAGGTGAAAAATTCCGATGTTGTTATTTTATGTCCCGACTTTCTATATTGTAATTATGGGGCAACTATATAATGAATATTCATGGAGAGAAATCTACTAAACAACATGTTTAAGATTGATTTTATGAATTAAACGTCGATGAAACGTATTTAAATTTAAAACTCGAAATCCGATATTGTGAACTATAAATCATAATCGAGTTGGGAGCATACCCTAAGGTTATATAACATGTAATGAGGGTACGTAATGCATGATTGACATTAATGGAAGTTAAAACTCAGATAAATTCTCTATGAAGTCCGATATTGGATATTCGACGAGAATGTGGTTAACCTAACAAATCGTTTAGGGTTTCGTCCGTCATTGTGATTCATAATGACCGACGGGAGTCGTTTATGACATGTAAGTGGTAATAAGCTATAATGAACGTTAAATAACTTAACAAATGTTATTAGCTTAACAATTTGATTTGGTTATGCAAGAAGAAGATGTAGGATTTATACTGTGTATCCGTAGTGGGTTCTCATCGATATACTATGTGTTATGCTTTGTAGATGTTGTAAAGAATGAGTAGAATACGTTTAAAGCTTAAGAGACGCAAAGGCAAGTTTTCTTACTCTTGCATTAACATTGCGTTATGCAAGTTTTCTAAACTCTTGTCTATATGTTATGGTTGGACAAGTTGTCATTGTGCACAATTGCTTATGCATGAACTGCTATTGAATAGTTGATGCCATTTGATTCGGCTAGACTGAGACTTAGCATATTTTGGTGGGTTTTTCCATAAATCTTTCAAATATATATACAATGTGGTGATCCTATGCCAATTGATTGGTATGGATTCTCACGTAAACTTGAGTAGGAATAAAACAAAGGTTTTAAATGTCGTTAATTCGGCAGGCACTTGAAGTTGCCACCAATTAAACGTAAACACGTTTAATATATGAGTGTTGATCAACATAGAGTACTACAGGCTGATCACCTGGATGTGCTCGTAAGCTATATCAAACTTACAACCTTCATGTCGGGTTATTCCTTTCATGAATGAGAACTAAATGATGGTTCGTGGTCGTTGACCAATACGAATTTCTGAAGAGGCTATAAAGTCCTTGGGAATGGTTTTAAAGGAATCAAAATGATAATTTGATTATTCTTAAGTACTTTATAACTATTGTACAGTTATTGAAGACCAAGAGATATGATTCTTGATTTTGTGGTTTTAAGATATAATGTTTAACTTGCTGAGCTGTTTATGCTCATTCTTGCTTAAAACTAAATGATTTCAGCTAAGAGCGAATGGACCGAAGAATCAGGTAAAAACAAAGGCAAGTCCAAGATGGACAAATAGTGACGTTTGTAATAACGAAGTATTAGTAATGTAATAACTGATATTATGATATCGAACGAATGTAATGGTTACGAATAACCTGGGAAGAGATTAGTAGAATGTAATAATTGGTAAACTTATGCATTTTTATTAATGTCTTCAATTGAATGTATGAGTAGATTATAAAATCGTGTAGCATCATATCCTGGGTTTGAAGGTACCCAGATTTGGGGGCGTCACAGGTTGGTATCAAAGCTTTAGGTTATAAAACTTAAGGGGTAAAAACATTAGGCTATAACCTGGAGATGTGAAGCAGAAGTTAGAAGTAAACAAACTCGGGTAGAGTGTTAAAAAAGAAAGAAAGTAACCTTAAACATATTAAATGTGATATATGTTGTTAATATTTTGATTGTATACTAATCCAGTTATTTGTGTCTTATTGTAGATATCAGGTAATTTGGATGTGTATAACAAAGTACATAAAGTTAGCGAGGACTCAGTTAATATGGTAGAGGTTGTACCGATGTCAATAGTAAAGGTACCGATAGTAATTCTGGAGGAGACAGATCCGGAGGAAGAGGATCCATCTGAGTACTTTGATAACTTTGACTTTGCATTATTGTTTGACTGTATGTCGGAGGAAGAGGTGGAGTCAGTGCCGATTAATACGGTACTGCCTACTGAGGAGGTGGAGGAAGATTCTTCGATGGCGGAGTCCATGAAGGCTCTATTCATGGTAATATTGGACAGAAACGTCCAATTGAGCAAGGAAGTGCGTGACCTCAAGCTAGAGGTTCACGACATACAGGAAGAAAAGGAAGACATGGAAGTCTTCTGGGAGGTCAAGCACGACGAGAGGGTGCTGGCCAAAGACAAAGTCTGGGACCTAAAGTTAGAGGTCCAAGAACTGAAAGCTGAGTTTCTACACAAGAAGCAGAGAATAGGTCGGATGTCCTATATCCATAGGAGTTCGCATGAGGATTACCAGCATCAGATTGCTGAGTATCTGTTTGAAGAGGGACAAACTCGGCATACCATTAGCTGGGACATAGTGGCCAGTATAGCCGATGCGGATTACGAGAATGCCGTAAGGAAGATGTAGTCCGATCGTATGTATAGAAGATTTAGTAATGTAAATAGTGTGTAGTTTGTAATGACGTAAAACCCTCTTTTGTATAGACAATGGTAGTCTTTTGTAAATCCCATCTTTTGAAAGTAATTACGGGATAGTATTGTAAATGGCTGAAGCCATGTAATGTATAGTGTAGTGTTATACTACGAAGAAGCAGATTAATATAAAAGTTTATTGAAATGCTTGTCAATGTGATTAAGTTATTATTTGATTGTTAATAATAACTGAATGAAGAAATAAATAATAACGAGAATATTTTCGCATTAACAAAAAAATGCAGCCAAGGAGACGCCCAAGAAATCAGGAAGAAAAGCCTCGTAACGAGGAGGGGCAAGGGAATAATAACCCGATGGAAGAATTTGTGAATCTACTGGCTACGGCTCTCAATCGAACGAGAGATACCATACGCACTAATCCTAAGGTAGGTCGTGGGACTACCTTTAAGGAGTTTAAGATAATAGGTCCGCCTGAGTTCTACGGAACTACGGACCCTATAGCTGCCCAAGGTTGGGTAAAAGAAATCGAGAAGGCATTTGTCATCATAAATGTCGGTGAGGTGCAGAAGACTTCTTTTGCGACGTACATGATGAAGGGGGAGGCTAACTACTGGTGGGAGACAAACCAGGGTAGGGCCGGAACAGAAGTGGTTACGTGGGAACGGTTTAAAGAATTATTCTTCAAGAACAACTTCCCCACGAGCATGCAGGGGAAGATGGAGATTCAGTTCCTAGAACTGAACCAGGGGGACATGACAGTTCCCTAATACACAGCCAGGTTCAATAAACTGGAAAGGTTTACTCCACACCAAGTGGATACAGAGTTGTGGAAGGCACGATGATTTGAGCAGGGATTGAAACCCTGGCTCTACAACCGGATATCGATTTTCCAAATTGTTACTTTTGGAGCGGTGTTAGAGAAGGTGATTATTGCCAACGGTGGTACTAAGGCGTTGACCTTATACCACAAGGAGAAGAAGAATAAGGCTAAGACGGAGGTATCAGTCATGTGACACCCCCAAATTCGGACCACTCGCATCTCAAATTTGGTTCGTCACTTTCTAAATATCTAATAACATAATAACATCTCACGTAACGAAATAATAGAATAAATTACATTTATTTAATATAATTATTAATGTCCCAAGGTCTCGTAACTTAAACATAGCTTCAACATCTTAATCATAGCTTAAATATAACTAATACATATCTAATACATAAATACGAATTAAGTCTTATTACATCATCATAATAATTGTAACTAAGTACAAAGCTACTTTGTAGCCTTTCCCTTGCCCTTATCTGTGCCCGAGGGTCCACCCTGTTCTGCCTTAACTGAAATGTTATAGGGAAAATAAGAATGAGCAACAAGTTTGCTCAGCAAGTAATATATCAATAAGGGTGAATAATATAGATTTCAAATCCCAAGGGTACAATAGTAAATGATAGTTATAGAATAACAAGAAGTATCAATAGTTCTCAATAATAGTCGTTATGGACAGAAAGATATCAACAAGATTCAAAGTGTTAACCTTTTTAAGGTTCAAGAATAATAACACTGAGCAGTCACAAAGGACTATGAACTCTTACTAGAATTAATCGTAATATGCTGATTAACCAATAAAAACAAGTACAACATGTGATCAGCCTAAAGTACCCTACGTCATGCATAACATTTAATCGTACTCATGTGCGCACGTCGGTTTCCAGACAATTGTATAAAATTTTCCCTTCCAGGAGGGTTGTTCATCTCAGTAGAATTTATAAGAGTCCGCACCAAGTCAATTGGTTTGGATAGCTTTCTAACATACGATATTAGTATAGCCGAATCAAATGGCTTAGACAACTTTTGTAATACATTTAGGAACGATAAATTCAATGCTTGCAACAACATTAAGATATAAAGTCGATGTTCGAATAATAACAAATATTTGTTTGATATGGAAACAATTCGAATTTATACAATATGTAAAGTGAAAAGAGTTATGAAACTTGCTCAATAAGGAGTAAGGTTCGAATACTTGCCTTATGCGTAGTTTATCAACCTTTAGCTTATCAATACTTTGTAATCCTATTGTAACATAGTTACATGTATAAGGATATTCATTAGTTACATAAGTCGAATACATATACTTGATATGTAAGTTAAACACATACATAAGTTCCTAACTTAGTCGTACTATCCTACACGTATGTCGTCACATATCTTACGTACACATAGCACATAATCAATTTATATGTTAATATATAAGCAAATGACATAGCTCGTAATCATCGTTATCTTAGTGTTTGAAAGTTTATAAACACTTATCACTATATGGTTCCATCGTAACATACTCATTCACATTAGCATACTTCATTAAACATGTATTGCAGATTAGGATAACAATACAAGCATGCATCAAATTTTAGATTTACAATTAACATGCTCTGTCCATTCAGCATGGTGGCGCGGTCACGCTTGGTTTGAACTAGGGAGTGGCGCGGTCACGCTGCTCTTAGTTCAACCCAGAACTAAAAATCAGTTTGCATGGCCTACCTCGCTCACCCACATGCATTGATGATGACACATGTAGAATATACATGTTATGAGTTTTATAACTAGGTTCGATCTTATATCTTACCTTTAACATAGTTCGTTATTAACCTTCCATCTAACAATGCTTAAGGGGTTTGTTGCACAAAAGTCTAATCACGTTACTAATTACATCACTTAATGATACCAACAACCGTTAGTATGCATGCTCACATGTAAACCTCTTATTACACTTAGGTTGAATACTTTAACACTTGAAACTTCATTTTACATTATGCTTGAAAGTCTAGATCATGCTTTGTGAGACAGTGAATTTATCCGCCATGTCTAGAGGCATACAATGTCCTAGCATGGTAGTCCTAAATTTCAGAATACAACATAGGGTTGTTATCAACAACATTAGTTTTCAAACTTTTAAGTTTTCTTTGAAAATATCATGTTCAACCAACCAAGCATGCAAAGCTACTTCATATACTATATATCATATTTACGTATACACATAACTAGTCCGCACAAGCATGCTCACAAGTTCGGAACTTAAAGTTCATCAAGTTTGTATTTGAAAACTCTAAGTTCTCTTGGAAACTGTTTAAAACCGAACTAAGGTAAGTGATTACATGCAAGACCACCTACATTTCACTAGCATTCTCAACATTTTAAAAAACATAAAAAATAGATTTTGGTTCTGCATATTGGAGCGGCCGCGCCGTGTTTGTACTAGAGAGTGGCACGGCTGCGCCACTCCGGTTCTAGGCAGGAAGTTTTATGCAATAGCAGAGCTTCCAACCAAAGTTGCAATTCTTCATGAAACGTGTTTGTAGTCAACATACATTGCTTTATAACATACATATACACTCTACTAATCATGCTAACACCTTCTCACATATCAATTTCAACTAGTTCATGTAAATTTCTATAAATCATAAATGCTAAACTTCAAAACATGAATATGCATTCTACCTCTTGAAGCTTTGAATTTGCTAAGCTTGCTTCCCAATTTCAGATTCCTCTCTCAATATAATATCCTCACTCTCTATATCACTTAGCAAACAATTTAGCAAAATGAAATGAGAAGAGAAGCTTGTTATTTATAGAGGAATGAATGTCCATGCCAAAGCTTTGCACAAGGAATTAAATCAATGGAAGAAAGGAAGAGATGTTGGGCAACAAATGTTTGGTGAAATAGTGGCCAACAACCACCTCAACCCACTCCCCTTGCCATCATTGTTGCTAGTTTGCTGAAATTGAGTGATGAATGGAATAGGCTAGGCCATAAGCTATTCACGTGAAGGAGAAGAAGTGACTCTCAATATGGGACAAGCCTTCTAATCTCAGCATTTACAGATTAGAAATGAAATAATGTGAACATACCTTAGGTTAAATACACATACCCATATATATATCCCTACTTAAATGTATATGTGCACACTTAGGTTTTAATCCTCTTTTAATTTACAATGTAGTTTTAGCGAGTTAATAACAAGTTGGGGGTATATATTTATACACATTATATAATTCATATACATTTGATAATACAGAATATAATTTAATTGAGTATTATCTTTCCACATTATCATAAACCTTATTATTTCAATTATACTCAATTAATAATTAAATAAAAATTGTTTATTTAGTTTAATTTAATATTTCACAAGGTATACATTTAATGTATCCACACATAACATATTGTCACATAAGCTCATTATGTAACTTTTGTGATTCATTTAATCTTACTATATAGTTCTATATATTATATAGTTACATTGTAGTGTCACACCCCATTATACTTTAGGTGTAGGCACTTTAATATGTAATCACCCATTACATAACATTGCACTTAGCAATTAATTGAACAAACATTAATCTTATTATATTAATTAATTATTTACTCATTAATATATTGTTACTCATAATAACAATTAATTAATATTATTATATTAATTAATCCTTATCTTATAGATTCCTTCTTTAATTAAATTAAACCATCATAATCTCTATCATCGTGCCACACAAGGCATTTCACGAGCTCATCATACTTTTCCACATTTTCTCAATTATCATAAATTCAATTTAATTTAATTGAGTTACTACCTTGTGCTATATAAACATTTATATAAAATAAATATTCACATTCTTATTAATATAAATATTAATATATATTCATGAAATTCACGGTTATTATAAGTCAAGATCGAGGGAGCCAGCGGGAGTGGCCAGAAGAGAAAAGGTTTCAGCTCCGGGAATACCAGAGTAAAACAGGAGTTTTCCAAGAGGAAGATGGAAGCGTGCAAGAATTGCAGTAAGACTCATCTGGGAGTCTGCCTCAAGGGTAAGGCAGTCTGTTATAACTGTGGACAGGAGGGGCATATTTCTCTTAACTGTCCCAGTCCCAAGAAGAGTCGCGGTTGTTTTGTATGTGGATCTACAGACCACATGGCACGTAACTGTCTGAAGAAGGGTTCGGATGGTGGGAAGGGAGCTAGCGATAATAAGCTGGCGATTGGTGGTGCAGTACCACAGGGTAGACCGACTGCTCGTACTTTTAATATGACGGTCCAAGATGCGATAGCATCAAGCGACGTCGTAGCAGGCATCAATTCCAGTCAACGACATTAATGCATATGTACTATTTGATTCAGGTGCAACGTGTTCGTTCATAGCATGTGAGTTTGCTAAACGATTAGGATTACTCCCTGAAAAACTTGTAATACCTTTAAATATTAAGGTAGCTAACGATAAAATAATTCATGTTGATTAGGTTCATAGGAGTTGTTGTGTAGATATTAGAGGTAACCAATTGTCGGTAGATTTAATACCGCTAAAGTTGGGAGAATTCAATGTAATTCTCGGGATGGACTGGTTAGTTAACCATGGGGCGATGATAGATTGCCAAAATAAGAGTGTGAACCTTCGAATTTCTAAGAAACCCAAGGTAGTGTTCTACGTTAGTAAATCACCAGGACGCTCTTGCTGTCTAACCCTGACGCAAGCCACAAAATTGTTAAAGAAGGGTTGTGAAGGTTACATGTGCCATATTGTGGATACCCAACGAGTGGGAGAAATATTGGAACAGATACCTATAGTCAACGAGTACGTAGACATCTTTCCAAGCGATTTTCCTGGTGTTCCACCCGATAGGGAGACCGAGTTCATTATAGACCTTGCGCCAGAGATGGCACCAGTTTTGAAGGCACCATATCGTATGGCGCCAGTGGAATTGAAGGAGTTGATGATTCAGTTACAAGAACTGTTAGACAAGAAGTACATTCAACCGAGTGTTTCTCCATGGGGAGCACCGGTATTGTTTGTAAAGAAGAAGGATGGATCGTTAAGGCTTTGTATCGATTACCGAGAGTTGAACAAACTAACGATAAAGAATAAGTACCCATTGCCCAGGATCGATGATCTCTTTGATCAGTTGAGAGGGGAAAAATATTTTTCAAATATAAATTTACGGACGGGGTATCACCAGTTGAAGGTTAGGGTGGAGGATGTACCTAAGACAGCATTTAGGACTCGTTACGGCCATTACGAGTTCTTAGTGATGTTATTTAGGTTAACGAATGCGCCAGCCGCATTCATGGAGATGATGAACTGAGTGTTCAAATAATATTTGGACAAGTTCGTCGTGGTGTTCATTGATGATATCCTAGTCTATTCCAAGACGAAGGAGGATCACGCTGAACATTTGAGATTAGTGTTAGAAGCACTAAGAAAGGAGAGGTTGTATGCAAAATTCACGAAGTGTGAATTTTGGTTAGAGAGAGTGCAGTTTTTGGGGCACGTCATTAACAAGGAAGGAGTTTCAGTAGATCTAGCAAAGGAGGAATCAGTGATTAACTGGGAACAACCAAAAATGCCGACTGAGGTGCGGAGTTTCTTAGGGTTAGCGGGTTACTTTCGGAGGTTCATTCAAGACTTCTCGAAGATAGCTACTCTGTTAACAAATTTTACCAGAAAGATGGTGAAGTACGTATGGACGGAGAAGTGTGAAGATAGCTTTCAAGAGCTGAAGAAGAGGTTGAGTCAAGCACTAGTATTATCTTTATCGGATGAGACGGGGAATTTTGTAGTGTGATAAGTGATTTTTATATCCCAAATCAGATTCCCTAAAAGCTTAAGACGCTGCTTGTTTTATGTTATTTATTGAGCTTTTATATATATTTTGTTGTTATTATGCTTATCCTGTATGATGCAGGGCTGTTTAGGTCATTTCCAGCTTAAAAGGGGGCAAAATTATCATTTTCTACACTCTAGCGCCGCAGCACCAGAGCCTAGCCTTCTCCTCGAGTTGCAGCGCCGCTTCATTGTTTATGCTGATGTCATCTGCCGCTGCAGCGTCGCTTATACTCCTTGTGTTCGCGCCGCAGCGCGAGTGGCACCGCAGCGTTACCTAATCAGTTATAGTCTCTACGCCGCAGCGCCGCCTCCGGTGCCTAGCCAGTGGCTCGCTTTTAATGACCTAATAAAAAAGAAAGAGAACACACAGCGGGGGGAGGATATAGAAAACAAGTATGGTGGCTAGGACATTAAATGACAGACAGTGATAACAGGGTAGATTAATTAGATTCTAGAAGAGAAAGAAGCTAGTTTTGAGGGTAGAATAGTTATTGCATCCTACACAGCTCAGGAGTTACACGGAGAAAAGAAAACTTGGAGACAGAAAACCTCACAACAGGAGTTTTCTTATTCCAAATCTCTCAGTTATTTGTGTATTACTGAGCAATGTTGAATGTTATAGAAATGTGTATTAGCACCATGGTTATGAACTAATTCCTTTTTAGGATTGCAATGTAACCTAGTGTTTAGCCTAATTAACTTTCTGTCCTATTTATATTAATGAATCATTTTGGGAATGGGTTGTTGTATTTCTTGCTTGTTGACTGATTACTTGACAGATTTTTTGGTAGTGATATTAATGGATATTGAAAATTGGACATTAATATCTGGCTTTTAAAATACAATAACACTTGTTATGCCCTTGCCTAAGGGAATGTGTGCATAAACTGCTTAATAGGATAGACATATCTCTATTTGCCTTGTGTAGCCTTGAGACTGAGCTTAATGACCCTAGTCTAGTTATTTTCATCAATAGACATATTGTGATTCAGCTAGCTAGGGATGTGCATTTGGCCTTCGACAGAAGCATATGCGTAGTTCTATTCTCGACTGACCATTCCTTGATTTGTTTGTAATGTGGAGAGTTAGGAGATTAGGCGACGCATTAGGGGAATTATAATCCTAACTTGTCTCCCTAGCGCATCTATTTCTCTCACCTCCTTTAGTTGTAATCGCACAGTTTAAAATACCACCTCCAACACTTGTTTAGATAAAACAGTATAGAACTTACATTAGTATTTGATTTGCAATTAAGATTTCATCCTCGTGGGTACAACACCCTACTTATCTTATATTACTTGTTGACCGCGTATACTTGCGCGTTAATTGTCATTACATAAATCAACCAACAAGTTTTTGGCGCCGTTGCCGGGGACTTAGTACTATTTGTTATCAATATTAAAACTAAGCCAATACGATCTTAATTTAGACTAATATTATCTGTTTAATTTTCTTTTCAGGTGATCTCTACGGCGTATGCCACCTCGAAGGGGTCGGAACATAATACCTCTCGATCTCGAGGTTGATAGAACGTACAGACACCTGCAGAGAGAAAAAGCTCGGGACATACAAACTCCTGTTACAATGGCTGAGGAACTTCAAAAATCTTTAAGGGAGCATGCTATGCCTCATATCGCAGATTTGCAAGCGAGCATTCTCAGGCCCGTAATCCAAGCAAATAATTTTGAAATCAAGCTGGGCACCATCCAAATATGCTCCAATATTCAATTTGGGGGATTACTAAATGATGACCCCAATGACCACTTGATGAACTTCTTGGAGATCTGCAATACGTTTAAGTGCAACAGAGTGTCTGACAATGCCATCAGACTCCGATTGTTTCCATTCACCTTGAAGGACAAGGCCAAGAGCTGGCTACATTCACTTCCTTCAGGCTCCATTACCACATGGGATGACTTGGCTCAAAAGTTCGTGGCGAAGTTCTTCCCACCCGCTAAAACTGCCAGGCTCAGGCACGAAATTACCTCTTTTATTCAGTTTGAGTCAGAGTCTTTGTACGACTCATGGGAGCGATTCAAGGATCTTCTGAGAAAATGCCCCCACCATGGACTGCCAAAATGGCTTCCCATCTAGACATTCTATAATGGGTTATCCGGAGCTACTCGTTCGAGTATTGATGCAGCTTCTGGAGGAGCGTTCATGTCTAAGCATCACACAGCGGGATATGAATTGGTGGAAACAATGGCGGCCAATAATTATCAATGGCCAAATGACAGGCAGGCCTCTAGAAGAGCAGCAGGAATATATGAGGTTGATCTAGTCACACAATTAGCAGCTCAAGTTGCAGCGCTAACAAAAAGACTCGACACCATGGGAGTGCAAGCTGTGCAGAATATTCAGAGTGTCGCAGTGTCGTGTGAATTATGTCAAGGGAGCCACCCAACTGATCAGTGTCCCATAAGCCCCGAGTCAGTTCAATTTGTTTCCAACTACGGGCGGTAGCAAAATGCAAGTCTCCCTACTCATTATCATTCGGGCTTGAGGAATCATCCAAACTTTTCTTGGGGCAACACAAATAACCATCAAGCACAACCTCCGACCACCAGGCCTAATTTCTCAAACCCTCCGGGTTTTCAAGCTCAAAATTAGTACAACCAACAACCACAGAGTTCTCATAATCAGTTCCACCATCCACCACCTCAACAAGAAAGAAAACCTAGTTTGGAAGATCTCCTGTCACGATATATTGCATCCGGAACCTTGAAGTCCAAATGGGACAGTTAGCCTCTGCTTTGAATAGTCGACCGCAAGGCACATTGCCGAGTGACACTGATGTTAACCCGAAATGGGATGGGAAGGAACACTGCAAAGCAGTTACACTACGGAGTGGGAGAACTATAAATGAAAAGGGTGGAGAGAGTCCTGTAGGGCAAGAAGAAGTGACTATAGAGGAACCTATTATGGAACAGAGTGATGATAAGTTTGGGGGTGAGGTAAATGCTCAAGAAAGCCCTTCATCACCAACCCCTACAGTGAACACAGCTAATCCTCCTATCCCACAGTTGCCATTCCCCCAGCGCATGCAGAAATAAAAGCTTGATAAGCAATTTTCTAAGTTTTTAGAAGTGTTCAAGAAGCTTCACATAAGCATCCCGTTTGCAAAGGCGTTGGAGCAAATGCCGAGCTATGTCAAATTCATGAAAGACATATTATCGAAGAAGAGGAAAATGGGAGATTATGAAACAGTGGCTCTAACAGAGGAATGCAGTGCTATTCTACAGAACAAGTTCCCGCCAAAACTAAAAGATCCTAGAAGTTTCACGATTCCATGCACTATCGGGGACCAATTCATTGGCAAGGCCTTACGTGATTTGGGGGCGAGTATAAATTTGATGCCTCTGCCAATATATAAGAAGATTGGGCTGAATGAAGCCAAACCCACAAGTGTTACCTTGCAATTGGCGGATAGATCTCTCACTTACCCGAATGGGATAGTTGAATATGTGCTTGTCAAGGTGGACAAGTTAATCTTTCCAGCGGACTTTATTGTCCTAGACTTTGTGGAAGACCAGGAGGTCCCGATAATACTGGGCAGACCATTTTTAGCAACGGGGAGAACCCTTATAGATGTGCAGAAAGGGGAGCTGACTATGAGAGTACAGGATCAAGAAGTAACTTTCAATGTGTTTAGGGCAATGAAATATCCGAACACTCCTAAAGACTGCTTCCAGATTAAGGTGATTGATGATACAGTCAGGGAAGTATTCTCAGAAACATGCATGACAGACCCTTTAGAAGCTACACTAACAGGTACCAGTCCTATGGAAGAAGCCACCCATATTGAATGTGCTAACTGGCTGGATGCACCCCAGAGATCTACACAGTTCCAAAGACAGTTTGAGTCTCTGAATGATCCAGAAGCATCTACTTCCAAGGCCCAGCCATCAATTGTAGAACCTCCTGTCCTCGAGTTAAAGCCCTTACCCAATCATCTGAGGTATGCATACTTGGGGAAATCATCCACTTTGCCTGTTATAATATCTGCATCGTTAGATGAAGGCCAGGAAGAGAAGCTACTGCTAGTGCTTAAACAGTATAAAACGGCACTGGGGTGGTCGATTTCAGACATTAAAGGGATCAGTCCATCCCTTTGTATGCACAAAATTCTACTGGAGGAAGGATCCAAGCCGACCATTGAACATCAGAGGCGGTTGAACCCAATAATGAAAGAGGTGGTCCAGAAGGAAATCATTAAGCTGCTAGATGCGGGCATTATCTACCCTATCTCTGACAGTCCTTGGGTCAGTCCCATTCAGTGCGTGCCAAAAAAGGGCGGCATGACGGTAGTAGCCAATGAGAATAACGAGTTGATTCCAACTAGAACGGTGACCGGATGGAGGGTATGTATGGACTACAGGAAGTTGAACAAGTCCACCTGTAAGGATCACTTCCCTCTGCCATTCATTAATCAGGTGCTCGATAGACTTGCTGGGCATGCCTTCTATTGTCTGCTAGATGGTTATTCTGGATATAATCAAATTTCTATTGCTCCCGAAGATCAGGAGAAAACAACGTTCACATGTCCATATGGGACCTTTGCCTTTCAAAAAATGTCCTTTGGGTTGTGTAATGCTCCTGCAACATTCCAACGTTGCATGATGTCCATCTTCTCTGACATGGTCGAAAAGACCCTCGAGGTTTTTATGGATGATTTTTCTATATTCAGGAGCTCATTTGATAACTGTCTGGTGAATTTGACGGCCGTTCTCCAAAGATGTGTTGAAACTAATCTTATATTGAATTAGGAGAAGTGCCACTTCATGGTCAAGGAGGGCATTATTCTGGGCCACAGAGTATCTGATAGTGGTATCGAGGTAGACAAGGCTAAAATTGATGTCATCAATAGTCTACCACCGCCTACATCAGTGAAAGGGGTTAGGAGTTTTCTTGGGCATGCAAGATTCTATAGGCGGTTTATCAAGGACTTCTCAAGAATAACCAAATCGCTATGTTCACTATTGGAAAAGGATATGCCTTTTCAGTTTGATGAAGCCTGCCTCAAAGCATTTGAACTATTAAAGGAAAAACTCATTTCGACTCCTATTGTGGTAGCTCCTGACTGGACTTTCCCATTTGAGCTCATGTGTGACGCCAGCGATTTTGCTATTGGGGCAGTGTTGGGGCAGAGACGGGACAAAGTGTTCCACACGATCTACTATGCCAGTAAAATATTATCTGATGCTCAGTTAAATTACACCACAACCGAGAAAGAACTGCTGGCAGTGGTTTATGCTTTCGACAAATTTCGTTCCTACCTCATTGGAACAAAAGTGACCGTGTACACAGACCATTCGGCCATCAAATATCTGATAGAGAAGAAAGATGCAAAGCCTAGGCTGATAAGGTGGGTCCTTCTTCTATAGGAGTTCGATCTGGAGATCCACGACAAAAAGGGGATAGAAAACCAGGTAGCAGATCACTTATCGAGGTTGGAAAATCCTCCTCATTCAGAAGATGCAATCAAAGACATCAATGATTTCTTTCTGGATGAACAACTGTTTGGCGTCCAAAGCAAAGCCCCTTGGTATGCGAACTTTGCTAATTTCGTCGCTTGTCAAGTGCTTCCTCCCATCTTGAGATATCAACAGAGGAAGAAATTCCTACATGATGCAAAATAATACTTTTGGGATGAGCCCTTTTTATTCAAACAGTGTTCAGATCAGATTCTGTGGAGATGTTTGCCAGAGGAGGAAATCGAAGGTGTGCTCCATCATTGCCATTTCTCAAATTATAGAGGACATTTTGGGGGACAAAGAACTGCTGCTAAAGTACTCCAATCTGGGTTTTACTGGCCTACCCTGTTCAAAGATGCACACCAATATGTGTCGCACTGTGATAGATGCCAAAGGGTAGGAACCATCTCAAAAAGGCATGAAATGCCTTTGCAGAATATCCTTGAAGTAGAGTTATTTGATGTATGGGGTATTGACTTCATGGGTCCATTCCCGTCTTCCTACAACAATCTCTATATTCTTGTTGCGGTTGATTATATCTCTAAATGGGTAGAAGCAGTCGCCTTGCCTTCTAATGATGCTAAGGTGGTGCTTAATTTCTTAAGAAAAAATATTTTCACTCGCTTCGGCACTCCTCGGGCAATAATCAGTGATGAAGGGTCACATTTTTGCAACAAATATTTTGAAGCCCTTCTTGCTAAGTATGGGGTGACCCATAAAATAGCCACAGGTTATCATCCGCAGACAAGTGGCCAAGAAGAGATCTCTAATCGAGAAGTTAAGCGTATCTTGGAGAAGATTGTTAACCCTAATCGGAAAGACTGGTCAAAGAAGCTTGATGATGCCTTGTGGGCATACCGCACAGCTTATAAAACGCCAATCGGAATGTCTCCGTATAGACTTGTTTATGGCAAGGCTTGTCATCTTCCTGTGGAGCTAGAGCACAACGCATATTGGGCTATCCAAAAGCTAAATTTTCTATATGGATGCAGCGGGTGAACGAAGACTATTACAACTCAATGAATCAGACGAGTTTTGTCTGCATGCGTATGAAAACGCTAAATTGTATAAAGAAAAGATAAAGCGGTGGCATGACAAGAAAATTGTCGAAAGGAACTTTGAACAGGGCCAAAAGGTGCTTCTTTTTAACTCCCAGCTGAAATTATTCCCGGGGAAGTTGAAGTCCCGATGGTCGGGGCCGTTCACAATTGCTAAGGTGTATCCTCATGGGGCTATTGAGGTCAAAGACCCTCATTCAGACAAAACCTTCAAAGTCAATGGACAATGTTTGAAACACTATTGGGGCGGCGAGGTCGACCGTCAAAACACCTCCATCACCTTGGGAGACCTAGTGTAAGGCGGGGTGAAAGTCAAGCCGACGACTCTAAATCAAGCGCTTGATGGGGAGGCAACCCCATCTCAGTATCAAAAATACCCTTATTGTTTTCCTTCAGTGTTGTTTTCTTTAGTTATCATTAGTGCATTTGGTTTTCCTTAGAATAATTAAAGATGTTGAGTTAGTATGTTAGTATGTAGGTTAATGGTTGGTATAATTTTTAATATAATTAGTTTGTGTTGATTCAGTAATTTGGATGTTTACTGTGCAGGAAATCAGAAGGCCGCGCCGCAGCGCCAGGTGCTTAGCTAAGTTTCACGCCGCAGCGCCATGCTCATTATTTCAAAATTCTCCGTCGCGCCGCAGTGCCAGTTCCTTTACAAATTATCCCGCCGCGGCGCCGGCTAATGCTGGAAGCTACTGGAGAGTTGCGCTGTAGCATTGAGGCCTTCGTAATTCTTCGCGCTGCAGCTCCAAGTTGTTGCGTCGCCGCGTCGATAATGACGCCGCAGCGCCAATACAAATCTAACTCGCGCCGCAGCGCCATGCACCACGCTGCAGCTCCAGTGCCGTGTTTTTGAGTTTAAACGAGGCTTTTGGGATTCAAGTTGCAGCAATTCATGTATCTCCCCTCTTTTCTCTCACACATTTCTCCCCTTCTTCCAAGTAGTTCGACAAATCAACCGTCCCCCTTTCAGTTTCTGACCGTTCGGGGCCATCAACCGTCCTGCAGTTACTTCTCCTTCATCCTATTTATATCCTATTTGAGGTAAAGGAATTCTTCAGAGCCAGAGTTAGATTTTTGTTTGTTAAGTTTCTTTTTGTTGTCTTTGGAGTTTTGTTGGCAATGGGTTCAAAGCGTCCTCGCACTAGTATAGGTCCTCCTCCATCATCCAGAACCCCTCCTCCCCTTTGGGATGCTGTAAAATTCCCAAGTGAGGAAGCCTGGAAGCGATATGCCCAAAAATTTTCAAAGAGGAGTTTGGTGCCTGAAAGACGGCTAAGGCCAGATGACAAGACGGACGGCGATATGAATTCCATGATTGTGGCTATGAAATGGATTCACTTCACCAAGCCGCCCGAATCTGCAGTTATTTCAGTGGTAAAGGAATTCTACGCAAATGCTAATGCTGATGGTCATGCAACAGTGCCGGTTCGGGGTAAGTTGATCAAATTTGGCAGTCGTATCATTAATGCTGTGTATGGGACTCCAAACTACGATGGTAAGGATTATCTGGAGTCTGGGATGCGGAGTTACAGTACAGATGAGATTATAACCAAGCTCTGCAAGCCTGGTACCATTTGGAAAACCAATAAATTCCACGGTGAAAAGACCTCTTTCCCCCATCAAGCCTTAAGTCGTTATGGTAAGGCGTGGTACTCCTTTATTTGTGCTAATATCA
This sequence comes from Panax stipuleanatus, assembly GCA_020205555.1. Lineage (NCBI taxonomy): Eukaryota > Viridiplantae > Streptophyta > Magnoliopsida > Apiales > Araliaceae > Panax > Panax stipuleanatus. Next base: position 76,580,384 of record CM035122.1, on the reverse strand, counting down.
TGCCAACACGCCACCTGAGCGATGTAACAAGAGAGAGGGCAGTATTGCTGTATGCAATTGTCATGGGGCTGAAGGTTGATGTGGGGGTGCTTATCCAGGATTCAATTAAAAAGACCATCAGGAGCAACGTTAATTTCGGACTCCCTCACCCGTCGTTGATCACACGTCTATGCAAAAGGACGAGTGTGGTATGGGAGAAAGACGATATCACTCAGCCGCCTATGGCTGTCATTGATCATCACGTTATAGCCTGATATGGAGTATGGGATGGGGGACCTCCGTCGCACCCAAAGGGTCAGGGCTATTTGCTTGGGCCTCTGCCGCCTCCCTCATCTGAGGCTGGTACCTCCGCTCAAGCGCCTGAGCCCCCTTCTTCTGAGGCTATGCCACCCGGGGCCCTGGCAGAGATTTTGAGCAGCCTTAACTTTCTCCACTGCAAGGTTGATACGGTGGCTCAATGGTAGAGCCAATTCAATCACTATCATATGGAGTTCGCAAATACAGTTTCCAGTATCTATTATGCCCAGGGAGGAGATAATGCAGAGTCCATGCCCTTTCAATTTCCAGAGCCTCCAATTTTTGCGCCTTATCCACCGCCATTCCCTGCCAGAGGAGGGGATCGCGAGGAGGAGCCAGCGGGTGCCGATGATGATGGCGATGATGATGACGGCGATGATGATGCTCCAGAGGGTGAAGGCCAGTGAGGACATTGGCAGATTTCAAGCTTGGGGGAGATTCCTTTTTAAGTATTATTATATATAAATTGATGTTATATTTCTTTTGGGCAGTATAGCCCCAGACTATATTTTTGTTATATGCTATGTTTGTGGATGTTTTTGGTTTATTTTTGGATGCTTGTTTAGATGCATTGGTGCGTTGGTTTTATTAAGTATATAAATGAATGTTTTGGTTTATAATATTTGAATACTTGTGTTTTATTTTGTATATAGTATTTTGCGTTCGCATTAGCTTTCATGTCATTTTTTGTTATTGTGTTTATAGCCATATTTTGGGGATTGTGCAGATAATTGGTTTACTTGATGCCATTTGTTATGGCTTTTCCTTATTTGGGCAGGGTGCTGTTTCTTTTGTTACTTCAGGCCTAAATTATTTTGATTCCCCCTTTTACCCCGTTCTGTAACTGTAAATATGCTAGGTGAGGGTGTTATAGCTGTTAATTTTTGATCGTGGCTAATGACAGGCGCCAAGTAGTTATGGCTGTCTCTTAGAGTCGTGTCAAGCATGTATGAGTTAGGGATTGTTAATCGATAAGTTGAGACTGTTATTGATTCGTCCTTCTTAGCTAGCACCGTCCAACTGTGTTAACTAGTTATTTTTTTATTTTAGTTCGCGCGTTTATTGCTTTGAGAGTATGTCATTCTTATAATCTTTCATTTCTACAAGGTAATAAAGGACTTAGGCGCTTTTACAGTTTTGGGTCTTGGACTCTGGCATGTTGTAAAGTAAAATAAAAATAAAATAAATTGAAAAGGAGATTGAATATCGAAAGTCTTGCGGTGGGTCGACATGGAGCGTAAAACGCGCTCGCCCATAAACGCAGGACCGATGTTGAGACGGAGCATAAAATGCACTCATCAAATAATCTTCAGATTTCGTAAAGTCTAATTTGGCTTATGTTAATTACGTGGCCTTTGCTGCTCGAGTTATTAGATTCATAGGGGTGTTCCACACCTAGTGCCCTAAAGTCATCTAGCTTGGGTGTCACTGATCAAAATCTCATTAATGGGTAGCTCTGTTTAGCCTAAGGTAATTAAGGACTGTCCGAGTCAGATTTTACAGTCTTCATACTAGAGCCTTTTGATCTTTTCCTGTGCTTGCATCTTAGTCTTAATGCTTGTTGATTGTTTAAGTTGCGATGCATACTGGTTTTAGCAATCGACTGTGCGAGTTTATTTGAGTTATGATTAGTTAGGATGGTTGGTCTTCACACACACATAGAATGGATCGAGTACAGTCTCATGCTTGCAAATTTGATTTTAAGCCCCCTTTCATGCCAGTGTTTGCCCTATTCTCGGAGAGGCTCTATAATTACGCTTAGAAGTCCTGGTATTATTCTATAGTAGTAGTTTTCATTCGCGTCTTCCAGTAGTGTAGGCGTGGATGTTAGATAGTTTGCTTGAGGGCAAGCAAAAGCTTGAGTTTGGGGGTATCTGATAAGTGGTTTTTATATCGCGAATCAGATTCTCTAAAAGCTTAAGACGCTGCTTGTTTTATGTTATTTATTGAGCTTTTATATATATTTTGTTGTTATTATTCTTATCCTGTATGATGCAGGGCTGTTTAGGTTATTTCCAGCTTAAAAGGGGGCAAAATTATCATTTTCTACACTCTAGCGCCGCAGCACCAGAGCCTAGCCTTCTCCTCGAGTTGCAGCGCCGCTTCATTGTTTATGCTGATGTCATCTGCCGCTGCAGCGTCGCTTATACTCCTTGTGTTTGCGCCGCAGCGTTACCCAATCAGTTATAGTCTCCGCGCCGCAGCGCCGCCTCCGGTGCCTAGCCAGTGGCTCGCTTTTAATGACCTAATAAAAAAGAAAGAGAACACACAGCGGGGGGAGGATATAGAAAACAAGTATGGCGGCTAGGACATTAAATGACAGACAGTGATAACAGGGTAGATTAATTAGATTCTAGAAGAGAAAGAAGCTAGTTTTGAGGGTAGAATAGTTATTGCATCCTACACAGCTCAGGAGTTACACGGAGAAAAGAAAACTTGGAGACAGAAAACCTCACAACAGGAGTTTTCTTATTCCAAATCTCTCAGTTATTTGTGTATTACTGAGCAATGTTGAATGTTATAGAAATGTGTATTAGCACCATGGTTATGAACTAATTCCTTTTTAGGATTGCAATGTAACCTAGTGTTTAGCCTAATTAACTTTCTGTCCTATTTATATTAATGAATCATTTTGGGAATGGGTTGTTGTATTTCTTGCTTATTGACTGATTGCTTGACAGAGTTTTTGGTAGTGATATTAATGGATATTGAAAATTGGACATTAATATCTGGATTTTAAAATACAATAACACTTGTTATGCCTTTGCCTAAGGGAATGTGTGCATAAACTGCTTAATAGGATAGACATATCTCTATTTTCCTTGTGTAGCCTTGAGACTGAGCTTAATGACCCTAGTCTAGTTATTTTCATCAATAGACATATTGTGATTCAGCTAGCTAGGGATGTGCATTTGGCCTTCGACAGAAGCATATGCGTAGTTCTATTCTCGGTTGACCATTCCTTGATTTGTTTGTAATGTGGAGAGTTAGGAGATTAGGCGACGCATTAGGGGAATTGTAATCCTAACTTGTCTCCCTAGCGCATCTATTTCTCTCACCTCTTTCAGTTGTAATCGCATAGTTTAAAATACCATCTCCAATCACTTGTTTAGATAAGACAGTATAGAACTTACATTAGTATTTGATTTGCAATTAAGACTTCGTCCTCGTGGGTACGACACCCTACTTATCTTATATTACTTGTTGACCGCGTATACTTGCGCGTTAATTGTCGTTACATAAATCAACCAACATAGTGTATAGCGATGCTTTGCATAAAGGACTGGTTTACATGCTCATGAAGCATGGCAAGGTCGTTGCGTATGCATCTAGGCTGTTGAAGGAGTATGAGGGAAATTATCTTACTCATGACCTTGAACTTGCCACAGTGGTTTTTGCCCTAAAGATTTAGAGGCATTACCTATATGGGGAGAAGTGTGAGATCTACACAGACCATAAAAGTCTAAAGTATATCTTCACTCAGAAGGAGTTGAATATGAGGCAGAGGAGGTGGCTGGAGTTGATAAAGGATTACGACTGTGAAATCCTGTATCACATAGGGAAGGCAAACGTGGTGGCCGACGCCTTAAGTAGATAGGGTCGGGAGAAGCTGTCGATGTTAATAGCTCAAAATGAGTTGGTGACAGAGATGGCAAGAATGGAATTAGAAGTGCGATGTCCAAGTGAAGAAGGGGAGAAGCTGTTTGCGATAGAAATTCAACCCACAATAGTGGAGAGGGAGAAGGAAGTGCAACTCAGAACTGATGAGTGTGACCGGATAAGGAAGAAAATTGCAGACGGTACTGGGGATGTGTAAGGTCTTGATAACGAATGGTTATTTAGATTTGAAGGAAGAATTTGGGTTCCGTTTGAGCCAGAGTTGAAAGAGACGATCATGGATGAAGCTCATCACTCGAGGTACTCAATTCATCCTGGAAGTACCAAGATGTATCAAGACCTTCAAACCAATTTCTGATGGCCAAACATGAAGAGGGAGATAGCAGAGTATGTCAGTAGGTGCTTGACTTGTCAGAAAGTTAAGACTGAACATCAACGACCCAGTGGTTTACTACAATCATTGGAAATTCCGGAGTGGAAGTGGGAGCATATCATGATGGACTTTGTGATGGGACTTTCAATGATGCAGAAAGGATACGACGTTATTTGGGTAATAATGGATCGTTTGACGAAGTCGGCTCATTTCTTGCTGATAAGAGTCAGATATAACTTAGACCAATTAGATAAGCTTTATGTCAAAGAGATTGTCTCAAGACATGGAGTGCTTGTTTATGTCAAAGAGATTGTCTCAAGACATGGAGTGCTTGTTTCAATAGTGTTAGATCGCGACCAGCGATTCACCTCGAATTTTTGGAAGAGCTTGCAAGAACAGATGGGAACACAACTGAGGTTTAGCATGGCGTACCATCCACAGATGGATGGACAAAGCAAAATAACAATTCAAACGCTAGAAGACATGTTATGGTCTTGTGTTATGGATTTCAAAGGGAGTTGGGACGATCATCTACCGTTAGTAGAGTTCGCCTACAACAACAGTTATCACGCTAGTATAGGTATGTCGCCTTACGAAGCGTTATATGGACGGAAGTGCAGAACGCCACTATGCTGGGATGAAGTAGGAGAGCATCGAATGTTAGGACCAGAGATGGTACAACAAACGGCAGAAGTGGTTAAGTTGATACGAACGAGGCTAGTAGCAGCTCAAGACAGACAGAAAAAGTATGCCGATCCACATCGAAAGAACAGAAGTTAGAAGTCGGTTCGTATGCGTTCCTGAAGGTGTCTCCTTGGAAGAGGAAGATACGCTTCGGGAAGAATGGGAAGTTAAGCCCTAGGTTCATAGGACCTTTTGAGCTATTGAGAAGGTTAGGAGAGGTAGCATATGCCATAGCATTACCTCCAGAGTTGGGACATATCGATAATGTGTTTCACGTATCGGTATTACATCCATATAAGCCGGATTACAAGCACGTAATCGAGTATGAACCAATCCAAGTCAAGAAAGACTTAACCTATGAGGATATTCCTATTCAACTCATTGATAGGAAACAACAATTGTTAAGAAGCAAAGTTATACCTTCGGTGAAGGTGATATGGAGGAACCACAATGCCGAAGAAGCAGCGTGGGAACTTGAGGACAAGATGAGGAAGGCTTATCCTCATTTGTTAGATTAATTTGTATCGTAATTCTGGGGACAGAATTCTTATAAGAGGGGGAGATTGTAACGCCCGAGAAAATCGAGCGTTTATGTAAATGAATTTTATTTGATTTATTGAATAAAATTTGCTTATTTGTTTATTAAACTTAGTAAGCTAATCATAGGTCGTTCTCTGACTTAGAGAATGTAGAAATGAGGAGGATTCTGGCTACGTGCTAGAAATAATTGATACGAATTTATAAGACGAAAATAAAAGATTTTCGAGAATAAAAATATTTCTAGGAAAAGACAAAATAGGCATTATTCACCTATAAAACCCTAAGGGTTAGGGTTTGACCTTAAGGGTTAGGGTTGGAGACCCTAGGCCATTTTGGCAGTTCGAAACGTTAGAATGATGTTCTGTCGAAAGATTTGACGGTAATATATCGTGAAAAGTTAAGTTAGCCGAGAAAAGTTTTCTCGGGAGGAAATCACTATTCATCCATTTCTGCTCGAAAATTATTATTGAATTTCTGAAAAACGCGTAATGATAGGATTTCAAGACGAGGTGAAATATGTAATAATATTTCACTTATGGCTCACAAAGTTTTAGCGTAAGGACTTAAAATTCTAAGGGTCAGGGAAAGTAAACTAAAAGAATAATGGTTTACGTATAATAATAAATGATTATTATATGAAAGGAATACGCGTATAATACGAGGTGTTTTACAAGGATAATACGAAGAGGATACGAGAATTAATACCACGTATAATACTAATTTTATACGAAGTAAATACATTGAATATGAATTAAACTTAATAACTTAACCTGTGGGTCGAACAGTTGGGTAAACGGGTGGGTTAACCCATGGGGAAACCCATGGGCTCATGGGGGACATGTGAGGCATATGGGGTGGCATGTGCTAGCACATGGCAAGAAATGATGGAGATGGTGGTCAAAGGAGGTTTGGTCCAAAGACCAAACTACCCTCACCTTGCTATTTCTATATATAGAAGCCAATTCCTCTTCAATTTATTGGTTGAAAAATTTGATACACATATAGAGAGAGAGAGCAAAAGAAGCTACTTCTTTGATAAGCTATTCAAGCCACCAAGGAGCTAAGAAGGAATTGAGTCTTCAATAATCAAGCATCAAGAACCAACAAAGGTATTGTGACGCCCCCAAAATAGGTTCAATACTCAACCCATTCTGAGTCGCCAAATACACTCAACAAAATCTAAATACAATCTTTTATATCAAACGGTCCTGCAAAATACGACCACACAACTGTGAGTGTCAATACAGACATGTAAAAAATATAAACATTCAAACTAAGTCCTCATTATATTTATTATCACACTATTTTACAACAAAATAGTGAGGACTTCTACAGCTCTAACTCGGACCATCACTCCATTCTCCGACTAGTACCCGCGATATTCTCATTTTTTGAAGAGAACAATGGAAGAATAGGGTGAGCTCAACTAGCCCAGTAAAGGATATTATAACTAAGATAATGAAGAATAAATTATCGTTAGCCTTCAACAAATCAGATAAAATATTATGGACTACAAGTTTTAGATCAACAACTGCAGCAGAAATAACAACTCATTAGAAGAGTTAAGTAGAGAATAAAGTCTAATATCTTCTATGATTTAAAAGTCCATCATCAATATTTTATCCCTGTAACATCAATCAATATACATCTCAAACCAAATATTCATCTTTGCACTACGGGCCAAAGATATCCATTTGTATCACCAATTGGTCATGTTCATCTCAACACCTGTCCATCTTTGCACTACGGGCCAAAGATATTCATCAGGTAATCATTCATCTTTGCACTACAGGCCAAAGATATTCATCAAGTAAACATTCATATTTGCATTACAGGCCAAAGATATTCAGTTATATCACCATTTAGGACTGAGGATGATGAAAAATATTTTAAAGAACGAATCCAGTGAGATAAAGGACAAAGATTAGGGATTTATAATTTAATTTATCCAAGTTCAAGAATACTCCATAATAATCAATTGTGGAGCAAAATTCAAGAATGAAGTTCAAAACTTGGATCCAATCAAAGATAATTTGGAAAGAAAAAAATTTACCGTGAATAGTAACTCATAAATAGTAATTCGTGAATAGTAACTCATGAATAGTACCCCGATATGAACAGATCAAAATTTCACAAAAAAGTTCAGACCAATATTCCAGTGAAATGATATTAGATGAAGCGCAAAACTCAAGAAATTTTTGATCATTTCAGAAATTATAGAAGCAATACTTACCGTAGTAAGTTTAGAGTTAAGAATCTGAAATAAAACAAGATACGAAACTGCAATTGGATTTTCATCAGTCAAGCAGTAGTCCGCTCAGATAGATTATTTCCACAATTTAATAACAACTGAATACGAAGGGTTATTCACCAGGCATGCGATAGTCCGCGTAGACAGGTTATTCCCACAGAATAATAAAGAATAGAATAACAATAGGATTTCACCATGCATGCGATAGTCCGCGTAGACAGGTTATTCGAACAGAATAATAAAAAATGAAATAACAACCCTTACGAGTATTGAAAGAAAATAACTCTCTTCATGAATACAAAAAAAATAATACCCCTTACCTTAATAAAAATTTGGAGACTGCACTAGTGTAATAGCAGAATACTCTTCTTCTTTCTCTCTTACTCTCTCTATACTTTCTCTGTGACGCCCCCAGAATAGGTCCAATCAACCCAACCCATTCTGAGTCGCCAAACACATGGTACAGAATCCAAATACAAACTTTTATATCAAAAGGTCGTGAGCAGGACGACCATACAAGCTGTAAGTGTCAATACAAATATGTAAAAATATTAACATTCAAATTAAGTCCTCATTACAATTATTATAATACTACTTTATAAAAATAGTGAGGACTACTACTGCTCTAACTCGGACCATCACTCTGTTCCGCGACTAGTCCATGCGACATTCTCATTTCCTGAATAGGACAATAGAATAAAAGGGTGAGCTCAACTAGCCCAGTAAAGAATATTATAACTAAGATAATAGAAAATAAATTATCGTTAGTATTTAACAAATCAATAAAATATTATGGACAACCATTTTTAGATCAATAACTGCAGCGGAAATAACAATGCATCAGGAAAGTTAAGTAGGAGATAATGTCTACTATCTTCTATGATTTAGAAGTCCATAATCAATATTTTATCCCTGTAACATCAATCAATATATCTTAAATCAAATATTCATCTTTGCACTACGGGCCAAAGATATTTATTTGTATCACCAGTGATCATGTTCATCTCAACACCTGTCCATCTTTGCACTACGGACCAAAGATATTCATCAGGTAATCATTTATCTTTGTACTACAGGCCAAAGATATTCATCAAGTATCACCATTTAAGACTGACAATGATGAAAAATATTTTAAAGAACGAATCTAGTGAGATAAAGGACAAAGATTAGGGATTCGTAAATCAGTCTATCCAAGTTCAAAAATACTCCATAATAATACTTTGTGGAGCAAAATTCAAGAATAAAGATCAAAACTTGGATCTAATCAAAGATAGGACTCATAATAGCCAACTTGGACAATTAAAAGAAAAATTAATTTTTTTGTGAATAGTGTCGTATAAGTGAATAGTAACCCCGACGAAAAAAGTAAGAATTTCATAGTAAAATTCATGCCAATATTTTGGTATAATGATATTGAAAAAATAACATCATTTACGAAAGAAAATAACATCCCTTACCTCAGAAGAATAGTACTTCTGACTGGAATATCGGATATAATACTGAAAGAAATTTGCACTGAATAGCTACACTCAAAGTATTTAAATACTCACAAAAATACGCTCGATATTATAGAGAGAGAAAACTTCTAATTCTGGTGTGATTTTCAATTCAAACCTAAGCACCCTATTTATAGGAAAATGCCAGAACACCAAAGCTGATTTACCTGCTACCGGTGGCTTCAACCCTTTGAATGTTTGAACACCCAGCAGCTTAGAATTCAAAATTTTTCCACAAAAAATAAAAGTGGGGCCCACCCATGTTTCAATAATTCATAATAAATAGCTCTTTAATCAAAAAAATACGAATTCTATGTCCTTTCCATAGGAAATTTAATTCTCTACAACTTTGTAGAAAGAAGTTTTTTTCCAAATTTCCATTGAAAAATAGCCGAAATCCACAAACGGATGACTATCCACACCAAAATACTGATAAAAATACCTCAGCACTAATTCCTTTTTACATACACAAAAATAAATATATTTTTTTTATCATATAAATTAACAATTAATTATTCACAAATAATATTACAGAACTACAATATTGACAACCATGTCGTTCTCAAGAAATAGGGGCCCTTCCGATAAGGATTTCTCCTTACTGGCGCGCAATTAAATAACCCCTCCTAGACAGAACTTTCTTAGACATTGCCAATAATGCTATCTAATAATATTATTCCAATAATGTGAATTATTGATTTTATAATTCGAAATACTATGCAATGACAATTATTGAATCAGTAATATGAAATATCAACGTAACAATTATTGAACCAATAAAATATTATGCAATTATTGAATCCATAATATAAAATATTATGCAATTATTGAATCAATAATATAAAATATTGAACAGTAATTACTGTAACAATAATTGAGCAATTGCCTTCTTACGTAAGAATCAATAATTTAAATACTATGCAATACCGTGTGCTATTGTGCAACAACACGTATTACTATATTTTTATCACCGGGTATTCCAACAGTTTAACCGTAACAGTTTTACCGTTATTTATAAAAAGGTTATTTCTTTCGCTTTCTATACCCGACAATTATTCCGTTGTGGGGCCCACAAATGGCTGTGCCATCGTAGAATATTCCCCGACAACAAGAATATTCCACGACCAAACGAATATTCCCCAACAACAATGAATAATTTATAACACCTGCTTACTTTGAAATATTTGCACATTTCACCCATCACTTATCACATTTATCAAATCAACACCTTACTATTTCAAAATAATATGTAAAGAAAATTAAATCTTTATTCATAAAAGTTGGGGTCTTACAACCTCCCCTCCTTATGAAATTTCGTCCTCGAAATTAACATACGTACCTGGTATATGGAAGAGGTGAGGATACCTCGCTTTCATTTTTGATTCCAATTCCAAGGTCATTTTCTCAGTGGCATGGTTTCTCCACAAAACTTTAACTTGAGGTATAATCTTCGAGCGTAGGACATGCTCCTTCCTATCCAAAATCTTGACTGGTACCTCCTCGTATGTTAAATCTTCGGCTATCTCGTCGGGTTCTAACTCAATAATGTGGTTCGGGTCTTTCACATATTTACGAAGCACGGATATGTGAAAAATGTTATGAACACGAGATATGCTTGGAGGTAAAGCGAGTCTATAGGCCACATTTCCTACTCGGTCAAGAATCTCAAATGGACCAATGAATCGTGGATTGAGCTTTTCCCTCTTCCCAAACCTCGTAACTCCCTTCCACGGAGCAACACGTAACAATACATAATCCCCAACATTAAATTCCACGTCCTTTCGATGAAGATCCGCATAACTCTTTTATCGATCCTGTGCCGTTTGTATACGTTGTCGGATCATTTGGATCTTTTTCGTAGTCATACGTACTAACTCCAGTCCCAACAATATTGCTTCTCCCACCTCGTCCCAGCATACTGGAGAACGATATTTTCGTCCATACAATGCCTCGAATGGAGCCATGCTTATACTTGCCTGATAACTGTTATTGTACGAGAATTCCACCAATGGTAAGTATTTATCCCAACTAGCTTTGAAGTCTAGAAAATAGAGTCTCAATAGATCTTTAAGAGTTTGCATAGTCCTTTCTGATTTCCCGTCCGTTTGAGGATGATATGCCGAACTGAATCGTAAATCCGTGCCCATAGCTTTCTGCAAACCAACCCAAAATTATGAGGTAAATCTTGGGTCACGATCCGAAACTATGGATACTGGCATGCCATGCAATCTCACAATCTCATTCACGTACATACGAGCAAGACATTCAAGGGAATAAGTCTCCCGTATCAGCAAGAAATGAGCAGACTTGGTTAATCTATCACAATAACCCAAATCGCATCTATGCCTTGAGAAACCTTGGGAAGACCCGTAACGAAATCCATGGTAATGTGTTCCCACTTCCACTTTGGAATCTCAAGTGGTTGCAATGGACCCTTCCGCACTTGATGCTCCGCCTTTACACGTTGACAAGTTAAACACCTCGAGATGAACTCCGCGATTTCTCTTTTCATATTGCTCCACCAAAATGTATGTCGAAGATCACGATACATTTTGGTACTTCCATGATGGATTGCAAACGGTGTGTTATGTGCCTCCATCAAGATTCTATACTTCAAATCAGAATCGTTAGGAACATAATGTCTGGAGTTTACTCGAAGTATTCCTTCTTCATCAATTCTTGCTTCTGGAATATCACCTTCTTGCACCTTCTTCTTCATCTTCATCAGCTCCGGATCCGTATCTTGAGCAGCTTTAACTTTATCAATCAAAGTTGGTTCTACGTGTATACTTGACATCATCGCATGGGTCCCCGGAGTCTTGAACTCTATCTCCATCTTTTGTAAATCACACAAAATAAGCCTTTGTGTTGACAGCATCGCACTCGTTCCCACATATGATCTTCTACTCAACGCGTCAACTACCACGTTTGCTTTACCAGGATGGTATTGGATGGTATGGTCATAATATTTTAACAACTCAAGCCAACGTCGTTGCCGCATGTTGAGTTCCTTTTGAGTGAAGAAATATTTAAGACTCTTATGATCCGTATAGATCTCCACTTTCTCTCCATACAGGTAGTGTCTCCAGATCTTTAGCGCGAAAACGACTGCTGCCAACTCTAGATCATGAGTAGGATAATTCCTCTCATATTCCTTGAGTTATCGCGAAGCATAGGCTATGACTTTCCCATGTTGCATGAGAACACATCATAACCCTTTTCCCAAAGCATCGCTATAAATGATAAATCCATCCGAACCAGATGGTATTGTCAGAACAAGTGCCGAAATGAGTCTCTTCTTGAGCTCTTGGAAGCTCTTCTCGCATTCCTCGCTCCATACGAATTTTGTATCTTTCCGAGTTAACTGAGTTAATGGAGTAGCGATTCAAGAAAATCCTTCCACGAATCTCCGATAATAACCAGCTAAGCCCAGAAAGCTGCGTACTTCGATCACCGACTTCGGTTGCTCCCAACTTTGTATTGCTTCAATCTTCGCCAGGTCAACAGATACTCCATGTTTCGATACCATGTGCCCAAGGAATGCTACTTCCTCAAGCCAGAACTCGTATTTCTTCAGCTTGGCATACATCTTGTTCTCATAAAGCTTTTGAAGTACTAGCTTCAAGTGGTGCTCATGATCTTCACGGCTTTTGGAATAGATGAGGATGTCATCAATAAAGACAATAACGAACTAATCCAAATATTCCTTAAATACACGGTTCATCATATCCATGAAAGCAGTAGGAGCATTAGTCAATCCAAAAGACATGACTAGAAATTCATAATGCCCGTATCAAGTTCTGAAAGCAGTCTTCGGAATATCTTCATTTTTAATCTTCAACTGATGATATCCAGAACGAAGATCGATCTTTGAAAAGAATTGTGCTCCTTGTAACTGGTCGAACATGTCATTAATACGAGGTAGCGGATACCTATTCTTGATGGTGACATGGTTTAACTCCCGATAGTCAATACAAAGTCGCATACTCCCGTCTTTCTTCTTTACGAATAAAACAGGAGCACCCCAAGGAGACGTACTAGGATGAATAAAACCGATGTCTAACAACTTCTGTAGTTGGACCTTTAACTCCTGAAGTTCAACAGGAGCCATTCGATATGGGGTTTTAGAAATGGGTTTTGTAACGGGCTCAAGGTCAATAAAGAATTCAACTTCACGTTCTGGGGGTAGACCGGGAAGTTCTTCGGGAAATACATCAGGAAATTCATTAACAACAGATATATTATTCAAATCTAACGTATTCTGGTTTAGATCAGTGACATGGGCTAAGAAAGCTTGACATCCATTTTTCAATAAATAAATAGCTTTATGACTTGAAATGACATTGACTACTTTTAGTGGTTTAGTGGTTTGAATTCGCACAACAGGTTGGTTAGGAATATGAAAACTAACAACCTTACGAAAATAATCAATTTTGGCATGGTAAGTGGTTAACCAGTCAATTCCAAAAATCAAGTCAAATGCAAGTATTTTCAAAGATATAAGATCAACAGGTAGGGTGAGGGTACCAATTTGAATCAAGCAGGATTTATAAACTGTAGATGTAACGAAAGTTTCACCCAATAGAGTTTCAACAGATAAATCAAAGTCTAATTTCTCAGATGTCAAGTTCAAACGTTGAGCACACAAGCAGGTGAAATAAAAGAATAGGTAGCACCGGTATCTAACACGGTGTAAACTTCGCAAGAGTTTATAATTAGCTTACCCGTGATCACCTCGTTCAGGGTTCCTCGCGTTCTGGGCAGTCACGACAAACGCTCTTCCAGGAACCACTGAGTTTGACTTGTTCGGAACAGCCTTTGGAATCACCACCCTCGCTGGACTTGGTTTCACTATAGGACAATCTCTAGCTATATGACCTTCCTTTCCACAGTTATAGCATGCCTTGAATTGTTGTGGGCAGTTTGGGCTGATGTGTCCCTCTTTCCCGCATTTATAACATACGACGGGTGGTCGTTCTCCTCCCCTAGAAATAGTTGATGCTGGTGCTGACGTCTTCACATTGTCATTATTGTACCTTTTCTTTTTGGAATCTCCCCTTGACTCGCTTCTTCTACTATCATGGCCACGATTACCACCGGAGTGGTTACCTGCTTCTGTTGTGATACTTTCCTCCCCGCTGGTTGTCATTGCTCCGATGACTGTTGCCACTGGTACGACCCTGGTTGTGGTCCCTCGGTTGAACGGACTCATTATCTCGTTCTAATAACTGAGCCCTGTTTACTACATCTGAATATATAGAAAATTTATGAGAAATAAGGTATTGACGAATTTCGGGTTTCAAACCTCTCAGAAACATCCGCGTCATACGTTCCTCATTCTCCACCAAATGAGGTGCAAACCTGGACAACTCCGCGAACTTAGCCTCGTACTGGGACACAGTCAAGTTGTTCTATTCCAGTCTGATAAACTCTACCTCCTTCATATGACGAATACTTTCAGGAAAATATTTATCATTGAATAGTTTCTAGAACGCTTCCCAAGACATCCTGGGTGCGGCAGTCTGGGTACGCTTCACAGATTTCCACCAGTAATCTGCATCTCCACGAAATATAAAGGTGGCAAATGGAACCTTCTGTTCCTTCGTGCATCCCAAGACATCAAATATCTTTGTAATTTGCTTAACCCACGTCTCCGCCTTGATCGGATCCGGCTTTCCCAAAAACTCTGGTGGTCCCAACTCTTTGAACTGCTTGGCAGTGACAATCCGTGTGTTGTTATTATTTCCACCTGTATTCTGCACACGAGTCTCCCTCGTCTGGTTTTGCATGAACTACAAAAAACTTCTAAACATCCCCTCGTTCATCGTCTGGTTGGTAGTCTCATTTACAGGAGGAATATTGTCTTCCTGTTGCACGTTCTCCTGGTTAGTGATTAAAGGTGTCTCCACAGTCTCATTCACTCCATTGTTAACACTGTCAGCTGCCATTCTCAAATACTGCCATAAAACAAGGGTTAATTAAACAAATTATCATATCAATCCTATAATCTGACTGACCAATTAAACATCAAATAAGCTTAGGTAGGACACACTAGCGAAGAATTTACTCGTCTCTCCCCTCCTAGTTCTATTCCCCGATCTCCGGCAGAGATCATATCCCTAAGCTCTGATACCAATTGTGATGCCCCCAGAATAGGTCCAATCAACACAACCCATTCTGAGTCGCCAAACACATGGTACAGAATCTAAATACAAACTTTTATATCAAAAGGTCGTGAGCAGGACGACCATACAAGCTGTGAGTGTCAATACAAATATGTAAAAAATATTAACATTCAAATTAAGTCCTCATTACAATTATTATCATACTACTTTATAAAAATAGTGAAGACTACTACTGCTTTAACTCGGACCATCACTCTGTTCCCCGACTAGTCCCTGCGACATTCTCATTTCCTGAAGAGGACAATAGAATAAAAGGGTGAGCTCAACTAGCCCAGTAAAGAATATTATAACTAAGATAATGGAAAATGAATTATCGTTAGTCTTTAACAAATCAATAAAATATTATGGACAACCAGTTTTAGATCGACAACTGTAGCGAAAATAACAATGCATCAGAAAAGTTAAGTAGGAGATAATGTCTACTATCTTCTATGATTTAGAAGTCCATAATCAATATTTTATCCCTGTAACATCAATCAATATATCTCAAATCAAATATTCATCTTTGCACTACGGGCCAAAGATATTCATTTGTATCACCAGTGGTCATGTTCATCTCAACACCTGTCCATCTTTGCACTACGGGCCAAAGATATTCATCAGGTAATCATTTATCTTTGCACTACAGGCCAAAGATATTCATCAAGTATCACCATTTAAGACTGAGAATGATGAAAAATATTTTAAAGAACGAATCCAGCGAGATAAAGGATAAAGATTAGGGATTCGTAAATCAGTCTATCCAAGTTCAAAAATACTCCATAATAATACTTTGTGGAGCAAAATTCAAGAATAAAGATCAAAACTTGGATCTAATCAAAGATAGGACTCATAATAGCCAACTTGGACAATTAGAAGAAAATTTAATTTTTTTCGTGAATAGTGCCGTATAAGTGCATAATAAAATCCATGCCAATATTTTGGTATAATGATATTGAAAAGAATAACATCATTTACGAAAGAAAATAACATTCCTTACCTCAAAAGAATAATACTTCTGACTGAAATATCGGATATAATACAGAAAGAAATTTGCACTGAATAGCTACACTCAAATTATCTAAATACTCACAAAAATACGCTCGATATTATAGAGAGAGAAAATTTCTAATTCTGGTGTGATTTTCAATTCTAACCTAAGCACCCTATTTATAGAAAAATGCCAGAACACTAAAGCTGACTTACCTGCTACCAGTGGCTTCAACCCTTTAAAAGTTTGAACGCCCAGCAGCTTAGAATTCAGCATTTTTCCACAAAAAACAAAAGTGAGGCCCACCCATGTTTTTAATAAAAAATATTTATTTTTAAAACTTCAATAATTTATAATAAATAGCTCTTTAATCAGAAAAATACGAACTCTATGTCCTTTTCATAGGAAATTTAATTCTCTACAACTTTGTAGAAGGAAGTTTTTCCAAATTCTCAACAAAAAATGGCCGAAATCCACAAACGGATGATTATCCACACCAAAATACTGATAAAAATACCTCAGCACTAATTCCTTTTTATATACACAAAAACAAATATATATTTTTTTAATCATATAAATCAACGATTAATTATTCACAAATACTATTACAGAACTATAATATTGACAACCAGGTCGTTCCCAAGAAAGAGGGGGCCTTCCGATAAGTATTTCTCTTTACTAGCGCGCAATTAAATAACCCATCCTAGACAGAACTTTCTTATACATTGCCAATAATGCTATCTAATAATATTATTCCAATAATGTGAATTATTGATTTGATAATTTGAAATACTGTGCAATGACAATTATTAAATCAATAATATGAAATATCAACGTAGCAATTATTGATATAAAATATCAACATAGCAATTATTGAACCAATAAAATATTATGCAATTATTGAATCAATAATATAAAATATTGCACAGTAATTACTGTAATAATAATTGAGTAATTGCCTTCTTACGTAAGAATCAAATATTCAAAATACTGTGTAATACCGTGTGCTACTGTGCAACAACACGTATTACTGTATTTTTATCACCGGGTATTTCAACAGTTTAACCGTAATAATTTTACCGTTATTTATAAAAAGGTTATTCCTGTCGCTTTCTATATTCGACAGTTATTCCGTTGTGGGGCCCACAAATAGATGCGCCGTGGTACGAATATTCCCCGACAACAAGAATATTCCACGACCAAACGAATATTCCCCAACAATAATGAATATTTTATAACCACTTGCTTACTTTAAAATATTTGCACATTTCACCCATCACTTATCACATTTATCAAATCAACACCTTACTATTTTAAAATAATATGTAAAGAAAATTAAATTTTTATTCATAAAAGTTGGGGTCTTACATTCTCTCTCTATATCTTTAGTGAATTGGTGAGAAATAATGAAGAAATAAGCTTCTATTTATAGGCTTGGCAGAGTAAGGGTAAAATAATCTTTTCACTATAATTTATGACATCATCGCTTACATCATCGATCCTATGACATCATTGCTTACCTTATAGTTCTGATGACATCATTACTTACCTCATCGCTCCGATGACATCATTGTTTGCATCATAAGAGTTCAAATTCAATTTGTTCTCTTCCACTAAAATCAATTCAAACTCAATATTTCAGAACTTTAATAATGCACAATAAATAACTCTTTTATCAGAAAAATATGAACCTTATGTCCATTTCATATAAAATTTAATTCTCTACAACTTTGTAGAAGAAAGTTTTTCCAAATTCTGCACGAAAAATGACCCAAGTTTACATATGGATGATTTTTTCACACTCAAAATTTCAAAGCCTCCTTTTTTGAAATAATGAATTCCACCACATGTTTATATATATATTAAAACATTTATAATTATTAAAAGAATTTCAAATTTTATTTTCTCTCTTCCACCTCATTTTATTCATATATCGTGAATTTGTTGTAAAAAAATATCATCACTATTATATTATCACATTATACACTTATAATTTAATATTATAATAATATATTTGAATGACTTATTTTATCAGAACAGATAAAATATTCATTCTTGATAATTGTCACTTTTACTAAAAATTCGTCCGTTTAAATTCACAATGAATAAATATTTACTTATCATTTTTATCAATAATTATTATTCATAAATAATATTACAGAACCACAATAATGACAACCAGGTCGTTCCAAGGAAAGAGGGGGCCTTTCGATAAGGATTTCTCCTTACTGGCGCGTAATTAAATAACTCATCCTAGACAGAACTTCCTTAGACATTGCCAATAATGCTATCTAATAATATTATTCAAATAATATAAATTATTGATCTGATAATATAAAAATACTGTGTAGTGACAATTATTGAAACAACAATATAAAATATCAACGTAGCAATTATTGAACCAATAAAATATTATATTGAACAGTAATTACTGTAACAATTATTGAGTAGTGACTTCTTATGTAAGAATCAATAATTAAAATTACTGTGCAATACCGTGTGCTACTGTGCAACACCGTGTATTGTATGGATTTCGGCACATAAACGCAGCAGAAATTAAAAAAAAATCGAAACCCTAAAACAGGATCCATGCGAAAACATATTAATTCAGAGGTTTAGATATGTTTTACCGATTATTAAAGCCTAAACAGAGACGATGGAGATTCTAGAACAGCTTCGAATCTTCAACGCAATCCAAAGTAACTGTGTCTCTACGGTATCCACACGAACGTCCCGCGAATCGTCACACGATCTGCAGCAAGGAAAGTTCTGGTACTAGCCGCCAAGGATCTGGACTTTCAAAGTTTTTCTCTCTAGTCCCTCTCTAAGAGCGGCTAGGGTTTTGGTTTATAATGAATGCCCTAAAAACGGCTGATATATCATATATATATATAGCAGTTAAAAGTATTAACCAAAACCTAATCCAATTAGAAAAATAAAATTCGAATTTATATATATACTATATCTTAATTAAGTCTTACTTAATTAATATACATATATATACAAATTATCCTATTAATTTAAATTCGTAATTTAAATACTATCAATCATATTGATATATTTAAATCCTTACAATTTAAATTAATTTCCTTTTAATTACGTTCTAAGTGTGTGACCCTATAGGTTATTATTATATTGACAATAATTTTAAAATCATATTATAAAATTATAAACAGTGAGCGGCATCTAGTAATGCATCACTGCTACCCAAATAATAATAAGATCGGTGATTCGATACAACCTTTTCGTGACCAATGTTTCAATGTAATTTAATCCTTTTAACCTTAACATCATAGATTAAACTCGAGGCATGGAATGTGTCATCCTCTTCATAATTTAATCTGAGTTTTCTTGATCGATGAGTAGAATATATGAAACAAATCACTATTTGAGCATGGTCATGCATTTCATAGTCCTACTCAATCAAGAGGCCTATGGATATCACCCCTAATATATAGGAGGGTTAAATTCCATCTACATCACTCATATTCCTCACACGATTTATGATGTACCCAATAATCACCTTTATTGTCTACCCTGTTAAAGATGACCTTTGATGATATCAAAGTACATAAATTCCAGTGTAGTAATATAGTGATTTCAGGTCGTAGGATCATTACCTCATTGTCACTATGAGAATTGCTTATGACACTTTGCATAATGCTCCACTTAGAATTCTCATGGTGGGTCTGTCCAGTACATTGTTCTCTAACATGTACCTATGCATTGACTCAATATCTCATATATTTATGACCAATGAGATTTGGCCATCAGTCAATCCACATACTATTCTCGATGTATCATTGTTGTCCCATTAACAATGACACTCGACTAGGGACATTTAAGAGTAATGATACTAATTGTAATTATATGATCTCATGTTCAAGTCACACACTTGAAGCCATATAATTTGTATCACTATTCTAAGGACTTTTATTATGTTAACATTTATATAACACAGTAAATAAAACCATAATAAAATAATTCATTTATTCAATCAAATATAATATCAAAAATATTAAGCAATTACATCAAAGAATTGGCCTCTAGGGCATAAACTCTAACATGTATTACTGTATTTTAATCACCGGGTATTTCAATAGTTTAACGGTAAAAGTTTTACCGTTATTTTTGTAAAAAGGTTATTTCTGTCACTTTCTATATCCGACATTCATTCCGTTGTGGGGTCCACCAATGACTGCGCTGTCGTACGAATATTCTCCGACAAAAAGAATATTCCTCGACCAAACGAATATTTCCCGACACAACGAATATTTTATAACCACTTGCTTACTTTGTAAACTTTGCACATCTCACCCATAACTTATCACATTTATCAAATCAACACATTACTATTTCAAAATAATATATAAAGAAAATTAAATCTTATTCATAAAATTTGGGGTCTTACAACCTCCCCTCCTTACTAAATTTCATCCTCGAAATTGACGTACATACCTGGTATGTCGAAAAGGTGAGGATACCTCGCTTTCATTTCCGATTCTAACTCCTAGGTCATTTCCTCGATATCATGGATCCTCCACAAAACTTTAACTTGAGATATAACCTTTGAGCGTAGGACATGCTCCTTCCTATCCAAGATCTTGACAGGTACCTCCTCGTACGTTAAATCTTCGGCTATCTCGTCCGGTTCTAACTCAATAATGTGGTTTGGGTCTTTCACGTATTTACGTAGCACAGATATGTGAAAAACGTTATAAACACGAGACATGCTTGGAGGTAAAGCGAGTCTATAGGCCACCTTTCCTACTCAGTCAAGGATCTCAAATGGACCAATGAATCGTAAATCGGTGTCCATAGCTTTCTGCAAGCTGACCCTTTGGCACTTGATGCTCCGTCTTGACATGTTTACACGTTAAACACCTCAAGATAAATTCCGCACTCTCTCTCTTCATTTTACTCTACCAAAATGTATAGCAAAAATCATGATACATTTTGGTACTTCCAGGATGGATTGCAAATGGTGTGTTATGTGCCTCCATCATGATTTTATACTTCAAATCAGAATCGTTAGGAACACAAAGTTTGGAGTTGACTCGAAGTATTCCTTCTTCATCGATTCTTGCTTCTGGAATAGCACCTTCTTGCACTTTCTTCTTCATCTTCATCAGCTCCGAGTCTGTAGCTTGAGCAGCTTTAACTTTATCAATTAAAGCTAGTTCTACGCGTATATTTGACATCATCACGTGGGTCCCTGGAGTCTTTAACTCTATCTCCATCCTTTGTAAGTTATGTAAAATAGGTCTTTGTGTTGACAGCATCGCACTCGTTCCCGCATGTGATCTTCTACTCAACGCGTCAGCTATCACGTTCGTTTTTCCAGAATGGTATTGAATGGTATGGTTGTAATCTTTAAACAGCTCCAACCAACGTCGTTGTCGCATATTAAGTTCGTTCTGGGTGAAGAAATATTTGAGGTTTTTGGAGTATATTAGGATGTCATCAATAATGATAACCACTAAATGATCCAAATATTTCTTAAATATTCGGTTCATCATGTCCATAACAGCATGAACATTGGTCAATACGAAAGATATAAGTAGAAATTCGTAATGCGAGTATCGAGTTCTAAAGGTAGTCTTTGGAATGTCATCAGTTCTAATCTTTAACTGATGATATCCAGAACGAAGATCGAACCTTGAGAAGAATTATACACCTTGCAACTAGTCAAACAGGTCATCAATGCAAAGTAACGGATACCTATTCTTGATGGTGACATGGTTCAATTTCCGATAATCAATACCAAGTCGCATACTTCCGTCTTTCTTCTTTAGGAATAAAACAGGAGCACCCCAAGGAGACGTACTAGGACGTATAAAACCGATGTCTAATAACTCCTGCAGTTAGACCTTTAACTCCTGAAGTTCAATAGAAGCCATTAGATATGGGGTTTTAGAAAAGGGTTTTGTACCGGGTTCAAGGTCAATAAAGAATTCAACTTCACATTCTGGGGGAAGACCGGGAAGTTCTTCAGGAAATACATCAGAAAACTCATTAACAGCAAAAATATTATTCAAATTTGATGTATTCTGATTTAAATCAGTGACATGGGCTAAGAAAGCTTGACATCCGTTTTTCAATAAACGAATAGCTTTATGACTTGAAATGACATTGTTTGATTTTGGTGGTCTGGTTGTTTGAATGAAAGCTAACAACCTTACAAAATAATTAATTTTGGCATGATGAGTGGTTAACCAGTCGATTCAAAAAAATCACATCAAATGCAAGTATTTTCAAAGATCTAAAATCCACAGGTAGGGTGAGGGTGCCAATTTGAATCAAACAAGATTTGTAAACTGTGAATGTAACGAAGGTTTCTCCTAACAGAGTTTCAACAGATAAGTTAAAGTCTAATTTCTCAATAGTCAAGTTCAAACGTTGAGCACAAGCAGGTGAAATAAAAGAATGGGTAACACCGGTATCTAATAAGGCATAGACTTCGCAAGAGTTTATGATTAACTTACCCGTGATCACCTCGTTCTGGTTCCTCGTGTTTTGGGCAGACATGACAAACGCTCTTCCAGAAACTACCGACTTTGACTTGTCCGAGACAGCCATTGGAGTCACCATCCCCGCTGGACTTAGTTTCACTACCGGACACTCTCTAGCTATGTGTCCTTCCTTTCCACAGTTATAACATACCTTGAATTGTTGTGGGTAGTTTGGACTAATGTGTCCCTCTTGCCCGCATTTATAGCATACGACCGACGGTCGTTCTCCTCTCCTAGAAACAGTTGATGCTGGTGCTGCCACCGACGTTTTCACGTTCTCATTGTTGTACCTTCTCTTCTTGAAATCTCCCCCCGACTCACTTCTTCTATTATCATGGCTACGATTACCATCAGAGTGGTTACCGCTTATGGCCTGATAATTTTCTCCATGCTGATTTTCATTGTTCCGATAGCTGTTGCCACCGGTACGACCTTGGTTGTTGTCCCTTGGTTGAACATAATCATTATCTCGTTCTAATAATTGGGCCCTGTTCACCACATCTGAATATAAAGAAAGTTTGTGAGAAATAAGGTACTGACGAATTTTGGGCTTTCAAACCTCTCAGAAACATCTGCGTTATACGTTCCTCATTATCAACCAAATAAAATGCAAACCGGGATAACTCCGCGAACTTAGCCTCGTACTGGGATACAGTCATGTTGTTCTGTTCCAGTTTGATAAAATCTACCTCTTTCATATGACGAATACTTTCTGGAAAGTATTTGTCATTTAATAGTTTCTAGAACTCCTCCTAAGATATCTTAAGTGTGGCAGGCTGGGTACGCTTCACAGATTCCCACCAATAATCTGCCTCTCTACGGAACATAAACGTGGCGAATGGAACCTTTTGCTCCTCTGTGCATCCCAAGATATCAAATATCTTGGTAATTTGCTTAACTCACGTTTTCACCTTGATTGGATCTGGCTTTCCCAAAAACTCTGGTGGTCCCAACTCTTTGAACTGCTAGGCAGTGATAAGTCGCGAGTTGTTAATATTTCCACCTGTATTATGAACACGAGTCTCCCTCGTCTGATTTTGCATGAACTGCAAAAAGCTTCTAAACATCCCACCATTCATCGTTTGATCAGTGGTGTTATTTATAGGAGGAATATTGTCTTCCTGTTGCACGTTCTCCTGGTTTGTGATTAAAGGTGTCTTAACGGTCTCATTCACTCCATTATTAACATTTCCAGCTGCCATTCTCAAATACTGCCATAAAATAAGGGTTAATTAAACAAATTGTCATATCACATATCAACCCTATGTTCTGACCGACCAATTAAATACCAAATAAGCTTAGGTAGGACACACTAGCGAAAGATTTACTCTTCTCTTCCCTTCTAGTTTTATTCCCAGATCCCCGCCAGAGATCGTATCCCTAAACTCTGATACCAACTGTGACTCTCATGGTGCTTCAACCACAACACCTCACAATGGTACCTATCAGTTTGCCACCGCAAAACGGCGTCCCCTACGGAGAGTCTCGCTTCGGTGCATCCCACACAAACAGGAAGTCATCAGCGAGAGGCTCGGAGCTCTTTACTTATAGCTCTGATACCAACTGTGACGCCCCCAAAATAGGTTCAATAGTCAACCCATTTTGAAGTCGCCAAATACACTCAACAAAATTATAATACAATCTTTTATATCAAACGGTCGTGCAAAATACGACCACACAACTGTGAGTGTCAATACAGACATGTAAAAAATATAAACATTCAAACTAAGTCTTCATTACATTTATTATCACACTGTTTTACAAAAAAATAGTGAGGACTTCTACAGCTCTAACTCGAACCATCACTCCATTCCCCGACTAGTACCCGCGATATTTTTATTTCTTGAAGAGAACAATGGAAGAATAGGGTGAGCTCAACTAGCCCAGTTATTATGACTAAGATAATAAAGAATAAATTATCGTTAGCCTTCAATAAATCAGATAAAATATTATGGACTACAAGTTTTAGATCAACAACTGCAGCGAAAATAACAATTCATTCGAAGAGTTAAATAGAAAATGAAGTCTAATATCTTTTATGATTTAAAAGTCCATCATTAATATTTTATCCCTATAACATCAATCAATATACATCTCAAACCAAATATTCATCTTTGCACTATGGGCCAAAGATATCCATTTGTATCACCAATTGGTCATGTTCATCTCAACACCTGTCCATCTTTGCACTACGGGCCAAAAATATTCATCAAGTAATCATTTATCTTTGCACTACAGGCCAAAGATATTCATCAAGTAATCATTCATCTTTGCACTACTGGCCAAAGATATTCAGTTATATCACCATTTAGGATTGAGGATGATGAAAAATATTTTAAAGAACGAATCTAGTGAGATAAAGGACAAAGATTAGGAATTCGTAATTTAATTTATCCAATTCAAGAATACTCCATAATAATCAATTGTGGAGCAAAATTCAAGAATAAAGTTCAAAACTTGGATCCAATCAAAGATAATTTGGAAAGAAAAAACATATTTTTTTTACCGTGAATAGTAACACGTGAATAGTAACTCATAAATAGTAACCTGTGAATAGTAACTCATAAATAGTACCCCGATATGAACAGATCAAAATTTCATAAAAAAAGTTCAGACCAATATTCCAATGAAATTATATTAGATGAAGGGCAAAACTCAAGAAATTTCTGATCATTTCAAGAATTATAGAAGCAATACTTACCGTAGTAAGTTTAGAGTTAAGAATCTGAAATGAAACAATAAACGAACCTGCAATTGGATTTTCACCAGTCAGGCGGTAGTCCGCTCAGACAGATTATTTCTACAATTTAATAACAACTGAATACGAAGGGTTATTCACCAGGCATGCGGTAGTCAGCGTAGACAGGTTATTTCCACAAAATAATAAAGAATGGAATAACAATAGGATTTCACCATGCATGCGGTAGTCCGTGTAGACAGGTTATTCCAACAGAATAATAAAAAATAGAATAACAACCCTTACGAGTATTGAAAGAAAAATAACTCTCTTCATGAATACGAAAGAAATAATACCCCTTACCTTAATAAAAATTTGGAGAATACACTAGTGTAATAGCAGAATACTCTTCTTCTTTCTCTCTTACTCTCTCTATACTTTCTCTCTCTATATCTTTAGAGTATTGGTGAGAAATAATAAAAAATGAGCTTCTATTTATAGGCTTGGCAGAGTAAGGGTAAAATAGTCTTTTCGCCGTAATTTATGACATCATCGCTTACATCATCGATCCTATGACATCATTGCTTACCTCATCGTTCTGATGACATCATTACTTACCTCATCGCTCCGATAACATCATTGTTTGCATCATAAGAGTTCAAATTCAATTTGTTCTCTTCCACCAAAAATTAATTCAGACTCTATATTTTGGAACTTTAATAATGCATAATAAATAACCCTTTTATCAGAAAAATATGAACCTTTTGTCCATTTCATATAAAATTTAATTCTCTACAACTTTGTAGAAGAAAGTTTTTCCAAATTCTGCACGAAAAATAACCCAAGTTTACATACGGATGATTTTTCCACACTCATCACTCTTAAAAATCTTTAACACACTCAAAATTTCAAAGCCTCCTTTTTTGAAATAATAAATTCCACCACATGTTTATATATATATATATATATATATATATATATATATATATATATATATATTAAAATAATTAAAATTATTAAAAGAATTCTAAATTTTATTTTCTTTCTTCCACCTCATTTTATTCATATATCGTGAATTTGTTGTAAAAAAATATCATCACTATTATATTATTATATTATCACATTATACACTTATAATGTAATATTATAATAATATATTTGAATGTATTATTTTATCAGAACAGATAAAATATTCATTCTAGCTAATTGTCACTTTTATTAAAAATTCGTCCGTTTAAATTCACATTGAATATATATTTACTTATCATTTTTATCAATAATTATTATTCACAAATAATATTACAGAACCACAATAATGACAACCAGGTTGTTTCCAGGAAAGAGGGGGCCTTCCGATAAGAATTTCTTCTTACTGGCGCGCAATTAAATAACCCATCCTAGACAGAACTTTCTTAGACATTGTCAATAATGCTATCTAATAATATTATTCAAATAATATAAATTTCTGATCTGATAATATAAAAATACTGTGTAGTGACAATTATTGAAACAACAATATAAAATATCAACATAGCAATTATTGAACCAATAAAATATTATATTGAACAGTAATTACTGTAACAATTATTGAGTAGTGACTTCTTACGTAAGAATCAATAATTAGAATTATTGTGCAATACCGTGTGCTACTGTGCAACATTGTGTATTACTGTATTTTAATCACCGGGTATTTCAACAGTTTTAACGGTAAAAGTTTTACTGTTATTTTTGTAAAAAGGTTATTTCTATCACTTTTTATATCCGACATTCATTCCGTTGTGGGGTCCACCAATGACTGTGCTGTCGTACGAATATTCTCCGATAAAAAGAATATTCCTCGACCAAACGAATATTCCCCGACACAACGAATATTTTATAACCACTTGCTTACTTTGTAAACTTTGCACATCTCACCCATAACTTATTATATTTATCAAATCAACACCTTACTATTTTAAAATAATATATAAAGAAAATTAAATCTTATTCATAAAATTTGGGGTCTTACAGGTATAACATAGGAAAATTATGTAAAAATCCTTTTTCTTTCAATACTAGTTTTGATAGAGAAGTGATTTCAGGAAGCATGAACACTAAGAAGTTATAAGGATGGCTTAATGGTGAACTAAAAACCCTAACAAGTCATGCATAATGAAATAATAATAAGTGATTAAAGAATTAATGAAGAACTTGTTAAGAATTATGAGATTTGAAATGATGAACGTGTTAAACCATGAAAACATAAATGTTTAGAATGGTTAGAATCATTAATAATCAACCATTTGATTGATTCCAATTGGTTTGAATTAAAAATAACGAAGAACGAAGATTCGGCGAAAGTTACGCGATTAAAGTCGAAATCGTAAATTTTCCGGAATAGAAGTCAAAAGTCATCATGTGATTCGAAAAAGATGGCTTTCGATTGCAACACATGTAATTAGGTAAATAAGACTTGCAGGAGTAAGAACGAACCAATTCAGACTTAAAACAAAGAATTAAGCGTCGAACGTTCACGAACGTTTAACGAAAATGCTAAAATGGACAAATTGGTCAATTTTCCGCCAACAGATTCAGAAATGAATTCCAATTGGATGGAATTGTAGAACTTAAGATATGTGAACTATTGGTTTTGGAATGAGCCAATTTCGAGTTATAACCATTGCGTTATTGGTTCGGGAATCTAAGAATTCGAAAACTTAGAAGAAAAAAAATTCAAGGGAGCAGGGTTGACGCCGCAGCGCCTCCTAAGCCTTTAAAGCTGGTGTCAAGGCGCCAGAACAAGGGATCCGGGTTCTGCAGACCGGCGCCGCAGCGCCAGGATTAAGCCTATGCCAGCGTTGTAGCCCCCTTAAGGGGAAACTTTTCCAACGTTCATATTTTATGTCCTGACTTTCTACATGGTAATTATGGGGCAACTATATAATGAATATTCATGGAGAAAAATCAATTAAACAACATGTTTAAGATTGATTTGAATTAAACGTCGACGAAATGTATTTAAATTTAAAACTCGAAATCCGATAATGTGAACTATGAATCGTAATCGAGTTGGGAGCATACCCTAAGGTTATATAACATGTAATAAGGGTACGTAATGCATGATTGACATTAATGGAAGTTAAAACTCAGATAAATTCTATACGGAGTCCGATATTGGATATCTGACTGGAATGTGGTTAACCTAACGAACTCTTTAGGGTTTCGCCCGTAATTGTGATTCATGATGACCGACGGGAGTCGATTTATGACATGTAAGTGGTAATAAGTCGTAATGAACGTTAAATAACTTGAACGAATGTTATTAGCTTAACAATTCAATTAGGTAATGCAAGAAGGAGAAGTAGGATTTACATTGTGTATCCGTAGTGGATTCTCATCGATATACTATGTGTTATGCTTTGTAGATATTGTAAAGACTAAGTAGAATACGTTTAAAGCTTAAGAGACACAAAGGCAAATTTTCTAACTCTTGCATTAATGTTGCGTTATGCAAGTTTTCTAAAATATTGTCTATACATTATGGTTGGACAAGTTGTCATTGTGCATAATTGCTTATGCATGAACTGTTATTGAATAGTCAATGCCATTTGATTCGGCTAGATTAGACTTCTCATATTTTAGTGGTTTTTTCCATAAATCTTTCCAATATATATACAATGTGGTGATCCTATGCCAATTGATTGGTACGGATTCTTAGGTAAACTTGAGCAGGAATAAAACAAAGGTTTTAAATGCCGTTAATTCGACAGGCACTTGAAGTTGCCACCAATTAAACGTAAACACGTTTAATGTATGAGTGTTGATCAACATAGAGTACTACAGGCTGATCACCTGGATGTGCTCGTAAGCTATATCGAACTTACGACCTTCGTGCCAAGTTGTTCCTTTCATGAATGAGAACTAAATGATGGTTCGTGGTCGTTGACCAATACGGATTTCCGAAGAGGCTATAAAGTCCTTGGGAATGGTTTTAACCGAATCAAAATGATAGTTTGATTATTCTTAAGTACTTCATAACTATTGTACAGTTATTGAAGACCAAGAGATATGATTCTTGATTTTGTGGTTTCAAGATATAATGTTTAACTTGTTGAGCTGTTTATGCTCATTCTTGCATAAAACTAAATGATTTCAGCTAAGAGCAAACGGATCGAAGGATCCGATAAAAACAAAGGCAAGTCCAAGATGGACATGTAGTGACCTTTGTAATAACGTAGTATTAGTAATGTAATAACTAATATTATGACATCGAACGAATGTAATGGTTATGAATAACATGGGAAGGGATTAATTAGTAAACTTATGTATTGTTATTGATATATTTAATTGAATATATAAGTAGATTGTAGCACCGTGTAACACCATATCCTGGGTTTGAAGGTACCTAGATTTGGAGGCGTCATAGTGGATGATAAGACGTATAAACCTTATGCATCATATTAAATTTCTTGAGAAGTGTGATAAGCATCTGGTTGCAAAAGTGTGTTCCTTTATTGCTAATGATGGCTCTAGGAGCTCCTAACATGACAAATATGTTAGATTTGACAAAATCTATAAGAACTTTAGAATCATCAGTCTCGGTGGCTTTAGTTTCCACCCATTTCAAAACATAATCAACAACCAATAAAGTGTAAATCTTACCATACGATGAAGAAAAAGGTCTCATAAAATCAATATTCCAAACATAAAAAATCTCAACAATTAAAATAAGGTTTTGTGGCATTTGATTTCTATGTGATATATTTCTTGTCCATTGATAATTTTCATATGATTTACAAAATAGATAAGAGTCTTTAAAAATATTAGGCCAATAGAAACCACTTTCCAAAACTTTATGAGTTGTTCTTTTTTGTCCAAAATGACCTCCACAAGCATAAGAGTGATAGAAAGCTAGAATATATTGAAACTCATTATTAAGAACACATCTTCTGACTATCTGATCAGCACAAAATTTCCACAGATATGGGTCATCCCATACATAATGTTTTGCATCACTCTTATGCTTTTTTTCTGGGATTTTGAAAACTCACTTGGTAAATATGCACTCACCAAATAATTAACAATATTTGCATACCAGGGAGCTATATTGTCAATGGCAAGTAGATGCTCATCTGGAAAAATGTCTTTTAGTGGTAGTGCTTCTTCCTCCTTGATTATTCTGCTCAAATAATCTGCCACCAAGTTTTTCGCTCTCTATTTATCTTTGATTTTAAAGTCAAATTCTTGTAACAGCAAGATCCATCTGATTATCCTAGGTTTGGACTCCTTCTTCGTCAGTAAATACTTGAGAGCTACATGGTCAGAATAAACTATAACTTTAGTACCAAGCAGATAAAGACCTTAATGCAATTTTCTAAAACATTAGAAAAAATGCTTGTCATGCATCTTTGAAAAGTACTTGGGCCATTGCAATGTCCAACGAACATTAGACGATATGCAAATGTACTAAAAGGACATGTGAATGTGGTCATTTCTTGGTCTTCGGGCGCAATCACAATCTGGTTATAACCTGAAAAACCATCTAGAAAGCAATAATAAGTATACCCACTAATCTTTCTAACATTTGATCAATAAAAGGAAGGGGAAAGTGATATTTTCTAGTTATAACATTCAATTTTCTATAATCAATGTATACTCTCCATCCTGTTTGCATTCGTATGGGCACCAACTCATTTTTGTCATTCTTGACAACTGTGATTTCGAATTTCTTTGGAACTACTTCCACTGGACTCGCCCATTGACTGTTGGAGATGGGGTAGATTATACATGCACCAAGCAATTTAATAACCTCTTTCTTCACTACCTCCATCATCGGTGATTTAAATCTTCTTTGTGCATCCCTCGTGGGCTTAGCTCCGTCATTTAACATAATCCTATGCATGCACATCGCATTAGTAATACCTTTGATATCCGCTATTGTCCAACCAAAAACTGTGACATGGTCCCTTAGGACTCTCAGCAATTTATCTTCCTGCACTTTGGTTAGATTACTAGAAATAATCACATGTAGTGTATCATTAATCCCCAAATATGCATATTTTAAGTGTGCAATTAATTGTTTCAATTCTAGGGTTGGAGCTTGCACAACAGATGGCAATAAATTTTGATGAGAAGTATGTAATTGAATAGAATAAACTGCATAAGTATCTAAAAATTTTGGTAAAGAGTGTAGTGCAGCCACAATCTCCTTTAATTCCTGATTCTGCTCCATCTCGCCTTCTTTGTCCATGTTCAAACTTTTGGTAATGGCAACCTCCAATCTATCTTTATATAGTTGTTCAAAAGTTTCTTACACTAAGGAGTCACTAACATCAATAGCAAAGACATGATTAACATCACTAGGGTACCTCATGGCATTATATATATTAAACTGAATCTTTTCTCAATCGAACTCCATTGTTAAGGTCCCATTGTGTATGTCAATCATTGTACTTGTTGTTTTTAGGAATGACCTCCCTAGCAAGATATGGGAGGGTTTGGTAATGTATCATCCTCCATGTCCACAATGTAAAAATTTGTAGGAAATATTAGTTCGTTCACCTACACCAAGACATCTTCAATTACCCCTTGGGAGTTAGTGTTAGTATGATCTGCCAATTGAATAATCACACCAGTATTTTTCAAAGGACCTAGATTTAAAGAAGCATAAACAGATAATGGCATCACATTAATTGAGGAACCTAAATCTAGCATGACTTTTTCAAATCTGGTGTTTCCTATCTTACATGGAATTGTGAACATTCCTGGGTCTTTACATTTAGGGGGCATTTTTCTTTGGAGAATTGCTGATATATTTTTCCCACTGTAACTCTTTCATTATTTTTCAATTTCCTTTTATTAGTGCATAATTCTTTTAAAAACTTTGCATACCTTGACACCTATTTAATTGCATCACGTAAAGGAATATTCACCTCTACTTTCCTGAAAGTTTCCAGGATTTCTTTCTCTTACTCCTCTTTCCTTGAAGTTCTAAGATTTTTTAGGGAAAGGGTAGAGGATTATTTTTAAGCTGAATAAGAGGGTACTTAGGTTGTACCTTTTATATTTTTATTTCTTCCTTAGTTGTTTCCTCCTCAAACTCAACAGTGGCTTTAGATGTATCCATCTGTTTTCCATTCCGTAAAGTTATAGCACTAGCATTTTCTTTCGGATTGACAATCATTTAAGATGGTAGCTGTCCTGAACCTTGACAGTCCAATCGTCCCACTGTAGTAGCAAGTTAACCATTTCATTCTCCAAATTGTGGATGGAAGTTTTTGCCTCTTGCTGAAACTACT
Source organism: Panax stipuleanatus (assembly GCA_020205555.1). Taxonomy (NCBI): domain Eukaryota; kingdom Viridiplantae; phylum Streptophyta; class Magnoliopsida; order Apiales; family Araliaceae; genus Panax; species Panax stipuleanatus. The sequence goes on along the minus strand of CM035122.1, from coordinate 76,547,504 downwards.
ATGTCTGATTCATGAATGCTTTGAACATGTCTTTAAGAAACGTTCAAAAATTAGTCGGTGATACTGGTTTGGTTTTGTACTGTGGTTGAGTTGGCTGAAAACCTTGTTGTTTGCTTGGAAAAAAACATTGCACCAGTGGCCTAACACCCCCATAACTCAAGTTGGGATGATCCCTCCATCCTGGATTATATATGTTCGAGTAGGGATCATACTTCATCTGCGGTTGTGCTTGATAATTTCCCATTGCATTAGCTTCTTGTGCAGTCTCATCCTCTTGTAATGTTTAGCATATATCTGTGTTGTTCCATAGCGTTAAACATCTTTTGCAAGCCTTTGTAACCGGTAAGTTTCGTGTTGCTAATTGTTTAACCTCAACGGTTAAGTCAAACATTTGTTTCTCTAAATTACTTGTGCTTAACTCACTTACCCTTTGTGGTGCATAATCATTCCTTGTTCAGTATTGTTGTGAGTTAACAGCCATGTTTACAATTAGATTTCTTGCAGCCTCCGGTGTTTTATCTACTAGTGGTCCTCCACTAGCAGCATCGACCATACTCCTATCCATTGGTACAAGTACCTTATAGAAATATTGGCTAAGGTGTTGATCGTCAATCAGGTGAGGTGGACAGCTGGAGCAAAGCTTCTTAAATCTTTCCCAATACTCATAGAGTGTTTCCCAACTGATTGTCAGATCTCACATATTTCTTTCCATATGTTAGCCACTCTTGAAGCAGGGAAGTACTTCTCCAAGAACAGTCTTTTCATATCATTCCATGATTATATTGATCCCGAGAGAAGACAGTACAACCAATCTTTTGCTAAGTCCTCCAGTGAAAAGGGGAAAGCTCTAAGCTTTATCTGCTCCTCTATAATCCCATGTGGTTTCATGGTGCAACACACCACATGGAATTCCTTTAAATGCTTGTATGGATACTTACCAGTGAGACCACGAAAAGTAGGCAAAAAATGAATTAGTCCCAATTTTAATTCAAAAGCAGCAGTTAAAGTAGGATATTCAATGCACACATGTTGTTGGTTCAAATTAGGACAAGACAACTCCTTTAATGTCCTGTTATTATTTGGCACCACCATCTTTTCTTCGTTCGATTCACTAGATGAATGGTCTGAAACTAGCTCGAGTGCTATATTGAGGCCTGGTGATGGAGCTTCGTCGGAATATGTAATTGTACTCTAAGATTGACAAGCCTTCTTCTTAAGCTTGTGTGCGATTTTCTTTATTTTTGGATCAAATTTCAAGTTGAGAGAGTGAGGATCGAGGCATAAACAAAAATAAAAGAAAAGAAAACAATGAATAAATAGAAACAATTAACACTCTCCAGTAACGGCACCAAAATTTGAGAGTTGTCGTTGACACTCCTAAATTAATACTATACTTCTACTCTATTAACACAAGTATTAGTATAGTAACAAGCAAAGGTCGATCCCATAGAGAGTGTATTATTTTATATTTATCCTATTGTTTCCAATGAAAAGGGGGGTTTTGATTTGATTAACTAAATTAGCAAAATAAACTAATAAAAAATAACAATGATTTAAAAGCTTCAGTTCTTCAGTTCAGTATCACCTTTTCACAATTATGGAGTAATCAAGTCATACAATATTTACCTTTCAATACCTAGATAACTGCGATCGCTAATTAACCAAAATTTTCCTGAAGTGTAAATCAAATGTGACGATTGCCTCAAGAGATCCTAACTATCATACAACCTAGAACTATCAGTCTAGATCTAATATAATATCAGAATGAAGAAATGGTGAATTAGGTTATTCCAAGAAACAATTACACAATCAAAAATTATTTAACTTATTTTTTGATAATCTTAATAATACCCAAAATCTTGTCCACAATCAAGTATTAGTAATTGCTACTTATGATCATATATAATATCGTTTGCTTAATATATATCTTAATCTAACAGATGATATCAATTAACCAATTTAATCATGCAAAAACCAAATTAGTAGATTGAATAGCATACAAGAAGTTGAAATAGATTATCAGAATAAATTTCATGCAAGAAGGAATAAATAAAGTAAACTTGATCAAAACGTTACTTATAAATAAGGTTCAACATCCCTTAGAACTGAATTGAAAAGATTAGCCTGACATACCTCCAATTCTCCAACTAGGGTTTGCAATCTAATGCAGAACATAGAAATAAATAATACTAAATATTACAATATATTTATAATGCTAAAAAAATTATTATCCTATTAGCAATCGCAATCCAAGTCTAATTAGAAGTCTGCCAAAATCTGCTCAAAAAACTTTCTAAAAAATCAGACTTTTCCCGACGAATTCGCTGGGGCAAATTCATTTGTACTGCTGGATTCGCTGGGGAAAATTAGGACAGAGATGAATCAGTTGGGGCGAGTTTAGAAGGCGTTGGGGTAGATTCGAGTAGAAAGGTATTCACTGAGGCGTATTCCTTGGGCTATTTGGATTCGACGAGGCGAATTCGTCCAATTTCTGAATCTTCTTTCTTTTTCATCGTATCAGCTCCAATTCATCCCGTTTTCATCTATTCCTCTTCAACTCATCCTGAAATCAATAAATATCGTAATAAGCTTGTGTACACAATAAAAACATGTAATAAACTAAACATAAAGGAATCAAAATAAACAAACATTGTGCACTCGTCAATAACCCTTATCTAATAATTCTTGTAACTGTACCATCAATTCCTTCATTTCTACAGGCGCCATACAGTACAAAGCCTTCGAAATTGGTGTCGTCCCTGGCATCAACTCTATCACGAACTCGATCTCCCTATCAGGTGGAAGACCTAGCAAGTCTCTTGGAAACACGTCTGGAAACTCTTTTACTACTGGCACACTATTTAATTCTACTCCCACTGTACGAGTATCTACAGGATGGGGTAAATAGCCTACACATCCTTTTCTCAATAACTTCTTGGTCTGCATCTGTAACGCCCCCAAATTCAGACACTTATATCTCGAATTCAGTGCTTCACGATCTAACTCTAATAACAGTTAAAATCTCACACAACAGAATAATATAATATTTTACATTGATATAATATAATTATTATCATCCCAAGGTCTCACAACCATGACTAACTCAATACATATCTTAAACCACCACATACTTAATACATAATACTAATCAAGTTTTTGGTACATAAACAAAGCTAGACTTAATACATTATAAGGGAATATTATAACATACAAGGACTAAGCTAATCCATAGCCTTGCCCTTGCCTTTATCCTTTCCTGAGGGTTTGCTATGTTCTGCCTTAACTGAAATATTTTAAGGAAAGCAAGAATGAGAAACAAATTTGCTCAGCAAGTATATAACAATAAGGGTGAACATGCATAATATAAAGTTAATAATCTCAAAGGTATAATGATCAAAGATAACTCAAAAATTAATGAATAATGCTGTAAACAAGGAAATATCGATAGTTCCAAGACTGTCCTTTGAATTTTAAGCGATGAGTCATTATAGACCGAAAGATTTTAAAAGAATTCAAAGGTTTCAACACTGAGTAGTCACGATGGACCAAGAACTCTTTACTAGAATTAACAGTATTAAACCGATAATCCAATATAAACAAGTACAATATATGATCAGCCTGAAGTACCCTACGTTATGCATAACATTTAAATATGCTGTTTGTGTGCACGTCGGTTCCCCGACAGTTATAAAATTTCCTCTTCATTGAAGGTTGTTCATCTCAGTAGATTTGTAAGAGTCTGCACCAAAGCAATTGGTTTGGATAGCTTTCTAACTCATAGATATTTTGTTTAGCCGAATCAAATGGCTTAGACACTTTTCACAATTCATTTAAGAAAAAAAAGTTCAAACTCGCAACATGATTCAAGATATAGTTTTAGGTCAAATTTCAGAACATGAATAACGATTTGTACAAGTATAGACAATTTCTCATCATATATAAGGTTGATATAACAACAATTCGAACTCCCACAATATCCAAAGTTGTGAAAGTTAGGGAACTTGCCTTTTGCGTAGATTATAAATCTTACAGCTTAACTTCACTTCAACGTCCTATAATATTGTAGATATATATATACATATATATATATATATATATATATATTACTCATTAGCCATATGCAATCAATCCTATAAATGTATCTCAAAAGGTTATCTATTCAAGTGTATATTCGTTATTCATGGAAATTCGTTATTCATGGAAATCATATGGTCACATATTCATCATCGTCTTTGTAATACGATAACTTTGAAATCTTAGCTTCAAATAGACAACCTATACTTGAACACTGAAAACATCTGTAAATTCATGTATTACAATTTCGAACATCAATGTAAACATGCATCAAATTTCAGAGTACAAATAAAATAGTCAGATTAAACTTCAGGGCGGCGCGGCCGCACTGGATATTGACTTGTGAGTGGCGCGGCCGCGTTGCTCCCTGTCAAACTCGTACTTGAGCTTTCATGTATTCAGTCCCAATCTAAGCATGCGGGGGTACTAATATACATCTCATACACATATTAACAGATGTTGGACTAGGTCTTATGTTCCTTATACTCATTTCAAGATTTCTCTCACTTCATGTAATTTTGTTTGATAATTTCCATTTTACAAGGCTAAGAGAGTTCGTTGCACAAAAGACTAACTATGTTACACATTATATCATATAATGATGCTAATAAACCTTTTGCACGCATGATTTATATTATCTAACTCACGTACTCAAGTTATCATAGCTTAACTATTGAAAACTCACTTGAAACCATGCTTGACTAGTCCATAACATGCTTAGCTAGATGGGTGAACATATTAGTCATGTCTAGAGGCATAAAGTATCCTATTATGCTTGCACATATGGTCAAAATGTGATTCTCACCATGCTTTTCAAAAATTAGTTCTCACATATACATGAATCAAGCTATGCACCTCTTTTATGCAAGATAACCTAAAAAACATCTTATGCTTACTTGTACACATATTCAAACTATGACCATGTGTTAAAAGATCAGAAATTAAAGATTACCTTGATCATCACTTCGAAAAATCTTCAAGTTTAATTGTTAATCTCATGCTAACTCAAGCTAATATGTAAAGCAACTTCGTAACATATTTCATTTCCATATGTACACATAACTAAGTCATGAAAACAAGCTCAAAATGATTAGAACTCGAGTGCATAAGATTCAACAAGGTTTGTTTTCAAAATTCTAAGTTTTCTTAAAAGACCTATATTAATTTGAGTTAAAGTGATATACTATAATCACAACAACATCAATCCATATTTTAGGGTCCTTTATATGAGAAATCAAGTCATACTAGCATGCTCAACGTATCAGAAAATATCAAAAATAGGATTTTCATTCTGGTATACAGCTCGACCGCGCTAAGTTTGTACTGAGGAATGGCGCGGTTGCGCCACTCCAGTACAAGCCCAGAAAAGCCTCTACTTCTGCAGAATTTAACCCAAACAGCAAATTTCTCCTAGTTTAGCATGCTCAAAACTTTCATACATACTTCATACACCCATACAGACTCTTCTAACACAATGACATTCAATTTCATACCCATTATTAGAGAGTTCATGTTAATTTCCCAAGATTTTCTCAAGTTTAGCAATATGAACAATTCATGCATTGTAAAGCTAATTATCATGCTTAATATAACCACATTGCTTCAAGAACGTACATATATCTCAGATAACAATATAATACCAAGTATCAAACTAATTGACAAGAGTTTCATGGATTTCCAAGAATTTATTAAAACTCAAAATTAAGAACATGTTTGATAGTAATGTTACCTCTTGATATTGAATTGCTATCTTGATTCTAACTTCAAATTGTTCTTTCATTCGCAGCACTCACTCTCTAATTGCACATATCAGAAGTTTGTCAAATATAAGAATGAAGAGGAAGACTTCCATTTATAGCCAAGCTATTAACCAATTGGTGCTTTTGCCCAAGAAACTAAACTAATGGAAGGAAGAAGAATACATTGAACAAGAAGAATTTGGTAGAAAGCTTCCCAACTACTTCCCTCAACCCACACCATGTTCATCATCACAAACCTCTGATTTTGGAAAGGTAGGGCTAGGCCAATGGATTATATGCGGCTGATGGGAGTTATGTGACTGAGAAATTGGGACAAGTTCTAATACTCCTTATGTATAAGTAAAATGGTTTAGTATACTTAGGTTTATTTCCTTCTTTGGCTTATAATCTCACATTTGATGACTAAATGTTATTTCCTAGGTTTTAGTTATGGTTACATATACACAAAATCATATAATCCATGTACATTGGGTTAGTCCAAATAATATTTAAATGAGGTAAGAATATAATTCAGTTGGGTATTATTAACCCATTATTTCCATAAAACTTATTATTTCAGTTACACATAAATGTTGAAATAATGTTTAATATTAAATATTTAGTTACTTAAATTTATTTTTTCCCATACATTTTAAATACTCATTTAATTGCCCCACCACACATCATAATGTCACATGAGCTACTTTATACAATTTCGTGAATTTTATAATTCCATTCATTTATATCATATGTTCCCATTCATATATTAATGTCACACCTCATATTATTTAATGAATGAAGCCACTCCATGGCAATATTGTGACGCCCCCAAATTTGGACCGCCACTGGTCTCTCGGATTCGGTTCGTCACATTCTACAATCTAGCACCATGATAATAATATTACGACTAAATGTCGCATCGCACAACGGAATAATATACATTACTATTTCTGAATAGATTACATTTAATTAATATAATTTATTCACGTCCCAAGGTCTCGTAACTTAAACATCGATTACATAGCTTAAACATACCTTAAGCATATATAAACCTAACTAATACATAACAACATAAGTTCTTATTACAATCATAAGGTTCTACATAATATTAAGCTACTCCGTAGCCTTGACCTTGCCCTTGTCGGTGCCCGATGGTCCACCATGCTCTGCCTTACCTGAAAATATTTTTAGGAAAAGCAAGAATGAGCAACAAGTTTGCTCAGCAAGTAATATAACAACAAAGGTGAGTATTATAGTTCTCAAATCCCAAAAAGGGTATGATAGTTCAAGGATAGTAAGAATATCAACAGTTCTCAATACAATCGCGAAGGACTGAATAACATCAAAATGATTCAATGCTAAATCAATTTAAGATTTCAAGATAATTGAATACTGAGAAGCCACTAAGGACTATGAACTTCTATTAGAATTAACAGTAATATACTGATAATCCAACAAAAACAAGTACAACAGGTGATCAGCCTAAAGTACCCTATATTATGCATAACATTCAATCGTACTCAAGTGCGCACGTCAGTCTCCCAACAATTTTATTTTCCCTTCAAAGAAGGTTGTTCATCTCAGTCAATATAAGAATTCCGCACCATTCTATTAGTTTGGACAGCTTTCTAATCAGGATATAAGTCTAGCCGAATCAAATGTCATAGACCATTCTTTCAAGGCATATAAGAACAATCATAAGTTCAAACTCAAGATTTAAAGTTCAAAGAATATAAATCGACTTCTATCTTATCCATGAAGTATATAGTTATAATACATAAATTGTAATTTCAAAAGTTTACTTGTACGACAATAATAGCACAAGCTTAATGAACGCTCAATAAAGAGTAGGGTTAGGAACTTGCTTACAATACTTCTTGAATAAGGTAAATACAAGGATAGGATACTTGCCTTATGCGTAGTTTATCCACGAAAAGCTAATCAACACTTTCGAATCCCTATCGTAATATAGTTATGTATATATATGATATCAATTAGTCATATAGTTTAACATCATACTTTATCTTATATATGCAATCAACATATAAGTTAAGTCTTTAACTTACTATACTGTCATACTAATTCAATATCCTGATTAACATAACTCTCATAGTCTTTTATCCTTAACGTTCCTCTTTTCGGGATAATCAAGTTCACATATCATCATTATCACATAAGATCACAGCCAGTGCCAAACACATTTTATTTAGCAAGCTATAGGATGGATATGAGGTAACTGTCAAAATTAGATTAGCAAACTGATTCAATTCTGCTTCCAGACTGGCACAGCTACGCTATGGCTAAGCCTAGGGGTGGCGCAGCTGCGCTGCCCCCTGGCCAAGCCAAGGTTGGGCTGCTGCCTTACAGTTTCTGTTCGACACGCAAACATACAACACAACATAGCATATAAACATTTTAAAGGTCTTTCCATGCTTGTACAACCCTTCCAAGTTCAATCATGCATGATATAGTTTCTAAGTTAATACCTTTAATAACTTAAGGCCATTCAAGGTCATAAAATCACAAAGTCTAACATGCTCGCTTTTTAAACACATAAGGTATTCATATAACTCGTGTTAGGCATGTTCATGTGCATCCATATCACATACATGTAACTAGCATTGTTATCGATTTGAAAACATTCTTCATTTATGCTTAACTTGATTTCACGACATCTAACATGGTAGACATACATGTATGATACATTAGTGAGGTTAAGAGCTCTATCAAACATGTCCATAAATATCAGAATCTAAATCTCAATATAACATGTCAAGGTTCATGTTCAACACTTATACTTCTGTTAGTATCATTCACTAATAAGGTCTAACATGTTCATGCTATATATATACATATGTTAACATGTCCGTTATGCATTTCTAGGTCATATAAACATGCTCACAAAAATCAGAATGCATATATAATACCTACATGCCAAGGTTCACCTTCAAAACTTACTTTATAGTTAGAAATGTTCACTAGCGAGGTCCGTATGTTCACATTACATTATGAAATATATACACACAAGTTGACATATTTTTTCATGCATTTCTAGGTCATACTAACATGCTCGCAAAGTCAGTATATTAACATGGCATGCATACATATCAAGTTCATTTCTAAAATTCTAAGTTTATTTTGAAAACTATAACTTTATCAATCATGCATACTAATCATAGTAAAACATGTTCACGCTAGGCTAATGTACTCATATATATATGTTACTCATGATAGCATGCTTGTTTAAGTAGTATAATAACTAACTAGCACTAACAGCATTAACAAAAGTCAAAAACTGGTGCAGGGGACTGGCGCAGCTCCTCAGTACAAAATCAGCGCAGCTGCGCCGTTACCTGGTTCGAACTGGTATGCTTCTGCTTCGGCAGAAGCTAGGCCAAATTCTAAATTTCTCAACCATTTTGGTCCTCATCAGCCACATTGTAGTTTAAACATAGTTTTAGGCTTCATATAACACTTAACAAGTATTCTACAAATCCAATTTTCATCTAATTCAACATGATCAAGAATTGGAACTTTGACAGAAAACAAAAATGAAGAACAAGAATGAAGAACAGGAAATGTGATATACCTCTACAATTAAGTTTACTGCTAAATCAAACCTCTCCCTCTACTGATATATGTATATTGCTCTCACTCAACACTTAAGCAAAATCTCAGCAAATGAATTTGAAGGAGAAGAGGCTATATTTATAGAATTCCAAATACACAGACAATGTCATTGTTCTTCAATTTAAACCAACGTGAATAAGAATTACATGGTGGTTATGGAGAAATGGGTGAGTAGTTGGTGATCTTCATCATTATCCCCACTCCCCCATTGATCATGATAGCTAGAGTTTGCTAAATTAGGATAGCCTTGAGTGTTCACGTGTGAGGGAAATGTGACTCTTAATATGGGACAATACAATATATCTCAGGATTTGGGCAATGAAGAATAGTAATACATAGGCTATGTATATTTACATATTACATATACATAGGTTATAACTTAATGTCACAATGTAATTCACATAAATAATACTTCAATGCAATAAATGTAATTTGCATATAATCCATGTACATTTTATCATACCGATATAATTTAATCGGATATTATCACATTACATTATCTCATCTATTATTCAATTATATTACATATTGAAATATCACCAACTAGCAATTGTTTATAATATATTCAAGTGGTACTCAATTAATGTTCACACACTCACATTGTCACATAGACTCATGATATATCCATATACTTATTTAATTAGTCATATCATATAGTTTCTATATGTAGTATAGTCACATTAATGCGTCACATTGCACTATATAATATAGTTGTAGCTTCTATACTCTATATGATTAACATTTCATACTTACACATAACAATTACTCGAGCAATTATAATCATATTAATAATCTACTCGTTTATGTTTTATTAATCTCCATAATAATGAATTAACATTTATATGATTAATTATCTCATTAAATAAATATAAATTTTATTATATTTATAGACTAGTTACTTATTATTATTCTATTACTTGCAATAATAATAATCAACATACTATTAATTAATCACCATTAATATTCTATTTTGCATAATATCAATTAATTAACAATTAATATTGATTAATTATTTACGTAATAATTCTTTCATTAATTAACTCATCAACGTTTCTATTCCCGTGCCACACAAGGCATTCAACGAGCTTATCATAAACTCCATGTCTTTCTCAATTATTATATATTCAATTCGAATTCATTTGAATTAACTCATCTCATAACGCATAAATATTTATATTCAAATAAATATTCATTTCCATTAATATATTCATTTAATAATATTCAAAATTTCTCGGGTATTACAAATACAACTCATATGATCACATACCACATATGGTTGCACATAACAATTAATTAATTAATCAAAAATATAATACTAATTAAATAATTTATTCATTAAAACAATTACTTAGTCTACCATTATGCCACACAAGGCATATTACATAAACTTAAATTAGCTTTTCATTAAATTATCCATATCTCTCAATTATCATATACTCAATTTAATAAAATTAAATTGTCCCATCTCATGCCACAAAGATACTTATACTTAGTAAATATCCAAACATTTATTCTTTTCAATATTAATATTATTTATAAAATTTACAGGTATTACATCATCCCCCCTTATAAAAACTTCGTCCTCAAAATTGGTATAAGGTTACACAAATAAATGGGAATAATCCCTTCGCATCTTATCTTCTAACTCCTACGTAGCCTCCTCGGCGTCGTGGTTTCGCCAAACTACATTTACAGAAGATATAACATTATTTCTTAACGTTCATTCTTTTCTATCTAGTATTTGGACATGACTTTCTTTATACGGAAAATTCTTCTCTACTTGAATGGGTTCATAGGATATCACGTGCTTGTAGTCAGGCTTGTATGGACGTAACACGAAAATGTGAAATACGTTGTGGATGTGTTCCAATTCAAGCGGTAAAGCTACCTTGTACGCCACTTCGCCCACTCGTTTTAAAACTTCAAATGGTCCTATGAACCTCGAACTCAATTTTCCTTTATTGTCGAATCTGATCTTTCCCTTCTAAGAAGACACTTTTAAAAACACGAAACTACCGACTTCAAAATCTCGGCTTTGACGGTGCAAATCTGCGTATTTCTTCGGGCGATCTTGAGCTTCTACTAATCTCGCTCTTATCGTTGTCACCACATCGGCGGTTTGTTGAACTAGCTCCGGCCCCAAAAGTCATCATTCTCTGACCTCATCCCAACACAACAATGTTCTGCACTTTCTTACGTATAGGGCTTCGTACGGTGGCATACTGATAATCGTATGATAACTATTATTGTAAGCGAACTCTACTAAGGGTAAGTGGTCGTCCCAGTTTTCCTTTGAAATCCATCAAGCAAGCTCTAAGCATATCCTCTAACATTTGTATTGTTCCCTAACTTTGCCAGTCTATCTAAGGGTGAGAAGCGGTACTCAATCTCAACTGTGTTCCCATTCTCTTTTGTAAGCTCTTCCAAAAATTTGACGTGAAGCTTGGATCTCGATCAGAGACGATTGACACCGGCACTCCATGTCGCGAAACGATTTTCTTTACGTATAGGCTTGCTAACTGATTTAAATTAAAATAGATCTTGATTGGTAGAAAATGAGTTATCTTTGTTAGTCGATCCATGATAACCCAAATGGCATTGAAACCCTTCTGCGTAATCGAAAGCCCTGCCACGAAGTCCATCGTAATGTGATCCCATTTCCATTTCGATATTTCTAGCTGTTGAAGTAGACCACTCAGCCTTTGTTGTTCTACTTTGACTCGTTAAAAGCTAAGGCATCTACTGACATACTCTACAACCTCCTGTTTCAAGTGGGGCCACCAAAAATGTTGTCGAAGATTTCGGTACATTTTCGTGCCTCCTAGGTGAACAGAATATGTTGTATTATGTGCCTCGTGTAAGATCTTTTCTCTTAATTCGATTATGGCTGGCACCCACACTCGATTTTCAAATCTCAAAATACCGTCCTTATCCATTCGAAATCTTTCCTCCTCATTTTCTAAAATCCTCTTCTTTATCTTCTCACACTCTTCATCTTTCTCCTGTGATTCTTTGATCCTATCCAATAATGTCGGACGAACTTCTATTACAAATAAATTTTCTTTATTTCCTTTTGGTTCCTTTACTTCTATTTCCAAACTCTCCATTTCTCTTATTAGTTCCTCTTGAGATGTCAGCATAAACAATCTCTCCCTTCCTTTTCTACTCAACATGCCGGCTACTACGTTTGCTTTTCCCGGGTGATAAAGAATTTCGCAGTCGTAGTCCTTGATTAATTCCAACCACCTCCTATGCAGCATATTCAACTGCTTCTGTGTGAAGATATATTTCAGACTCTTGTGGTTCGTGTATATTTCACATTTCTCTCCATACAAATAGTGCCTCCAAATCTTTAACATAAAAAATATTGCCGCTAACTCCAAGTCAAGGGTAGGGTATCGTTTTTCATAATCTTTTAACTATCGTGATGCATACGCAATGACCTTGCTATGTTGCATTAGCACACAACCAAGCCCTCTGTGCGACGCATCACTATACACCATAAAACCTCCCGTATCATCTAGTAATAATAACACAGACGCCTCGCTCAACCTCTTCTTTAACTCTTGGAAGCTTTCTTCAAACTTGTCTGTCCACACAAACTTCACCGTCTTCCTCGTTAGATTGGTCAACGGGGTTGCTATCTTAGAAAAATCTTGGATAAATCTTTGATAGTACCCGGCTAACCCTAAGAAACTTCTCACCTCTATTGGCATCTTCGGTTGTTCCAAATTACTTACCTCCTCCACTTTTGCAGGGTCTACTGAAATCCCATCTTTGTCTAGCACGTGTCCTAGAAATTGGACCTTCTCCATCCAAAATTCGCACTTTGAAAATTTTACGTACATCTTTTCCCTTCTTAATGCTTCCAATACCATTTTTAGATGTTCGGTGTGTTCTTCCTTAGTCTTTAAGTAAATCAAAATGTCGTCTATGAAAACTACCACAAACTTATCCAAGTATGGCTTGAAAAATCGGTTCATCAAGTCTATAAATGCTGCTGGGGCATTAGTCAAATCGAATGACACCACCAAAAACTCGTAGTGTCTGTATCGGGTTCAGAACGCCGTTTTTGGTATGTCCTCCTCCCGTACCTTTAACTGATGATAACCCGTTCGTAGATTTATTTTCGAGAAACACTTCGCTCTCTTTAATTGGTGGAAAAGGTCGTCTATCCTTGGCAATGGATATTAATTCTTTATTGTCACTCTGTTCAACTCTCGATAGTCGATACAGAGCCTCATCGATCCATCCTTCTTCTTGACAAACAAAACTGGTGCTCCTCAAGGAGATACACTCGGTCGAATATAACCCTCATCTAGTAATTCTTGCAATTGTATCATTAATTCCTTCATTTCTACCGGTGTCAAACGATATGGAGCTTTTAAAATCGACGAAGTTCTCAGTGTTAAGTCTATTATGAATTTGATTTCTCTGTCTGGCGGAAGGCCAGGCAAATCATTTGGAAACATATCTTAAAACTCTCTTACTACCAATTTATTTTTCATTTCTACTCCCTTTTTCTAAGTATCCACAATATAGGCTAAATAACCTACACATCCTTTCTTTAATAATTTCTTGGCCTACATCATCTTAAGGCAACACGATTGCCTAAGCGATGAGCTACCATAAAACACCACCTTAGACTGTTTTAAAGTCTGAAGGTTCACATTTTTCTTTTGGCAGTCGATTATCACAGCGTGGCTAGATAACCAATCCATTCCTAATATCACATCAAACTCCCCCAGTCTTATAGGAATAAAGTCTGCACCTAGTTTGTGACCTCTAATGTTTGCATAATAATTTTGGTAAACGAACTCTACGGGAATTATTTCCTTATTCGCAATATCTGTGTTCGAAGGATTTTCTAATCATTCTTGGGGTAAGTTCAATTGTTTAGAAAATTCTTCTGATACAAAGGAACAGGTAGCACCTAAATCAAATATGTAGGCATTTATATTATTAATTGGGATAATATCTGACACCACGTCCTTCGCAGCCACTGCGTCTTGGACGGTCATGTTGAATGTTCTGGCGATTGATCAGTTGGGTTGCGTTGGTCCACCAATCATCAGTTTGTTGCCTCCTCCTTGATTGCTGATTCCTCCTCCGCTTCCTTTCTTCGGGTAGTCTTTGATCTGGTGCTCAATTAAACCACAAGCTAAACATCCCTTGATCTTTTTTGGCTTTGGGCAGCTCAGTGAAATGTGCCCCTCCTGGCCACAGTTGTAACAAACACTGCGCCCCTTCCAGCACTCTCCTTGGTGGTTCCTCCCACACTTCGAGCATCCCTCAGCTCTCTTCTTAAACCCTTATTGAAAACTTCCTGCTTGATGGTTTTTTCTGTTGTTGTCCCAATTTCTCTTTCCTAGATTACTTCCTCCGCTATTGCTTCCTCTACGGCTCTCTCCTCCAATGTTCTTGTTCTTTTTTTCCTTGTTGTACTGACTCAAGGCCTCACTACCTTCTTTCCGCAATGATGTCCTTTTCCAATAGCGTGGCGAATGAATCAATTTGAAGCACCGATACTTTGTTGAATATCCACGGCTTTAGTCCTAATTCAAAACATCGGGCTTTCCTTTCTTCGGTATCCACTTGATGTGAGGTAAACCTAGCGAGTTCGTTAAACTTAGTCGTGTACTGCACTACTATCATATCTCCTTGTTTCAGTTCTAAGAATTTCACCTCCATCCTATTCTTCATGCTCTTCGGGAAATAATTCTCGAAGAACAATGTCTTAAACCTTCATGTTCTTGTTATTCTTTTCCTTGTTGTACTGACTCAAGGCCTCACTACCTTCTTTCCGCAATGATGTCCTTTTCCAATAGCGTGGCGAATGAATCAATTTGAAGCACCGATACTTTATTGAATATCCACGGCTTTAGTCCTAATTCAAAACATCGGGCTTCCCTTTCTTCGGTAGCCACTTGATGTGAGGTAAACCTAGCGAGTTCGTTAAACTTAGTCGTGTACTGCACTACTATCATATCTCCTTGTTTCAGTTCTAAGAATTTCACCTCCATCCTATTCTTCATGCTCTTCGGGAAATAATTCTCGAAGAACAATGTCTTAAACCTTTCCCAGGTTATAGTCCCTTCTCCCATTCTCTGTTGATTGGCCTCCCACTAATAATTTTCTTCACCCCTCGTCATGTACGTAATGAACACAGTCTTCTATTCTTCACCCACACGAGAAATGGCGAAGGCTTTCTCCATATCCTTTATCCAAGTCTGTGCTTTAATGGGATCGGTAGTACCCCTAAATTCTCGAGGTCCGACGCTCCTAAAGTCTTTAAAGTTTATTACCGGCATCACTTGCGGGTTGTTGCATACTAGTTAGCTATTCCTCCCCCGAAGGGCTTCTCCTAACAAATATACTAGCTGTTGGATAGCGTCTACTTGTTCCCTCTCGTTATTGACTGATTCCTTCAGTGCCGTTAGTCTACATCTAGGTGGCATATTCTACATCATAAAATTTCATTCTTATTATCTAATTATATTACTTAAGTATTTCTTTAATGCAAAAAGGAACAAAATTTTATAAAATGTTTTCTAAAATAAGGACATTTATATTCATATGCCAAATCATTACATAATATATGATCATTCCTAGCATACTTCTATAAATGTCATCCCCTAATATTACAAAAGATGGGGAGACACTATCATACTACCCCTCTAACATGAACCTACTCGAGGTTTATATACACTATCCCATATCTCACACAAGAGATTGAGATTACACATCAATACATATATAACATACCTACCACTACTAGGCTAATACTAATAGGTCTCATCCTAACATTCCGTGCTCCACATCGCTCTTGTACTCAACCTGTGTCATGTGAGCCATCATATCTCTACTTAATGTATAACGGGTTTGCCCTTGTTCCATCAGATAATGGTATATGCCATCGATCAACCTCTCCATAGCTGTGCGAAAAGCATAGCCCATTCGGTTTATCTTCCTTTTCTTGCATCTTGTCTCATCCTCTAAGTCCTTAGCCCTATCGTTGGCTTCCTCCCACTTCTCCTCGAAGTGAATCCTTTACATGACTTCTCTGTCCAGCTGTGTGCGAAGAGCCTTCTTCTCTGCTTTCTCACTTAACTCCCTCTGCTCGAACTCCTCTAGCTTACCCGCCAATTCTACATTCCTAGATATCGAACCGTGAAAAAGAGTTCTCATCTGTATTCCTGCTTCCTTACGGTAGGCAATCTGTAACGAATGAGATTTTATATATTAATTTTAAATATTTATTGAATTAAATAAATATTTTATTTTATTTATTTATTGAGTTAAATAAATAAATTATGTGATTGTTGTGGAATAATTTAATTAAGTGTTATATATTAATTAAATAAATATTTAATATTTAATTTAATTGATGTATATTGATTTTATAGAACAGTTCTAATTTAATTGAGATAATTAAATTAAATAAAGTTTATATGATAATTGTTACATGGAATTATAATTAGAGAGTAATTATAAATTGTTATGTGGCATTTTTATGTGGTTAATTGATGTTAGCTTGTATTAATTAAATTAGAATGTTAAATATTTAATTAATTAAAGTGTGACATTAGAATATGTGTTAAAGGATTTATAAAAAGAATAAAAAGGGCTTTTAAATTAGTTTTACCCAAACAATGCCCTTAAAACTGTTTTTAAAAGGTTTTACCAAACAATGCCCTTACTTTTGTTTTAATCATGTTTTACCAAATAAGGCCATAACTATTAAATAATCTGTTTTTAAAATTAAAGGGATTTTTCCAAAGAAAGTCTTATGACTTTTGGTTTTCAAAATTTTTGTAACCGCTAAGTATTAAGTAGAGGTATAATTATTTGGCAGTTATGTATTATATAATTATATTTTATATTATATACATATATCAGTTATGTATATTTTATATTACGTTAGTTAAAGTTAAGTTAGTGTTAGAAGAATAGAAGAAAATACAGAGAGAAAAGAGAAAGTTAGAGAGAATACAAAGAAAGAAAGAGAGAAGAAGAAGAGAAAGAAAGGAAAAGTTTGAGAAATCAAAGCAATCAACTTCATCTTCTTCCTCACTAAGCATAAGGGTATAATCTCAATTCTTAATTTTTTTTAATTATGTTTTCTTTATGTTCTTCATGAAATTTAGTTCTCTGTTAAGTGAGTTCTTATGAAAATTGTATAAACATAATTTATATATATATATATATATATATATATATATATTATGTTTATAGCATGTTTTTATATGAATCCCATGCTTAATTAAGTTGTAAATTCGTAGATACAGGATGAACATGAGAGATTCATGTTCATCAAAAATCAAAGTAAAGTATTTTGAAAATATGTATAGTTTTCTTTTAAAATCAAAAGTTTATGTTTGATTATTCATTTTTGTTTAAATTAATTGTAGATGATGATAACATGTTTAAAAATTTATTTACTATGCTTGAAATTGAAATTGAAATTTATTTAAAACTAAAAGTTCAGTGTTCAATTTCATCAAGAACACTTAACAATGGTTTTTCTTCAAAAATCATGAAATTGAGTTTTTGATTATGTGTTTTAATGGTTCAATGTGTTAAAACATGTTAGAAACTTTAATATTATGTTTCTGTAAAGTTTTATGTGTAATTGATTGGCTAAATTCGGAACTCGATGTGGAGAAATAAGCTAAATTGGCTTTTTCTCTGCACAGTTCGCGAACCTGTCTGCCGATGCTGCAGGGGGCCCGCCCCGGCAGGCCTATCAAGGTTAAAAACCCCGCCTCGGTGGGGGGTGGCAGAAAAGAAAATTTTTAAATCTTGTGTACTTTTGTTTAGATCATGAAAATTAACCTAATGTGATTATGTGATAACATGTTAGACATACATTAAAATGCTAAATGAATATTAATAGATTATATTAATAAAATATATAATGTGTAATTATAATTTGAATAATTATGATTAAAGTAAAGGTTTAATTTAAATTATAATTTTGTTAAATTATAATGAATCTTATTTGATTAATTTTAATCAAGTAAATGTTAATTTAAATTATAATATGCGTAATTATAATTTAATAAATGCATGTTAATTAATTATAAATTATAATTTAATTAATTATAATTTAATTAATATATGATGTAATTATAATTTGATTAATTATAATTGAAGTGATGTTTAAATTAAATTATAATTTGTTTAATTATAACTTAATTAATATGAAGTACATAATTATTATTTGATTAATCATGTGGTGTGATTAATTACGTGATAATGAATTATTAACTTGATAATTATATAAGTATGAGTTAACCTAGATGGGTTAAATAATTATGTGAATTAGTTATGTGTTAACTAATTTAGATTATTATGGTTAAATATATATGTGTAGGAAGTGTTAAAGAACGTGAGTTGTAACTGTAGCTTGCGCTTGAGGCAAGTTTTCTAAACTCAAACTTGTTATTGTTATACAAGTGTTTTAAATTCAAAGATTTATTGAATTTAAGATTGTCCTTTTATTTATGCAATGAACAAATACTTATTTAAAGTTCATGATTTAATTAAAGTGACCTTGACTTAATTATTCAAGTAAGGTCTATCTTATCTTTTGTATGCTTTAAGTTTAAATTATGAAGCATGAGTTATTTCATAATTCGTTATGATTGAATTATTCTTGATTATTGTGAGTCGATTCAACTACTCCTTAGTTGATGATAGTTGAAACTCTAAATTTCTTTTTAGCTATCCAAACCAAAACTTTCTTTGGTGCGGACTCATATCAAATACTGAGATGAACAACCCTATTTATTAGGGGAGGTTACTATGCGAAAGCATTAAATGTTTGTGCACAGTACATAGTACGAAGGGCTGATCCCCCTAAGTACGAGTTGAGAGTCCATAGTCTAAATGATTGTCAAAGGTTTTAAATATAATGTTTATAACCTAGGACAAAGTTCAAGGTCTTACGACCCTCAGATGTTTCAATATTCGAAATTCCAAATATTGATGAAAGAATTATTATTCAATTCTTTATTGTTGATGAAAGTAAAGTTATTCAAATCTTTTGAAGTTATTCAGTTATGTCATTATTGTTGTATTTCAAGTGAGCTTTTGTTTGCTCACTCTTGCATATTTAATAATCCCTTGCAGTTAAAGCCGAAAAAGTTGACGTACCGTCAACAAGTAAAGGGAAAGGCAAGATGAACAAGTGAAGACTTGTTATCTTTTGATTTTGAATGTAATAAGACTTTATGTTATGATTTTATTTCCGCATTATTATTTAAGTTAAGGTTAGATTAAACCTTGGGATATTTTGGACAAAGTAGTAATCCTTTTTACAAGGAAGATTTTTATTTAATTATAAGGTTGTAATTTATTTTGCATTCCTTATTATTGGGTAGATGTATGTTTTATTAGAAAGTGAACGCCAAATCGTGTGGAAAAGAAGTACCCGGATTTGGGGGTGTCACACAATCTCTACCTCCATCTCTTGCATATCCATCATCCTCTTGTGGTCTTCATCCCTCAGCTTCTGCATCTCAGTTTCTCTCTCCTGAGCCTGGGTATCTAGCTCCTCAACTCGGCATTCTAACTCTAGAATTTTCTCTTCATACTCTCCCAACATCCGATCCTCGATCGGGGTTCCATCGAAATCTCCCACAGGCTCATCCCCCATGGGTTCCTCCTCAAGAACCAATTCTACCTCTATCTTATCCTTGTCATCAAACTCGGATGGTGCTACTGCTTGAGCGGGTTTGGTTAACAAAGGTGTCTCATACACCAAGTATATATCATGTGGCTCCTCTTCTACAACTCTACTAGGTCCTTCCAAGTTTGACATCCTATAACCACAAACACAAGACAACAAACAATAAACTCCATTAGATCGTCAGAATAAAACATAGATTCATTTTATGGAATGAAAAGATATTTCATAACACTAATTCTCTAGGAAAACTCTACATGAGTTTTATCTCCTCTTATCCTCTAAGTTCTTCTAAGTTCTTCTAAGGTTATAGTCTAAAGATTCTCGCTCCTAAGGTTTATAACCTAATGCTTTGATACCAACCTGTGGTGCCCCCAAATTCAGACACTTATATCTCGAATTCGGTGCTTCATGATCTAACTCTAATAATAGTTAAAATCTCACACAACGGAATAATAGAATAATTTACATTGACATAATATAATTATTCTCGTCCCAAGGTCTCGCAACCATTACTAACTCAATATATATCTTAAATCACCACATATATAATACATAATACTAATCAAGTTTTTGGTACATAAACAAAGCTAGACTTATTACATCATAAGGGAATATTATAACATAAAAGGACTAAGCTAATCCATAGCCTTGTCCTTGCCTTTATCCTTTCCTAAGGGTTCACCACGTTCTTCCTTAACTGAAATATTTTAAGAAAAGCAAGAATGGGCAACAAATTTGCTCAGCAAGTATATAACAATAAGGGTGAATAGGCATAATATAAAGTTAATAATCTCAAAGGTATAATGATCAAAGATAGCTCAAGAATTAATGAATAATGTTATAAATAAGGAAATATCAATAGTTCCAAGACTGTCCTTTGAATTTTAAGCGATGAGTCATTATCGACCAAAAGATTTTAAAAGAATTCAAAGGTTTCAACACTGAGTAGCCACTATGGACCAAGAACTCTTTACTAGAATTAACAGTATTAAATCGACAATCCAATATTAACAATGACAATAGGTGATCAGCCTGAAGTACCCTACGTTATGCATAACATTTAAACATGTTTGTGCGCATGTCGGTTCCCCGACAGTTATAAAATTTCCCGTTCCATGAGGGTTGTTCATCTCAGTAGATTTGTAAGAGTCCGCACCAAAGCAATTGGTTTGGATAGCTTTCTAAGTCATAGATATTTTGTCTTGCCGAATCAAATGGCATAGACACTTTTCTCAATTCATTTAAGAACAAAAAGTTCAAACTCGCAACATGATTCAAGATATAGTTTTAAGTCAAATTTCAGAACATGAATAACGATTTGTACAAGTATAGATAATTTCTCATCATATATAAGGTTGATATAACAACAATTTGAACTCGCGTAATATCCAAAGTTGTGAAAGTTAGGGAACTTGCCTTTTGCGTAGATTACAAATCTTAAAGCTTAACTTCACTTCAACGTCCTATAATATTATAGTTATGTATATACATATATATATATATACACACACTCATTAGCCATATGCAATCAATCCTATAAATGTATCACACAAGGCTATCTATTCAATTGTATATTCGTTATTCATGGAAATCATATGGTCACATTTATCATCGTCTTTGTAATCCTATAACTTTGAAATCTTGGCTTCAAATAGACAACCTATACTTGAACACTTAAAACATCTGTGAATTCATGTATTACAGTTTAGAACATCAATGTAAATATGCATCAAATTTTAGAGTACAAATAAAATAGTCAGATTAAACTGCAAGGTGGCGGGGCCGCGCTGGATATTGACTTGAGAGTGGCGCGGCCGCACTGCTCATTCTCAAACCCAGACCTGAGCTTTCATGTATTCAGTCCCAATCAAAGAATGCGGGGGTACTAATATACATCTCATACACATATTAACAAATGTTGGACTAGGTCTTATGTTCCTTATACTCATTTCAAGATTTCTCTCACTTCATGTAATTTTGTTCAAAAATTTCCATTCTACAAGGCTAAAAGAGTTTGTTGCACAAAAGACTAACCATGTTACTCATTATATCACATAATGATGCTAATAAACCTTTAGCACGCATGATTTATATTATCTAACTCATGTACTCAAGTTATCATAGCTAAACTATTGAACACTCACTTGAAACCATGCTTGACTAGTCCATAACACGCTTAGCTAGATGGGTGAACATATTGGTTACGTCTAGAGGCATAAAGTGTCCTATTATGCTTGCACATATGATCAAAATGTGATTCACACCATGCTTTTCAAAAATTAGTTCTCACATATACATGAATCAAGCTATGCACCTCTTTTATGTAAGACAACCTAAAATAACATCTTATGCTTACTTGTACACATATTCAAACTATGACCATGTGTTAAAAGATCAGAAATTAAAGATTACCATAGTCATCACTTTAAAAAATCATCAAGTTTCATTTTTAATCTCATACAAACTCAAGATAATATGTAAAGCAACTTCGTAACATATTTCATTTCTATATGTACGCACAAAATGATTAGAACACGAGTGCATAAGATTCGACAAGGTTTGTTTTCAAAATTCTATGTTTTCTTAAAAGACCTATATTAATTCGAGTTAAAGTGATATATTATAATCACAATAACATCAATCCATATTTTAGGGTCCTTTATTTGCAAAATAAAGTCATACTAGCATGCTCAACGTATTAAAAATAGGATTTTCATTCTAGCAAAGAGCGCGGCCGCGCTAGGTTTGTAATGAGGAATGGCGCGGCCGCGCCACTCCGGTACAAGCCTAGACAAGCCTCTGCTTTTGTAGAATTTAACCCAAACAACAAATTTCTTCTAGTTTAGCATGCTTAGAACTTTCATATATACTTCATACACCCAACAGACGCTTCTAACACAATGACATTAAATTTCATACCCATTATCAAAGAGATTATGTTAATTTCCCAAGATTTTCTTAAGTTTAGCAATATCAAAAATTCATGCATTGTAAAGCTAATTATCATGCTTAATACAACCACATTGCTTCAAGAATGTACATATATCTCAGATAACAATATGATACCAAATATGAAACTAATTGACAAGAGTTTCATGGATTTCCAAGAATTTATTAAAAACTCAAAATTACGAGCATGTTTGATAGTAATGTTACCTCTTGATATTGAATTGCTAACTTGATTCTAACTTCAAATTGTTCCTTCAATTCACAGCACTCACTCTCTAATTGCACTTATCAGAAGTTTTTCAAATAGAAGAATGAAGAGGAAGACTTCCATTTATAGCCAAGCTATTAACCAATTGGTGCTTTTGCCCAAGAAACTAAACCAATGGAAGGAAGAAGAATACATTGAATAAGAAGGATTTGGTAGAAAGCTTCTCAACTACTTCCCTTAACCCACACCCCCATTTATCATCACAAACCTTTGATTTTGGCAAGGTAGGGCTAGGCCAATGGCCTATATGCGGCTGATGGGAGTTATGTGACTGAGAA
This sequence comes from Panax stipuleanatus, assembly GCA_020205555.1. Taxonomy (NCBI): domain Eukaryota; kingdom Viridiplantae; phylum Streptophyta; class Magnoliopsida; order Apiales; family Araliaceae; genus Panax; species Panax stipuleanatus. Next base: position 76,523,873 of record CM035122.1, on the reverse strand, counting down.
ATTGAGACAAGTTCTAATACTCCTTATATATCAATAAAATGTTTTAGTATACTTGGGTTTATTTCCTTCTTTGGCTTATAATCTCACCTTTGATGACTATATGTTATTTCCTAGGTTTTAATTATGGTTACATCTACACAAAATCATATAATCCATATACATTGGGTTAGTCCAAATAATATTTAAATGAGGTTAGAATATAATTCAGTTGCTTATTATTAACCCATTATTTCCATAAAACTTGTTATTTCAGTTACACATAAATGTTGAAATAATGTTTAATAGTAAATATTTACTTACTTAAATTTATTTTCTCCCATACATTTAAAATACTCATTTAATTGCCCCACCACACATCATAATATCAAATGAGCTACTTTATGCAAATTAGTGAATTATATAATTCCATTCATTTATATCATATGTTCCCATTCATATATTAATGTCACACCTCATATTATTTAATGAATGAAGCCACTCCATGGCAATACAACTTATAAGATCACATACCACATATGGTTGCACATAACAATTAATTAATCAATAATATAATACTAATTAATCCCATTATTAAATCATTCCTTCATTAATTTAATTAAACAATTACTTAGTCTACCATTATGCCACACAAGGCATATTACATAAGCTTAAATTAAGCTTTTCATTAAATTCTCCATATCTCTCAGTTATCATATACTTAATTTAATAAAATTGAATTATCCCATCTCATGCCACAAAAATATTTATACTTAATAAATATCCAAACATTTGTTCTTTTCAATATTAATATTATTTATAAAATTTACTGGTATTACAACATCATTGTCAGATAACACGTTTTTCTAGGCGATGTGCTACCATAAAACACTACCTTAGAGCGATTCAAAGTCTGAAGGCTCACACTTTTCTTTTGGCAGTCAATTATTTCCTCGTGGTTATATAACCAATCTATTCTTAGGATTACATCAAACTCTCCCAATGTCAAATGATCAAATCTACATTGAATCTACGTTCCTTAATTTATGTACAACAGTTTCTATGTATAGATTCTACGGGAATTACTTCGTTATTTGCCACTCCTATGTTCAACGTATACCCTAATTGTTCTCGGAGTAATTCTAATCGTTTGGCAAATTCTTCAAATACAAATGAGAAAGTAGCACTCGAATCGAAAAACACGTAGGCATTTATGTCATTAATCAGGATAACTTGACACTACTTCCTTGGAAGCTACCATATTCTGGACGGTCATATTGAACGTTCTAGCAGTAAGTTAGTTAGGCTGTATTGGTCCACCGATTACAAACTTGTTGTTTCCCGTCTTGTTGCCGCTTCCACTACTCGTCCCCTTCTTTGGGCAGTCTTTGATCTGGGGCTTAGTTGGCCGGCAAGCGAAACATTCCCTTATCTTCTTTAGCCTTGGATAATTTGGAGAAATATGGCCCTCATGTCCATAGTTATAGCAAACGTTCTTTCCCTTCCAACATTCTCTTATGTTAGTCTTCCCACATTTTCTACATTCTTTTCCTCTCTTCTTAAATCATCCCTACTTACTTTCTGATTGATTATTGTTGTTGTCTCACTTCCTTTTATTGGTATTACTTCCCCCACTACTTCCTCCTTAGTTGTTCCCTCTGAATTTCTTATTCTTCTTCTCTTTTTGGTATTGGTTTATCGCTTCACTTCGCCATTCAGGGATGATGGCTTTTTCTAGTAGTGTATTAAAAGTATCAATTTGGAAAATGAATACCTTACTATATAGCCATGGTTTCAACCCTTGCTCAAAACGTCGTGTTTTTCATTCCTCCGTGTCTACTTGGTTTGTCGCGAAACATACGAGTTCGTTAACCTTGGCGGCATACTACGCTACCGACATCTCTCTTTGCCTCAATTCTTGAAATTTTACTTCTATTCGACTTTGCATACTCTTCGGGAAATAATTCTCGAAGACCAGCTCCTTAAATCTATCCCATAGTATAACCCCTTCTCCAGCTCGTTGCTGATTCGCTTCCCACCAGTAATTCGCTTCAACCTTCATCATGTAAGGGGTGAATATCGTCTTCTGATCCTCTCCCACATGCGCAATATGAAAAAAAAAAAAAAAAGCTTTCTCTACTTCTTTAACCCAACACTGGGCTTCAATCGGATCAGCAGTTCCCCTAAAATTCGGGAGACCTACACTCAAAAAATCTTTGAAGTGTGTTACTAGAATAGTTTAAGGATTGAGGTTTACGGGTTCGTTATTTCTTCCCTAGAGTGCTCCTTCTAATAAGTCGGCAATACATTGCATGTGATTTATCTGCTCCCTCTTATTATTTACAGATTCTTCTTGGGTTTGTTGTCTATATCTTAGCGGCATTTTCTGTTAAATAGAATAAAATTCAATATTATCCTCTTATTTTATTCGTTATTAGTTATATCCACTGTAACACATTTAAAAGTCCAATAATAATCTAGAAGGGGGGGTTGAAAGATTATTATAGATTAAAAAAGTATCTTAGGTCTTTTTGAATTTTTAGATAATTAATTTGCAGTGTTAAAAATTAATATGCAAGACACTAAAAATTTAATCACACAATGTATAGAGATTTGTCTGGTTCACAACATACAACCCGGGTATGCTGCTACGTCTAGTCTCAAGCTCATCTCCAAGACTTGAGATCCTATTACTTCCTGTAATAAAAACTCCTTCAACAGGCGGAGAAGCCTTTACAAAGTTTTATAGACAAACTTCTAACTATTCTCAACTAATCTATCTTGGACAGCAAGCTCCCAGCTCCCTCCTCAAGCTTAGTTGTATCTTCTTTTACCTTCAGTTCTATTCTATGATCTGGTCTTGAAACAATAGTCTCTTCCTCACCTCACAAGTACACTAGAGACCCAACTCCCAACTGACCTCTCTAAGACTCTGGTCTTGGTCGAAAAATTACTCGTCTTTCTCACAGATATATAAAATAAACTAACTCTACCTTTTTCCTTTTTACAAAATTTTTTGATACAGATATGCTTCTAAAATAAGCATATAGAAATTTAGTACAAATATATAACCGTTTAAATAACTGTTATATTTAAGGCTTCTCAAATAAGCAGATATCAGTTAAAGAGCAGATATATTTATAAAGTTCAAAGACTTTTATACTTGAGAAAATATGCTTCTTTGTAAGCATATAGTAATTTATGATTTGATCAAATAATGCTTCTATGTAAGCAAATATGTAAATTGTGAACTATTATAAAAGTTTAAATAATTTTTATATTTTGTGTAAAAAGTGCTTCTTGAATAAGCAGATGTAAATTTATGCACGATTATAATGTTTCTTGATTAAACAAATATATCAATTTCATTTTAGCTCAAAAGTGCTTCTGTATAAGCAGATATAAAGTAAAATGCAATTTTATAAATAATTATTTATTCATTATATGAAGAATGTGTTTCTATGGATTAAGTAATTTATACCTTTAGGTCTAGATATAAAAGTTTAAATAAATTTTATATTTAAAGTAAAAGTGCTTCTAAGTAAGCAGATATGTTCACTTAAGTTTGTCATATATAAGTTTAAATAACTTTTATATTGTGCAACAAGTATTTTATGAATAAATGAATTTATAATTAAATATTTGTGATGACAGATATCAAGTACAATAAATAAATAAGTTAATCAATACTTCATATAAAAAATATATTTGTTTAACTCACAGAATATATAATGATATTTTATCTATTATGTGAATGGTTATAAATAAAGTCACTTAGTACTTTGAGAAATCGTACGGTCCGATTTTCTCACTTAAGAAGAATATCTCCGTAGCCTCGGTGTCTAAGTATGAAAAAATTTATAGTTTCACAATTAATATTTATATAAATATTTTCGATATATCACTTAGATTTTCAAATCCGGTTCGGATGATTCACTCTTTTCAGTGGAATATCTCAGTGTTGTTTTGAACTGTCAAGTGTAGATCTACTTTACGATAGTTATATAAATAATATCAATAAAAGGACACTTAGGACTTTAAAGAATCGTACGGTCCGATTTTCTCACTTAAGAGGAATATCTTTGTAGCCTCGATGTCTAAGTATGACTTTTTATTTGATAAATAGATGAAATATATATATATATATATATATATATATATATAATTGTGTATAATAATTTATATTCGTATATCTATAAATTTAAATAAGCAAGAGATAATTCAAATAAATTAAATCAAATAACTTATCTCAATTACCTACACCAATTTTCTCTATTCAAATGATTAGAACTTTGATTAGAAGAGAGAGAAAGCTTTTTAGAGAGAGAGAGAGTATGTAGGAGGAGTAAGCTTTTCTTTTCAAGTGAATTGGCGAGTTTGAAATGAAGAAAAGCTTCCTATTTATAGGATTTTCAAACTTGGGGCAAAATGGTGTTTTTGGAAAATCAAAGGCTGAAATTCATTTATTTGAAATGAAAGGCTCAGATGAATTTTATTAGATTTAAGCACACGGATTGCCTAATAGGCAAGTCCTTCGAATTTTGGAAGTCTAGAACCATTGAATATTTTGGCAACTTTGAATGCAATTAATGCTTATAAGATCACAAGCTAAATTAATTTTCAAAGTTCCAATTCTTTAGCATATGGGTGGGTATTGTCCCAAAATGAGTGTCATTTATTTTGGTCAAATGAACATTAAATGCAAGCTTCTCTTTTCTTTTTCATTTTGCACACAGACACACACATTAAAATATTAATCATATATGCACATAAATAATTTCATGTTGCAAGCATTAATTTGGTTTAAGGCTACTTCTCTGTAAAAATAATTTTAAAAACTTTAATATAATATTTTGTAAGAAAATAGGAATCCTCAAAAATATTTTTGGTCAAAATAAATAATATAATTAAAATAATTATAATATAAATCCTATGGAGAGAATTCTACCATGTTAATTAACTTATTTATTAATTATTGTTATCATTAAAATAAACCTAAAAGTTAAAAACCCAACAACATTTGATAAAGAATAATGTTTATACTCATATGCCAAAAAGATCATTGCATCATTCTATAACATACTGCTATAAACTACCCATCCCCTAATATACCAAAAGGTGGAGATTCACATATATCCTACCCCGTTGTAAAACCAAAAGTTGGGGCCTACTTACATACTATTCCATGTCTTACACAAAAGACGAGAATTTACACATCATTACATACATATATTATTACTAACTACTAGACACACAATCAGTCTACTCATCCCATTATTTCGCGCCCCACCGCGCTCTCATACTCTAGGTGCCCCATATGAATCATCAGATCCCTACTTAAAGTGTAACGGGTATGTCCTTCCTCAGTTGGATAGTGATATACACCATCAATCCACCTGCCCATTGTTGTGCGAAACGCATAGCCCATCTTGTTCATCTTCCTCCTCTTACTTCTTACCTCATCTTCTAAATTGCCAACCTTTTCTATGGCCTCATCCCATTGTTCTTCTGCCTATACTTGGTCTACTACTTCCTCTTCCAACTGGGCTCGCAATGCTTCCTTTTTCATTTGCAAGCTCTCCACCTTCAATTCTAACTATTCTAGCTTACCGACCAGATCCACGTCCTAGCCAAGAGATGATGGACCATAGCTCCCAACTGAGTAGAGGCTTCTTTTTGCCTCTAGACTTCCTGATCAAGCTCATTGACTTTATCCCCTAGCTCGATGATGCGATTAGCATACTCGCATAGCAGTTCCTCCTCAAAAGTAGTCTCGTCATGGGGTACTTCCTCAGATTCTTCTATGGTTTCACTTTCCTCTGGTTCCTCCTCTAGGTCAGATTATATTTCCTCTTCTTCTTCCTCTTCTTTGATTGGAGCTACAGATTCAACTACCAAGGGTGTTTCAAATACCACATGTATGTCACGTGGTTCCTCTTCTACGGTTCTACTTGGCTCTCTAACCTCTGACATCCTACACAAGGAAAACAACTCTATTAGTATAAATATAAATTCATTATATATTTTTCAACACTTCATAGCTTTCTAGGACTGTTCTGCCTAAAATCTTCTTATAACTTTATATGAGTTTCATCATTTTCATCTTATCTCTATCTTTTCTAAGGTTATAGCATAGGAATTCTCTTTCCTAAGGTTTATAACCTAAATCTCTGATACCAACATATGACGCCCCCAAATTCAGATACCTCTATCTGAACTTGGTGCTCCACGACGATACCACTCATAATCTAACTAATATCAATACATTGCGGAATAATATAAAGATAATATGTCATTACAATCCATCTCCCAGGTTCTCGCGACCTTAACTATTATATAGCTTAGCTTAGGTCTTTCAAGTACACATAATTAATATAAGTCTTAACATAATACATAATCACACTATTAGAAAAAAAATAAATAGACAACGTTTAAAAAGCGTTGTAATAGGTCCCCCAAAAGTGTCGTGATTAGCATTGTCATCTATTAGACACAAATAGACAACGTTTAAAAAACGTTAATTTTTGACACATTAGACAACGTTTTTTTAAACACAAATAGACAACGTTTAAAAAATATTGTCTTTTGACACGTTAGACAACGTTTTTTCAAAAAAATGTTGTCTATTTATCAAATAGACAATATTTTTAGACACAAATAGACAACGTTTAAAAAACGTTGTCTTATGACACATTAGACAACGCTTTTTCAAAGAAACGTTGTCTATTGTACACATTAAAAAATATTTTTGCTAAAAAGTATTGTCTATTTGACACATTAGACAATATTTTTTAAAAAAATATTGTCTATTTGACACAATCCATAACATTTTTTTCTAAATAACATGAAGTATAGAGAAATTAAAATGCAACACCAACCCATACGAACAATGTACAAAAAAATAAAATGAATTCGAAATCTCCAAACAGAAACAGCCATTCATTACGAATTTAAAGAACAAACAGAATCCAAAATGTCAACCAAAAAAAAAAATTTAAAAAAATGAAAAACTACAACCAATAATCACGTCAGTTCCAATCAATGTTCACTTGAAAAGAGGGAAAAGGAAAATGGTTACACCCACTGCTGCTTTATGTTCTCCATTCTCTCTAATAACCTTGCAATGTCAGCTTGCATTCTCATTTTCATTTTGTAATAATCGCAATGTGAATTTTCCAAAACCTCAAGGTCCTCCAGTTTTTTCCTCTGCCTTTCCTCAGTTCCCCAACGTTGAAGTTCCCAAGTACTACACTGTGAAACTTGCTCCAAACGAGTACGTGGCCCACTAGCACTAGGATCAATCCCTGTTAAATTGTTAAGAAATAATAAATAATTATAATATATGAACTAAAAACAATAGGGCAAAAATTACTAATCATACAAATAAATGAACACAGAAACAACAATTAAGCATTTTCATTATTATTTTCCCTGCTGATTGTCAATACTTTACGAAGGTTAGTGTAACGACCCCAAAATTCTTACAATATAATTCTCATTCTTTATTGTTAACAATACAACTGTAATCTATCTTTACATCATTATTCGATATACAATCATTACGAAAATGCGAAATATTTAAAATTTTTATAAAATCTTTCTTTATTGCCTTGAATCGCAACCTTTATATTACATCTATTCGATTCAAATCTATATCATAAATTTTTACAACAAAACGACTATACAAATTTTACATCATAAAATAATATCCACTATACATCGGATAGCTCAACTTTACAACTTACCAATTACGTTACAATCAAAACATCAAATACAATTTGATATTTAACATAAGTAATATTATTGAACATTGATTCTTATAATTCACTTAACACGTATCTTTACTTTGCATCTTGGATCTGCAAAAATGGTTATTTGCAAGAGTGAGCTCGACAGCTCAGCAAGATCTAACAATTTTCATGCATCACATAGCACATAATTAACATGCTCAACATTAAAGTAACATGGCATACATGCTTTAATCACATAACAAATATAAAGATTGAGTTCCTTACTCAATCAACATTATTAAATCAATCAATGTAGTCATAAATTGACTTTAACATTTCATGCTTGCAACATATATAACATAGCATACTCTTTGAAATACAATTTAAAAAGTTCATAATATTATCAAGTTCACATAGAAAATAAAAATCGAAAGACTTGCATGGCTCGTAAATTATCAAATACCGAAAAACAGCTTAATATAATCTGCTTCATGATCCTACATAACGTATTACCATACAAATCAATTATTAGTCACCTAACAACGCTTATCAAACGTCTAAATAAATACTACTTTATACTTTCTAATTCTCTTCTACTCGTTTGACACTCGCTGTCAAACCATATATATAATTAACAATATCAGTTAATTATCACATGGCTAATCCTCATCGTTAGTTAACCAATCTAGATTAACTCATTCCTCATTAACTATTAAATTAATAATTATTATCACATAATAATTTACATCACATACTCACATTATATTTTCTCATAATCATATTATATATCACATGATTAATCAATTAATAATTACATACTCATATTAAATTATAATTAAATAAATTATAATTTAAACATCCACTTTAATCACATTATAATTAAACAATTTATAATTGCACTATTTATAACTTACTTTAAATCATTACTCTAATTAATCAAATTATAATTAAATAAATTATAATTTATAATTAATCAAACTACATCATGCATTAAATTATAATTAAATCAATTATAATTTAAATTTAAATATTTACTTTGATTAAATCAATCAACTCAATCCATTATAATTTAACAATTATAATTTACATTAAACCTTTACTATAATTATTTCAAATTACAGTTACACATCATGTTAACTAAATTATAACTAAATAAATTACAACTTAAGCTAACCATTTAGTTTAATAAATCAAATACTAATTTAAATTTTTCACAACCTTCTTTCTTTTAAACTTTGAAAATCGTCAAATACCTATTAACAATATCTTATTGAAAATCTTAGTTCATATGTAACACATAACCATTATCATTAACCTATACAATTTGAATTTTAAAAACTGTACAATTAATTAAAATTTTCTGCCTCTGTTCAGGGTCCGGCGCAGCTGCACCACTCATTGCCTTGACACTGGCACAGCTGCGCAGGTGTCAAACATAAAGAAACCCAACGGTGCAGCTGCGCTGCTTCTGCCCTTGCTGCATGCACAGCTGCCCCAGCACACGGGCAGAAACAGAGCAGCAATGGCACTGTCATGCCAACAAACGACAATTATAAGCAATTCCCATAATGTAAGGTACTCACATGCACTAATACACATGCTATACATGATCCAAATCAGAAAATTTGTCTAAGCAACAATAATCAAAAGGTTTTAAAAATCAATTTTACTATTTTCATAAAGTCCATACTTTTATCAAACAATTCACCGTAAATTCAATTCTCAACCAATTAACTTCATAATTCATGTATTATCTTCGTTATTGAAGATAGTATCATACAAAAATCTAAATATGTATATATCACATAAATAATTATAAATTTTTCATTCTAAACTCAACCGAAATATGAAAATTTCTTAAGAACACAAATTCTTCATAAAAACTTGTTTTATAACAAATTTTAATTTCTGAAAATCGTACATAGCATACAATTCACTTATATGAACACAACTTATATATTCAATTCATGGTTATACAAATTTCTCGTTAACTTACAAACACAGAGAATTAATACTTATAAATAATCATAAAAACATATTTAAAAATACGAATTTAGATTATAACCTTGTTTGGCTTAAAAAAACAAGATGAAGATGATGGTTTGTTTGACTCTCTCAAATTTCATCTTCCTCTTTCTTCTTTCTCCCTCCTCTTTTCTCTCTATCTTTTCTCTGTGTTTTCTCTTCTCTTTCTCTATATTTCTTTTTGTTTCTAACACTGACTATTTTCTCTAACTCTTATTTTAATCTAACGTATATTGTAATATACATATATCTATATACATATAATACAATCATAAATATAAACATAATAACCCTTAATAACTATAATAATTACAATTAATATATAAGTTACAAATTTGAATTTTAAAAGCATTAAGGCTTGTTTGGCAAAACAAGTTATTTTAAAAACAGATTTTAATAATTAATGCCCCGTTTGGCAAAACGAATTTAAAATAATGCAAGGGCCTTGTTTGAAAAAACGATTTTAAAAGCTCTTTTTATTCTTTTAATAAATCATTTAACACATCTTGTTAATGTTATACTTTAATCAATTAAATCCTAACATTCTAATTTAATTAATTAAAAGTCTAACATCAATTAGCATATAAAAATATCATATAATTATAATTAATTACTAATTATAATTGCATGTAACACTCATCACATTACTCATCTAATTTAATTATCTCAATTAAATTAAAACTATAATATAAAATCATTATATCAATTAAATTAAATACGAAATATTCATTTAATTAATATACTACACTTAATTACATTACTCCATAATAATCACATAATTATTTATTTAACTCAATAAATAATTCAATTAAGATATTTATTTACTCCAATAAATATCAAAATTAACATTTAAATTATCTTTACATAAATTCACATATTTCACCATATATGACACGTATTCACATACTCAAACTCAAAACATCAGATAATAAAAATTTTATTTATTAAATTCTCATTTATAAATTCTAAAAATCTAGGATGTCACATCCTTCCCTCCTTATAAGAATTTCGTCCTCAGAATCACCGAAACCCTACCTTTCTCAGGTTTTAATCAAATTTCTTTAAAAACATTTATCGTTGAATAATTTCAACACTTTACATTAATATAGATTTTATATTTCCTACTACATTCAGTTCTTCAACAAATTTTAAGTTTTATTTCGTAACCCTAAATTAAACACAATTATGTTTCAAATATTATATATTCTCTACCTCGTTCATTTTCTTTCTAAAGATCATTACTACATACTTTACTCGTCGAATTAATATACTTCGTACTTCACCATCTATAATTATTCGGGTTATCACAGTTAGAACCCAAGTTCCACATCATAAGCTAAAGATGTTACCTTTATTACCAGATTCTGCGGTTGACTGCCCAGTGCTGTTACCAGATTAGTGTTGTGATTGAGAAGGCTGCCTAACTACCAAGTGCAGTGTATGACCGTTGTCCAAATTTACATACTGTTAAGATTCTATGGTACAAATTCACAAAATAGAATATATACATCTCCTTGAATGCTTGTAAAGTGGCATAATATCAAGTAAAAGTATGCAAGATGAACACAATTGCTGACCTTGGAGGTTCAATACTCATCACAGAAGAGAGAAATCTGAAAAAGACCAAGGACTATATCTTTGAGAAGAGGACTAAAAATTTCAAACAAGGTCACTCGACTGCTCAAATCTCACAAGACAAGGTCATCAAAATCACTCTCTAGTACAATACTCATTTAACCCGTCATTGAGCTAAATATCTATTCTGTTAATACATACACTATTCTAATAGTCTGATTCAATGGATAGATTTGGCTACAAAAGTTTGATAATACGAGGAGAGTTCATCAAAAATAATCTCGAGACCGCCCGAGAACTGTTGTATCAACTGCCTGATAGTTGTCGTAGTATCAAACATATATAGTTGCTGAAGAAAAAACTATGCGGTTTTATCAAACATATATAGTTGCTGAAGAAAAAATATGATAGCAGTTGACGAATAAAAATATGAAAAGGAAAAGAGGGCAGCACAACACACTCAAGTAATTATGCAAGAGAAATAAATGCAAGGGTCACCAATCATGATAGGAGATAAAAGTATATGACACATGAATCACTCACCTCATAATACATAAAAAAAACTCTTAGTTAAAAAATCAAATAATTTTTTTACTTTTACAATGAATATTTTCTTGTATTACAGAAGATTAACCCATACAACCTGAAACATAAATAAACAAAGTTCATTACTGTTCAGTTTTATTCCCTACCTAAGTTGAAATTGAAACCCATATTCGAAAAAGGAGAATCCATTGTTCAGGAGTAAATACAAAATTCAAAGGTACCTGTGAATCAAGAAGGATAGTTTAGGAATTTGGACACAATGGAATCTGATGGAACAAGCAAAAGAAGCATTATAAGAAGAGAATAAAATCCAAATTGCAGACATGAGGCACAAATAGAGAGAGTTGGAGAGAGAATTGAATTACTTACAACGGTGCCATACCCCATAGATTTCAAACAACAAAAAACGGCTTAGTTTGTGGCGGGAACGAAAGAGGTTTGATGCCCACTCGCCCACTCTCTACTCCTTTTCAGTGGAACCTAAAATCATGTTGTAATACTCAAAACATATATATATATATATATATATATATATATATATATATATAGTATCAAACATATATATTTGAATTTTTAAATGCTCCATATATCATTTCAGTTTTAGCAAGACATATTCAGCTAACATTAACAGTATAAATTGTTCAAATCATGCTCTGGATTCACTTTTGGCACACCAAGAGTAACGAAAATTGAGCCGTTACCTCTGGATTCACTTTTGGCACACCAAGAGTAACTGTTAAACCCCATCCCTATGAGAAGGAAAAAAAAACTTAATATAAAAAAAAGAAAAGCTTTGATATATAAAATGAAACTTATTAGGGATATCAAGAAATTACATCACAGCAAGACTGTGAAGCTGTAGTTATCATTCCTGTATCTCCTACACATTCAAATGAATAGTCTGCTCCGCCATCATTAATACGCCTAATGACCTGTTGGGGAAAAAAATAGTCAAATAGTTTTTATTAATCATCCCCTTCAAGCTTCATGATTTGTTTTGCTTTTTGTGTAGGGAGGGGGGAAGAGCACACTGGTGTGTTTAGTCTGACCATCTAGAGATAATTGTTTCAATTGGCAGAAAATTACAATATAAATTTGTATAATTACCCTAATATATTATGATTAAATGCATTAAAACTAATATTAACAGCAATCTATTGATGGTTCGTACAGTGGAATTGTATTCCTAACATCATGAATATTCCTGATTTAAGTACCTTCACATTTGAATTCTTCTTAATTCTTTAGTATGCAATCCCTTTTACATTCCAATACAGATTTATTAATAACATCAAAGCATTAAAAGTTAACATGATTTTTTAGCTATTGTAAAATTACCTATTGAATAGGTTCATTATAGTCATTTGGATTAACAAAGTCTGTTATTTCGAAAGCCTTTTCTGTACCAACAAGAGAAGATGATTAAGAACCTTTAGATTTTCATTGGTGTAAGATATATAGTTCAAAAAAATATAAAGAGGAATAAACTGTTACCTTTTTCACTCTTTTCAGGATTAGGTTCCACACCTATTATTCGAGATGCTCCCCTTATTTTGGCTCCTTGTGCAACTTTATCATAAGATATATCAACCATAAATGATCCAAGTACTGGTAAGACGACTACAAACAACAGTCAGCCTAGAAAGACAGAGGAGTTCTTTACAGTTTAATTCTTGTTAAATAGTTAGATTTTTTGTTCTTTACAGTTTGATTTAGGTTATAATTATCTAAACCTTCATACAGGTATTGAATGAATCATATGGTTGTACCTTTCAAGTCATAACTATGCATAAAGGGATGTTAAAGTCACAAGCAGCAGCTGGATAATCGGATTCCAACTAAAATATAATTGCAGTATTGTAGTGTAACAAGAATCCTACACCAGCCCATTTCAAGAATAAAAATAACTAAAGCACATTCAGGATTGAGAGAGAGAGAGATACTTGAGTTGGTGCACTGAGGATATGATGAAGAACGACTAGGAAATAACAAGAGAATGACAAGGAGAAGAACGTCAAGAACACCAATCATCACAAATACACTTCTTCTGTTCACTAGCACTAGTCAAATTTTATGATTTTCAACTTTTATCAAACAGAATACATTTTCTCTGTACCCGACGGCATGACAAGAGTAAGATACACAAGGACAACACTTATACCGGAGAAGTGCTGTCTCCACCGGCAACCTGATCACTATGCATTATTCTGAATTCACAACTAGGCATATTTTATGAGTTTTGACACCTGATTTGAGAAAGAAGCTCACATTGAGATCATATTTAAACAAATAAGCAGGCAGCATATTATCAATCAAATAGAGTAAACTTGAATTCTTGGGCTTGAAAGCATATTTTAAAGGGGTGGTCGACACCAGTCTTGAGCAAACTACATATTTACCTGTTTTTTTAACTGACAGTTAAGTTTCCAACTTCACCTTCTTGGGATTTCAGAAAAGTGACATGTTCATGTAGAAAAATCATTGCACACTCTTCCTTAACGCCAGAGGTTTTGACATAGGACAAATGAAATCCAGACTTTACATAATCCTAAAATGATCAAACATCAAATCCTGTTTGTTTTTTATGCAACTTCCCAATGCATGTTTCAGGAAGACCAAATTTACTACACACTCAAGATGCAATATCCATCATCAACCCCAGCCAGCACCATTTATTATACTCTCAAAGTCAACCAGGAAAAGTTAGTCTAGGTAAATTTTGTGATACTTAAATTCCGGTAAACTTAAGTCAAATACCCAGCATTCTTACATTTACAGGTTAAGTTCAAAAGTTCCATAGAATTCCTTCATCAGCTAATACTCAAGTGGTAAGACTAAAGATCTCAAAACTAAATTCAAACAATTGTTGTCCACAATGCCTTGTTAGTTTGCAAGACCCGGCTTTCCTGCTTTCTTCCAGTTTTACTTTTCTTCGGCTAATACTCAAGTGGTAAGACTAAAGATCTATTAGTATACCTTACCAAAAACTATAAAAACATTATACCACCACACAAAGGCATAACACACACAACCAAAGCAACCCAGTAACATAAAAGTTTTAACTGTGCAAATTGAATCACTTAGACAACTTAAGAGCAAGCAAACCCTACTCCAGATGATAACAATTCCAAGTTCGTTTCCAGCAAGCATCATGAATTGTAATAAAAACCCTAAAACTGCAATATTAAGAGATGCTAAAATATATAATCAAGGACGGAATTAACCATGATTATGAACAGTTGTTTGGGCTATGGATTTTGCAGATCCAAGCGATTTGTGAAAGGCGTTGATGGCGGTGTCCGCTTTCTGGTGTTGAATGTGAATTTCTCTGTCGCATTTTAATCTTAGCTCCATTGTTGCCCGTACAGAGTCCGCCACTCTGTTCTGCATCATCTTTATCTTCAGATGTTTTCTCCGATTGTTCAAAATAACTACTCAAATTTTTGGAAAGGTGAGGTGAGGTGAGCCCGCCTTTTTGAGAATAAAATTATTTCATAACAAACACTAGAAAAAAAGGAGTTGATTCCCGTTTGTGACGATGGAGAATTGGAGTCTAGAGACCGAGAAAGAAGATGGAGATGGAGTCAGATTGTAAAGACTACTGGGCTGCGAACGAAGCGGAGTGGGCGGGGAAGGCGATCTAGAGCGAGAAGGAGACGACGGCGGAGACAGAGAGGGAGAAGGAGAGTGATTACGGCCTGCGGATACGGTGACGGCGTCAACATCGGCAGTGGCTACGGTGGTTTCGAGGAAGGTGGAGACGGCGGAGTCGAGTTCTTCTTCTTTGTATATAGATTCTCTCCTGCTATTCAATCCAAAGCCTATCTAAATCTAGTGAAGCTCAGTATTTGAGAGGGTTTTCAATTTGAGAGCGAGAAGGAGTCAGGTCTCCGAATGGGGATCGAGTGAGTGAGAAGAGAGAGAGAAGGGTTAGGTCTCCGAATGGAGAGAGGGAACTTCCGTGTTTTTTTAATACACAAAGTTTTCTTAAAAAAGCGTTATCACTTTAAAACAAAAAATTACGACTTTCAAATACACAACGCTTTTGTATATCAAACTACAATACTTTCTTTAAAAAATATTATAAAAAAATAAATCACAATATTTTTTATAAAAATATTATTATTAAGTATCATCTATTTACTATTTTGTAGTAGTGTCATAATCACTTAATATTCACTAGATAAGATACTCTGTGACCTTGCCTTTTCTTTTGTCCTTCCCGAGCCATTTCCATGCTCTGCTTTAATTGTACATTTTGTGTTTAAGCAAGTGTGAGCAACAAGTTTACCCCACAAGTATAAGCCAACAAGAAATAGCTTTATTAAGGATTTTAATAAGCTCAGAAGCTTAATCAATTGACAACAGTTTATATAATAATTGAGTAACTTTAGAATAATGAATGCAGAATATCAAAGTCCAAAACACTTTAAATACTGAGTGGTCATTAAGGACCATGAACTTCTACTAGAAGAATTAACATTATTTTATTGCAAGTTCCCCAAAACAGACACATGAAGTGATCATCCCCTCACACCTATATTATGCATAACCTCTAGTCATAGCGTGCAAGTCGGTCCCCCAACATATATAATGTTAGGTTTGTATATAGCGCAATCATGTAATCAAATCACATAAAAGGTGCGGAAGCGCGATAAAATGGAATTTAAATTTTTTCATACAAACCATCACCATGATCATACTTTGTGCTTAATTATCAATCAATAGAAAAGAGATGAAGTTCAGATTCATACCCTTGTAGAAACTAGCTTCCTCAGATACGAGTTCATCTCCAATTTCTTTTCACGTTCGACTTGAATCCACTGGGTTTAGTTCTTTCCTTTAATCAACGTTAGCCACTCAAGTGTTTAGCCTCTAGAGGTGATCCACAATGTAAGAACAAATATTCAAGAAGATGGGTGTTTGGCTAAACCCTAATTTCTATCTTTATAGAAAAAGTGTACTCTCCCAACTCTTGGAATGAAGTGTGTAACCTTGTTTCATAATAAAACTTTCTTATTTATAGATGTATGCAGCCCTTCTAAACTATTTAGAATTAGGGTTTCATATTAATTAATTAAACTTTTTTAATTAATTAGGCTTCTCAATCTTATTGGGAATAATTAAACTATTTAAATTAATTAGCCTCCTAATCTTATTAGGAATATATATATATATATATAT
Source organism: Panax stipuleanatus (assembly GCA_020205555.1). Classification (NCBI taxonomy): domain Eukaryota; kingdom Viridiplantae; phylum Streptophyta; class Magnoliopsida; order Apiales; family Araliaceae; genus Panax; species Panax stipuleanatus. Next base: position 76,506,837 of record CM035122.1, on the reverse strand, counting down.
ATATATATATATATGAGAGTATCTTATTAATTAATTTTCAGACTCTTTTAATAATTAAATAATAATAATAATAATAATAATAATAATAATAATAATAAGACTCCTCTTATTAATTTACATTTAATAGTTTCAAAATATTAAATAATAAATACTAAGCTATTTAATTTATTCTATCACCATAGATTAAATTAAATATACTTAACTTATTATTACGATTATGACATTATCTTCTTTAATAAATATTATTTCTTTTATGGTGTGACCCTTTAGGTTCTCCATATTAAACCGGTCGTGAATAAATCAATTAGAACAATTCTAATCTTATTTAAATAAATAAATTAAACTAATAATTCTTTTAAATAAATAACATTTACTCTACAATAAGGGTAAGCCCTCTTAGCGATCACGACTTTCAAGATAATATCGATTTCAACATTAATCATAAAAGAACCTTTGAGTAAATAGTTACCATATAATTCAATCCTTCCACTATATAATGTCCCGATTAAATATAAGACATGAAATTTCTGTCAAGTCTTATTTGATTTAATTATATGTATTTCGATTCTCAAATGCACAACTCCAAATAACACAAATTAAAAACTCCTTTTTAATTTCATTCCACCTTGGCCAAGGATTCATGGGTTGTCATTTATTGAATCACATAGACCATATCTCTTCTTTTACTAGAAGCGGTAGATTCTTTATTGATCATTCATTATCTCCATATATAACTTATTACAACCAAGCATACCCTTTGATATACCCTAAGGGTCTTAAGGGACATGTCAAAGTATAACTTATCATACATAAGATACTATGATGATCTCAAGTCTAAGGATCACTTGTACTACTATCACTACAGGAATTCCTATTGTCAGGCAAGTAAAACTCCATTAGGTATTCCTTAGCATGCCACGTTCAGTGAACTTATTCTCCAATAAGCATCTACATACTTGCTTTAGTGTCTCCACACAAATGATCATGAGATTAATCATCCTCATCTAATGAGCAATCAACATATGTACCAATCTATCCGGATTCACTAATCCCCTTTTTAGTAATCCAACGATTGAGAACTATTTTAGTTTTAAGTTATCTAAGAATTTAGATCTTATTAGCATGATCATCATCATGATTCTAAAAGCATTGCTTGAAACTCTAGGGTTTATCACATATTATAATAATAGCATCATGTAGATAATTAAATATCTTTAATTAAATAATACTTTTATTAATAAATGAATAAAATTGTTACAAAATATATGCTTTATCATCAAACATAATTGGCTTGGATGCATACAACTTTCAATCTCCCACTTGCACTAAAGCCAATCATCATGGTATCTAATATCCTTCTTATCTAAGTGACGATCATCCTGCTGTTGGATAGTTTCAGTAAATGGATATGCAATGTTGTTCTTAAGAGTTCACTATCTCTATAGTGACTTCTCCTCTTTCAATGACTCTTCTAATCAAATGAAAGTGCTGAAACACATGTTTGGATTCAAGATGAGACTTAGAAACTATTCATTATTCTGTAATGAACTTTTAATTCGAAATATCATCTTGCAGCTTCATTTACAGCTATATACTTTGTCTTTATCACTAAACCAGTAACTCTTTGTTGTTTGGAGCCTTTCTATTTCATTGCACCACCTTTCAAAGTAACGCTTTACCCTAAAGTGGATTTGTTTTCGTCTTGGTCAGTTTGAAAAACTTAAGTCTGTTTAGTCATCTAGTTTTGATTCAGACCCACTATGATTCATGCTCACATCTTTAGTGATCGTTAAGTACTTTAAGATGTTTTTCACTGTCTCATATTGATCTTCTCCATAATATGATTGATCAACATCAAGTCTCGTACATTTCATTGCATACATGATAGTAACTCATGCGATCTGTCTTTTATTGAGGACAATTTAGAGAGATACACTCCATGGCTCATCTACACGAGACATCTCTTGGAGTTTGCCATGCTAAACGCCTTTAGCATCGAATGAATACATTCCTTAGGTAAAGCCGAGCATCCTTTTAAATCTATTAATATAGATCTTTATTCCAAAAATATAGGATGTTCTACCCAAATCATTCATGGAGGAATGTTTAGACAACTTTATCTTTACTTATTTTAACATTGGTATGTCATTCCTTATCCGTAATATATCAACATATAATACTAGGAATGTCACTTTTGTACACCTTAGGTTCATTCTCATTTTTGATCAAATCAAACTTCTTTGATGGTCTTATCAAAACAAATATTCCATCTCTAAGAAGCTTGCTTCAATCCATAAATGGATTGTTGTAGCTCATATACATGATTTTCTTCAACCATTGAAACAAATCCATCAGGCTGTATTATATATACATTCTCCTCTAATAATTTATATTTGAGGAAGGCCGTCTCCATGTCCAGTTGCTAGATTTAGTAATATATAAGCTTTAATCGCAAGTAAAATCCAAATGGACTTGAGAATTATTACCGGTTATAAGGTTTTATCATAGTTAACCCTTTGACTTTATTTAAAACCCTTTCAAACCAGTCTGGGCTTATAGGTCTCCACCTTGCCATTTGCTCCAAAGATCCATTTTGAATTTATGGTGATCTACCATTTCTTTGAGTGTCTACAACTCTTACACTCATCGTATATAACTGGATCATCATCTTCTATGATGCGTACCTCATCATCATCATCTATAATGAATCCATACCTCCTAGGTATCTTCGGTACTATTCAAGTTTTACGATTCGGTTGTGGTACAATAGGTTTATCTACAGGTTCCTATTTATGACTAATAATGCTTTGTGATTCTTGAACTCCTTCAAGATCTATTATCATCCCACTAGCCCTTTCAATGATAAACTCCTTTATATTAGAAGGCAGCGTGTTTCGCAATAAACACCTTTTGCTAAGTAGGATTATAGAACATTTACCCTAAACTTACTTTAGGATGTCCCAGAAATCTGTACTTGTCAAATCTTGTTCTAAGGTTATTCTTTTAAAACTTTTTCACATGAGCTGGACAATCATTTATCTTAACATACTTAAGATTAGGAATCCTCCCTGTCCATAACTCTTATGAAGTCTTGGGGACGGACTTTGAGATTATCTTATTTTGTAGATATGCAGCCGTTTCCAGGGTATTACCCTAGAAGGATACTAGAATGTCGGTAAAAATTATTATGGACCGCACCATGTTCAACAAGGTATAATTTCTCCTTTTAGATACATCAATCAATTATTGTGTATCAGTAAGCGTCCATTATGAGAAAACCATTTAAGATGATCTTAAAAATTATTGCATAAATATTTATTCATCGATCTAATCAAAGAAGCATTATACTTTGCCAATTAGTTTTACTTCTGAATTCTTTGAACCTTTCAAATGATTAAGATTTGTATTTCACCAAATACAAATATTTAACTCTTTAAATGATCATCTCCTTTTCTTTTAGTAATTTGTTCAATTTGTAAAATTATTTTTCATGTAAATTACGTATGTAAAGTCCATTCAGTAAATTGCCAACACCATATGACACATTTTAGTATAAATAGAACAATTATTATTTTTATTATAATATAAAAACCAAACCATCCATATCCAATACATAACTTAAAATAATATTTCTTATAAATGTTGGAACATAATATCAATTATTTAAACTAATGGACTTGCCCGTAGGCGGTGCTAAACAATAAGTTCATGCAGTTAATGGACTAACCTTTGCTTCATTCCCCACACGCATGAAGACTTCCTCTTGTTTAGCTTTCTACTTTTGCTTGGTCCCTTCATAAATATGTATTTATGAGAACCACAGCCGGTATCCAATACCTAAGTAGAAACTTTACTTACTAGAAGATTTATTTCAATTATGAACAAACCTATATTTATAACCGAAGCTTCACTAAGCTTCTTTTGGTTAGCCTCTGCAAGACACTTCTCGCAGTTTCTATTCCACTGTCCAGGCTTATTGCAGTTGAAGTAAACTCCTTTGCTATCCGTATCAGTTTTGTTCTTTTTATCCTTTGTTTGTCCTTTAATTATACCTTCTTTGAATTATTCTTCTTTGCAGAAGATCCTTTGGCCCCTACCAATAAGACTTGGTCTTTCTTGGTTGGAAAGTGACTCTATACGGTTTTTTCAACATGTTAAGCAAATCAGCGAGGCTGACATCTAGCTTGTACATGTGGAAAATTCACAACCATTGTGAGAAGAAGTCTGGTAGTGAGTGCAAGATCAAATCTTGGCTCAACTCTCCATCCATGACAAAACATTGTTGTCCTAATTGGTCAATCAAATTGATCATTTTAGGACATGTGTTTTGTCGACATCAGGAAAAAATTTGGGTCGGGTCAAACCCGAATCTTTCTCTCTTCCTATGTTTTGTCTACCCTTATTCTTTTTATTGTGAAAAAGGTTTTGAAGGGATTTTTTAGGAAAAGTCCAACATGTATCATGTCGACGATTTGAATGTTTTTTACAGAGTCACCAGTTGGTACTTTCGAAATGGTTGTACCAACTCAACCGAGTTTTATTTGAAAAGAGGTCCAATTGTTGGACACTGTCGAAACTTGATCTTTGAAATCGAAGTTTTGAGTTCGGGGGCTTGGTTAAGTGTGGGAAAGGTGTTAGGCACCCCATAACTCTCGTGTAAACACGGTACCGCATCTTTTCAATATTTCCCTTTTAAATCTGCAATGTGTGTGTGAATGTTGGAAGAAATTGGGCCTAAGTTTGATTGATTGAAAGCATGGAAAGGCTTCATTGAACCTATATACGAATGGTTTGATTTGATTTACAAAAGTCTCTTATTTAGACAAGATGATTAAAATGATATTTTGAAAGCAGGTTTTCAAACCCTTGCGCTAACATAGGAATTGAAGTATGTCAATCCTTCAGTTTTATATTTTTAGCGTTTGGGCTTAATTTGAATGGTGATTGTCAGGCTGCGAAGCATCCTCGACCACAAAATATATACTAGTGTCGGTATCCTCATGGGCATGATAGCCATCTGAGGGACTCTGACATGACAAACCATTATTCTCATTATGTTGAGACCTTTAACCCGGATAACCAAGGTCTTTCGGATGTACATTTTACAGAAAAACTGGCAGGGTACATCTGTAAAGTGGAGTTTGTCCATCGTGAGAATCAGATTCTGATCAGTTTGATCATAAATCCCACGATTGCTAGGCTCACAAAGAAAAGCCAATAAAATCTACACAGCTCAAAAATATACAGACATATATATATACATCCAGATATCGCCAGAACCAAGGATTCATCAGTAAATCCTGGCTCGCATGTAACTAAAGCGTCTCGTTCCCACTAGATAGCAATCTAAGGGCCGCGGGCTAGCTTTTATAACTGAAACTAAAAAAATACTATATTTAAATAAATCTCAGCCATTCTAGCTTTTCGGTTCTTTCTGGTCCTATTTTGAACTGTTTGAAAGCAAGAGTTGGCGAGATTAAAGAAATCTAGTTCGCCCGTAGAAATGTCAGTGCCGGTTCATATCAAATAAATTTTTAAAGCAACAATTTAATCAAAATGAGTAAAGCAATATATATATATATATAATTATATATATACGAAAGCTGTAAAGGGCGATAGGTTTTCACTCCGGTGCCCGGACTGGAATGTAATTATATATATATATATATATATATATATTTATAAAAGCTGTAAAAAGCCACGGAGTAATCCAGACTTGACATAATGAAAATATATATAAAAAACCTGTAAAGGGCGATGAGTTTTCACTCCGATGCCCGGACTAAAATGGATATATATATATATATATAAAAGATGTAAAAAGCCACGGAGTAATCCAGGCTGGATAGAATTGAAATATATATATATATATATATATATATATATATATATATATATATATATATATATATATATATATATATATAAGCGGTGAAGGGGAGTGGGTTTTCACTCTGAGGCCTGAACTGGAATGGAAATATATATATATATATATATATATATTTATAAAAGCTGTATAAAAGCCACATAATGATCCAGGCTGGACAAAATATATATATATATATAAGCGGTAAAGGGCGACGAACATTCTATCCTTTGCTCGGACAGAAATGTAAATATATATATATATATATGTATAAAAGCAGTAAAAAGGCCATAGAATGATCCAGGCCAAACTGAAATGTAAATAATAATATATATAGTTAATATATATATATATATATATATTAATGCAATAAAAAGGCCACGAAGTATAAATCCAAGCCCAAATAAGTCAAAAAAATTTATATATATATATATATATATATATATATATATATATATATATATAAAATCAGTAAACTATCTTGGATTTGATATCCGGGCTTGAAAAAATTGAAAAGTTAGTATATATATAGTTAAATATAGACAGAAAATAGTCAAATCGGGACTGAAAAGATAACCCAGTCTGGTCAAGGGTGCATATATGTATATATATATATATATATATATATAAAAGCTGTTAAAAGTGACGGATCGCCAATTCGAGTTGTAAAAATACCAAACAATGCGTTTATGTACTAAAATGTATAAAACGTAAGTAAAAACGACCACGGAACTGAGTTATGGGCATATTCAGAAAGTGAAACTTAACGTGCAAGTGTGTAAAAGTGCAATGAAGTAATATGAACTTCCAAATCGTAAAAATACTCACAATAGACTGCTATACGGGCTTTTTGCCAAATCGTAGGCTTTAAACGTCTGTTTCTACCGGTTAATTTTTGATATGTGGTAGTATGTGGGTGTATCTACGTGTTAGAGTGAAAAAATTTAAGTTTGGAGGAAAAGAATACGGTTGAGAAACCAAACGGGCAGAGGTTCTGAGCGTTTTCGATTATGAAATGAGCTGGGGGTCACCTTATATATATAGACCCGGGAGAAGCAGCTCTATTTGCGGTAGCCACAGGTAGAGGTGCGGCTCCATATGGCGGGGCCCACGTGGCAGGTCTTGTCTCATCCAAGTACGTTCACTCCGAGCAACGCGAGGTCAGATTCGAAACTTTCTAACCTTTGATAGGAGCGTCCGTTTGAGGCGTGCTGTACCTTTCCAGAAAGCCCTCGCCGAGAGTGTCGCAATGACATGGGATAAAATATTTTTGAGTCCAAAAAGATGGGTTCATAACCAGGTCTTTGATTCATCGCAGGTTGTCCGTTGAGCTGTCGTGCACTGTTTTCACTCAGGATCATTGTTATGGTTCTTCTGATCTTGGTGGCATCAATTCGGCTTGAGTTTGATCGAATCGGCTTTAATTTGGTGACATAACCATTTTGCCCCACCCAGGGTTGCCTTCAATGCTGGCATGGCGTTCGACTAACTTTCTGGGGTTGTCTCCAAGGTTTGGATTCCAGCCAATTCTGTTTATCCTCAGGGTTGTCTCCGAGGCTGACTTGGTCCTCCCAAGTTTTCCTCTGGATATGATGTAAGGCTTCAGGATTGTTTTAGAAGTTGACCTGACCTCCCGGGTTGAGACCGGGGCTTGACCTGTACCTCCCGAGTTGAGACCGGGGATGACCTGTACTTCCCGAGTTGAGATCGGGGCTGACCTATACTTCTCGAGTTAAGATTGGGGCTGACTTGTACCTCCTGGGTTGAGACCGGGGCTAACCTTGTACCTCCCGGGTTGAGACCGGGGCTGACTTGTATCTCCCGGGTTGAGACCGGGGCTGACCTATACCTCTCGAATTGAGATCGGGGTTGATCTGTACCTCCCGTGTTGAGACCGGGGCTGACATATACTTCCCGAGTTGAGACCAGAGCTTACCTGTACCTCCCGGGTTGAGATTGGGGCTTACCTGTACCTCCCGGGTTGAGACCGGGGCTGAACTGTACCTCGCGGGTTGAGACTGGGGTTGACCTGTACCTCCCGGGTTGAGACCGGGGCTGACCTGTACCTCCTGGGTTGAGACCGGGGCTGACATGTACCTCCCGGGTTTAGACCGGGGCTGACATGTACCTCCCGGGTTGAGACCAGGGCTTATTTGATGGCCCAGTATTGAGACCGGAGTTGATTTGATGGCTCGGTATTGATACCGAGGTTGATTTGTTGGCCTAGTATTGAGACCAGAATTGATTTGATGGCCCGATATTGAGACCGGAGTTAATTTGATAGCCTGGTATTGAGACCGGAGTTGATTTGATGGCCCAGTATTGAGACCGGAGTTGATTTGATGGCCCGATATTGAGATCGGGGTTGATTTGATGGCCCAGTATTGAGACTAGGGTTGAATTGATGGCCCATTATTGAGACTGAAGTTGATTTGATGGTCCGGTATTGAGACCAGGGTTGATTTAATGGCCCGGTATTGAGACCGGAGTTAATTTGATGGTTCCGGTATTGAGACCGGGGTTGATTTGATAAGACAGTTTTGCCCTCCTACAAGGTTAGTAACATGGAAACAAAATTTTGAGTTTCTACCGATGCCCCTTTTTATCATGATCATGCAATGCAATGGAATGAACATGATAAAGATTGCTAGACACTAGAAATGCAAATGCAAAGCCAAGTCAATGCATGGGATGATATATGATGAATGTTAGATACCTGCGAGGGCTAATGATTATCATTGAATGTTCACGCCACTCTCTGCTGGGGATATCGTCATTCATGATAACCCTTGGGCAGCACTGTCAGGCGGTTATTGGTAGGATATCAGATTTAAGCTATCACAGAATGTTTTTGTCACTTTCTGCTGGGGATGACGTTATCCGTGATAGCTTTGTCGACTCTGATGGGGATGACATTATTGATGCTACCTTGGTTTGAGACCAATGGTTTCCCCCGTATGTCAATACTCTCCCTAAGGCATGTTTCCCTTCGGTTGAGGCCGTTAGACATTTCTAAAGGCTCCTCAGCTGGGGATATCTCTACCACCGAGTTACTTCAATGGGTGTTCCTGATGCATATCTCGACGATAATTTGCACCGGTAATTGACCACAAGGGGTTGAATCACCAATCCTTCTTGATGCTTATTCTGAGGATGTTTATAACAGATTCCATCATCTGTTCTTTGTGGGGATGGATTATCATATTTTTTTCATCACCAGATCACTTTCGATGCTTTGCGGGGGTCGCGCTAACGACTGAGACGTCGCTGGGGTTGAGCTAATGGCTGATACTTTGTTGGGGTTGAGCCAACGACTGACACATCGTTGGGATTGAGCCAACTGCTGAATTATCACCGGTCTGTACTTGACGCTTCGCTGGGGTTGAGCCAACTGCTGAATTGTCATCGATCAGTACCAGATGCTTCGCTGGAGTTGTGCCAACGGCTGATCTACCATCGCTCAGTACCCGTCGCTTCACTGGGGTTGTGCCAACGGCTGATCTGTCATCTGTCAGTACCCGACGCTTCATTGGGGTTGTGCCAACGGCTGACCTGTCATCGGTCTGTACCTGACACTTCGCTGGGGTTGTGCTAACGACTGAACTGTCATCGATTAGTACCCGACGCTTCACAGGGGTTGTGCCAACGGCTGAACTGTTACCGGTCTATACCCGACACTTCGCTGGGGTTGTGCCAACGACTGAACTGTCACCGGTCTGTACCTGATGCATTGTTGGGGTTATGCCAACTGCTGAACTGTCATCGGTCAGTACCCGATGCTTCGTTGGGGTTGTGCGAACGGCTGAGTCATCATCGGTCAGTACCCGACGCTTCGCTAGGGTTGTGCCAACGGCTGATCTGTTCGTCTGTCTATACCCGACACTTCGCTGGGGTTGTGCCAACGGTTGAACTGTCATCGGTCAATACCCGACGCTTTGCTAGGGTTGTACCAACGACTGAACTATCACCGGTCTGTACCCGATGCTTCGCTGGGGTTGTGCCAACGACTGAACTGTCATCGGTCTATACCCGACCTTCGCTTTGGTTGTGCCAACGGATGAACTTTCATCAGTCAGTATCTGATGCTTCGCTGGGGTTGTGCCAACGGCTGAACTGTCACTGGTCTGTACCCGACTCTTCGCTGGGGATGTGCAACCAGTTGAACTGTCATCGGTCTATACCTGATGCATCATTGGTGTTGTGCGAACGGCTGAACTGTCATCAGTCAGTACCCAACACTTCGCTGGGGTTGTGCCAACGAATCAATTATCATAGGTCAGTACCCAACGATTCGCTGGGATTGTGCCAACGGCTGAACTGTCAGCGGTCTGTACCCGACGCTTCGCTGGGGTTGTGCTAACGGCTGAACTATCACTGGTCTGTACCCGACGCTTTACTGGGGTTGTGTTAACGGCTGAACTGTCACCGGTCTGTACCCTACACTTCGCTGGGGTTGTGCTAACAGCTGAACTGTCACTGATTTGTACTCGATGCTTCGCTGGGGTTGTGCCAACGACGGAACTATCATCGGTCTGTACCCGACACTTTGATGGGGTTGTGCCAAAGGCTGAATTGTAATCGGTCTGCACCCGATGCTTCGTTGGGGTTGTGCCAACAGCTAAACTGTCATTGCTCTGTACCCGACGCTTCGAAAGTGGTAGTTTTCGACAGTTTTGTGAAGTTTTTCTACTATTTTTTAGCAGTTTTCATCATTTGTTGCTGGATATTGCTTCGGGATGAATACCAATGGCTTTCACGAAGATCCTCTTTCTGTCAGTAATCCGCTGCTTAAACGTCGGATTTCAGGACAAATCGCTTAATCGCGTAACGATTTTTTCTCAGATTTAACTTTTTAGCTCATATAAGCTCCGTTTTGACTCGAATCGAACCGAGCCGGAGGGAGTGGCGCCCACCCTAGGGTGTCGTAGGTAGAGGCAATGCTGCCGTGGGTGGGGCCGCTCCTTCCTGCATTTTTAAAATGGGTAGCAGGGAGCCCATATATTTATTTTTAGTTTCGAGTTTCAAACGGAATCCGATTTTTTTTTAGATCTATGGAGTTCGGGCAGCTTTTTTTAGATTTCGTCAGCGGCTATGCGTTCTGCACATCTCAGTTAACATTTAGATACCTTCTTTTCAAGTTTTGACAGTTAGAAGTATGTAAACCACGTAGGGTGCTTTTGAACGCAATGTATCAAAAATGTATGCTTATATGACTTGCTAAATTTTTTTTGACTTCATAATTATGCATATTTTACTGCAATGCACGTTTTGATGTAAGAAAATTTAAATTTTGGGACAGTTAATTTTTGCTCTTTTTGATTAGTTTACTCATCCTTTTTGAGGCCCAGTGAGCCTGGATTTTCAACTAAAAGATGTCCATGGTAATTTGGCTACCATGTGAAGTTTATTTTTGAATTTTTTCATAAATATAAACTGTTTCTATTTTTAGGAAGGTGTGCTACTGAATGGCCACCTAGACATGCGTGTGTGCATGTGGACAGTCCATTTTACAAAGGAGACTCTGGTTAAATTTTTTCAAAATCCGGAGCATTTAATAAATATGCAGTTTTGACTCTACTGGGAATTTTTTACTGACCCATGTATTTTTTAGGATTTAGCTTTTGAAAGATATGCAGTTTTGACTCTACTGGGGATTTTGACCTGACCCATGCATGTTTTAGTACTTAGAAATGCATAAAGTACTGATTTAAATTAATAAGCTATAGGTTTTAGGTTTACCACACCCTTTCTGAGGTGATTTGGAGACTTTATTCTGGTGATGGACCGAGATAGACCCGAGAGTGCTAGCCGGGTTGTTCCAGAAGTTAGACGGAGGAGAGCCTCCGATGTCCCTCGGCCACGGCCAGCCCGACCACCTCGCAGGTTAGCCGAGTCACTGATTCGTTCAGCCCAGGATGAGCCGCCGGTAGATATAGATGACGAGGATGCTCCATTTTCCGCTCCTGTCCCAGCTTAGGCTCCACGTGCGGAGCTTTCAGGCATTGTTGTGCCAGTCCAGGATCTACTGGGAGATTTGAGTCATCATCCCTCGTGGTTCCTCCATGCCAACGACGTGATTGAAGTTTTTTCTATTTCTAGATTTTATTTCTTCCTTTTGCCATTCTTGGGGCAAAAGTGTTTAACATGGGTTGGCTTTTGATGTAGGTTCTGGGCTTTACGCAGCCTCGAGGGAACTAGTTTAACGTGCATTCCCTGTACCACACTCTGCGCCAGGACTACAGGGACATTGTTGACACCTGGGGGTTTCAGGCGTTCTTTTCTATTCTTCTACGTCATTGCCCCTGGGGTTTTATGAGGGCTTTGTCTGAGCGCTGGTTTCACCAGACTCAATCTCCACTTGTTGGACTGTGAGGTGATGATGACCCCTATGGACTGGAGGTTCATCATCGGCATAGAGTTCGAGGGTGAGCCAGTTCCTGTCATGGCTGACATAACACCCACTGCCGTTCGGTCCCTGCTGAGAATTCCTGCGACGGCGAACAAGGGTCGGACGATTTGATTTGGTCCCTTGAGCATAGATGCCCATAGTGGGGCTTTGATTGAGCCTCTGCCTGATGATCAGAGGGTTAGGGATTGTTTCTGGTGATCATCAGGGGTTGTTTTCTGGCAGACAACTCTGCGACAGTGTCCTTTGCCTTGGTTAGCGCCACTCGATATGTAGAGGGCCTCAGTGACTTTGATTGGGGTACCTACACCTTTGCCTATTTTCTCCGAGGCATGCGCATACGCTCGAAAGGTGTGACGAAGGCTTGGCTAGGGTTTTAGCCATTCCTGCTGGTGAGTACATCTTTCTTGTACCTTTTTGATTTTTGCATTTATATTTATCAGTCTTGGTCACTGAGGACTTTTGATATTTGCATGGCCAGTTCTGGGCATATGAGAGGCTTCTTTGCCTTCGTCCCGCTACCACTTTAGGCCTGGATACTTATCCCCAGGGACGGCATTAGCACCACTCCACTCTGACTGAGGTCCCTGTTGCTGAGGGTTTTACCCATTCCCGCCTTCAGCTGGAGCTTTTAACGACTGGATTGATCTCGTGGATCCCATATACCTCAAACTTTTTGACTGTTGGGTTTGAAGGAGGCTTCCCCACTGGCCGGGAGTATACATTATCTACCCGCAGAGTGCCATTTTTGACAGAGGGAGGTTGGGAGCTCTATTTAGGAGAGTGTGCCATCAGTAGCATCACGGGGCAGATACGCATTCCCATTATTCCTCCTTCTTAGCACCATTGGCCACTAGTTCAGCCGCTCACAGATATTCCAATGGAGGGCATAGATGGCTTCACCTTGTCAGAGGGTCCATATAGCCTGGAGGCATTCAGCAGCTGATGCAGTCCTCACACTATTGGGGCTCAGACTCGTGCTACCCAATTTATAGTAGACATGGTGCCCGGATCTATGATGATAACAGACTGGATAGCTTGCCTCAGGGAGCCTAATCACTTGGATCAGATTACAAGACTGACCCAGCAAATGGTGCAAGCTCATTTATTTATCAGGCATCTTAGAAAAGATCCATCAGAGGCATCTTATTCTAATCCATCCAGCTCTGGAGCGGGCCTTTCTATAGGTCCATTTTCTGGTAGTTATACAGGGGCTGATCTTCCCTTGTACAGCCCTAACATTCCTGATGGCTGAGACTTTGTGTCCACGGAAGAGATGGAGCAGGTTAACAACCTGAGCATAGATATTTTGGATCTTTTTGGATAGCTATTGTAGCTATATCTTTTGATAGGCCACTGTTTTGGCTGTTGGGTGGTTGTGCCCCATTTTGATAAGCCACTGTTAGTAGTTCGGTGGTTGTGCCCCATATCCCTATACTTTTATTTTGCACTTTATTAGCAGACAGAGATGATGGTTGCAGTAGACAGTTTATTATAGATATGCATGATATTTCCTATCTATTGCATCATGTTTATCATTGTCATTATGAATGTATTATGTTATGGATATGCATTTAGACAGATGAGTTCAGATTTGACCCTTGGATGGTCTTGTGATACGGTGATACAGATGTCGTCGTCCATCGTCAACCGTATTAAGCACTCGCCACCATCCTCGGTGGCATATTCATTGCAGTTGTCGTATGACATCTGCCCCTCACAGCCGAAGGGACAGTTAACCAGAGGCTATGACATTCTCTAGCCCTTTTAGCCTTCCAGGCTCCGTATAGGTTTGTGGATGGCATCTTATCATGTTGGATACCTGATCAACAGGTTTTTTGTTTTGGGCTCCACGAGTTAACTCCTACCTTAGAGGAGTATGAGCATCTTACAAGCTTGGCACTGGATCTGCCTTGCGCTCGTACATCCAACAGTAATATAAGGAGACCATTTATGACTATATCGGGTCTGAGACGCCGAGTTCTCATTGAGGATATTATTGCAGGACATGTGATATCCATAGACTTTCTGATCGATCGCTTCGGCCGGCTAGACAACTACGAGCGACATTCTGGGGATTTTATCATTTTGGTAAATGAGTGGCAGCTTGCCCGTGTAGACGTCTTATAGATGTGTATCGTGGCCTACGTTTATACGCCACTACCCTTAGACCACTTGGACGTCAGATTTGTGGTCGTGGTTCGAGCCCTTAGACAAGGTTGCACCATCCTGCCGATGATATTGGCTGAGACACTGAGGTCAGCTACCTGTTGTCGTACCCATCCAGAGGGGTTTTTCAGAGGTAGCTCTGTCTTGTTGTACGTGTGGCTCATATCCCACTTACTCCCGATTGGTTTCTTCAGACAAAAGGGGTATTGTTTCACCAATGAGATAGCCATGTCATACTCTTTTCAGCCGGCAGAGTGTTCGGATGTAGAGATATGGTCAGCTTTTCTGTCCAATATTGTGCATCCTTTTTTGATTCTGCCATGTTCCGGGCTAGTCTCCCCTTATAGCTTCATCACCCATGCATCTGGCATGGACTACTTGCCCTTAGCGGGATTGAGGGGAGTGACCACTTACCATCCTCTGGCCGTTATGGGTCAGCTCAATCAGTTTTAGAGCCTGCACCATTTTGAGGTGGCCATTAATTAGCGAATGTCAGCTTCTTCTATGTCATCAGCCTACCTGATCAGGATTTATGAGTGTTGGACTCATAGGGAGAGGGATGATTTCTCTACTAGCCATCCGGATCGTTCTCCAAAGTATTCGGCACGATTAGAGACCGATATAGCATCAGCTGCATTCATCCAGTCAGCTCTGATTGTGGATTCAGATGAGGAGGAGCCTATGGAGGATCCTGATTCTCCTACGGAGGATAATTTATTCATGGGTCTGACATCAGCCTTAGTTAGTGACCCGCCGATCATTCCTGTTGGGACATATCCATCTTTGGCAGACTCACTAGCTATGATGACCTTTGAGAGAGATCAGGCTAGGGCGCTGATGTTGACTGCCCTGTTTGGTAGAGATATAACTTTTACTGAGAGAGGTAAGGCTCAAGCCACTCGGGATACGACATTGGTTGTGAGAGATGAGGCTCAATCTTTTTGAGACGCTGGTTTTATCGACATTAAGGACACATTGATTGCCAGAGATGCAGCTTTTGTAGAGAGGGATAAGATCTGATTTGCCCGAGATGCAGCCTTTGAGGAGGTTTTGATTGTCAGGGATGCTGCTTTTATGGAGAGGGATGAGGCCATAGCTTCCCGGGATTTCCACATTGCCAACAGTACTGCTCTCTGATCTTACACTCATGGTCTGGTCGCCGAGATGAGTGTTTATATTAATGATCACAGTGCCACGATGCAGATGGTTGTGGATGTTTTGGCCCGTATGGAGGCTGAGGGAATTGCGCTTGCAGCGGCTCCACCATCTTCAGAGAGAGATGCTATGTTGGCACTGTTGTCCCGTTTATCTTTGGGTCCATAGACTAGCTTTGTTTTTCCTGCACATACTAGATCAGCCATTTTCGTCATGAACATGACACATTATATATATCAAATAGTATTATATATTAGAGAAATATATTTTGGTTCACTTCCCTATTTGGATATATATTGTCATTGCTGAGTGATTACCACTTCTTTCATGACTTGCTATTGTTGATGTATCATGAGCTTTTCCTTGATGGACTGACAGTGAGATGTCAGAGAATATCTCAGATGGGCCTGTTGACTAGGAAGGCTTGATAGGATTTAGGTTTCACATGGTTTCGGTGTCTTGGGACTGGTTTTTTGGTTTTTTTGGAAGGTCAAACCGCACCATGACTGACTGCCTACGTACTCTCGGGCTAAGGGAGATCAGGACATTCGTAGCTCAGTTTTGTGTGAGAGAGGCTTGAGAAGTGTCTCTTTTGAGTTTAGTTTGATGAGTTTTGGAGTTTTTTTATCTGGTTTGATCGCACCAAGAATGGCTGCCTATGTACTCCCGGGTTGAGGGAGATCAGGTCATCCGTAATTCCATTTTGTGATGAAAACCGAACTGGTTTGATTCGTAGGGACCAGGATGCTGGTTTGCATATGTTTCATAAATAGTACCTTTGCACGGTGTCTGAATTGATGAGTTGGGGAAATTCGCTCCCATCTATCTCTTGCAATCTGATGGATCCTCCTGTCAACACCTCCTTGACAATGAAAGTGCCTTCCCAATTTGGGGCGAACTTTCCTTTGGCTTCATCTTGATTGGCCAAAACTTTCTTCAGCACCAGGTCATTTTCTTTGAATTAACAGATTTGGACCTTCTTGTTGTAGGATCGAGCAATCCTATGCTAATATAACTGTCCGTGGAAAATGGTTGTAGCCCTCTTTTCATCTATCAGGGGCAGTTGGTGGTACCGGTCTTGCAACCACTGATCTTTGTCCATTTGAGTGTCGATTAGTACTCTCAGGGATTCCATTTCTACTTCTACGGGAAGGACTGCTTCCATGCCATAGACCAATGAGTAAAGGGTAGCCCCAGTAGAAGTGCGTATTGACGTCCTGTATGCTAACAGGGTTAGAGGCAATATGCCAGACCATTCTTTGTGATTGGCGGACATTTTCTGCATGATTTTCTTGATATTCTTGTTGGCCGCTTCGACGGTACCATTCATCTTGGACCGATAGATGACGAAATTAAGATGCTTGATGTGGAAATTGCTATACAGTTCTCTCATCATCTGATTGTTTAGGTTCTTGGCGTTGTCTGATACAATCACCTCCGGTTATCCATATCGACAGACGACATTATTTCTGGTGAAACCAATGATGACCTCTTTTGTGACTTTGGGAAAGAGGCAGCTTCAACCCACTTGGTGAAGTAATCGATCATGGTGAAGATGAATCGATGACCATTGCTGGCTTTAGAATCTACTGGACCTATCACATCCATTTCCCACATGGAGAAAGGCCATGGCGAACTCATATTGTGAAGCTCATTTGAAAGAACGTGTATGTAATTTCCATGGATTTAGCATTGGTAGCACCTCTTGACATGGTCGTCGCAGTCAGCTTTAAGAGAGATCCAGTAATGCCCTGTTCTTAATATCTTCTTGGCCAGCAGATGACCGCTCATGTGTGGACCACTTATTCCACTTTATACTTCATCCATCAGTCTTTGAGTTTGTTTTTTATTAAGGCATCTTAAGAGGCCTGTTCCAGCATCCCTTTTTTAGAGTGCATCCCCACTCAGATAGAACTTCGCAGCCATCTTGTGAATTCGCTTTCGTTCGGAGTGGCTTGACCCAACGGGTGTAGATCAATCTCGGAGATATTCCTTGATGTCTTGATACCAAGGCTTCTTGATAGGAGGTATTTCATCTGATACTTCTGCAATGTAATTCCCGTTTGTAGGGCCTTCTGGCTTGTGAATTTGATGTTTGGACTCTCACTCCTATTGGATATGTGGATCAAGGAAGCCAACGTTGCCAATGCATCAGCGAAGTCATTCCTACCCTGAGGAATATGGATGAAAGTTATGTCTTCAAACTCTATGGATATTTTGACGACCTGCCGGTGATAGGGCAGCAAATGCAGTTCTTTGGTGTGATACGCCCCAGTGGTTTGTCTGATAACCAATTTAGAATCTCCAAAGACCAATAGACATTTGATACCCATGGATTAGGCTAACTTAAACCCCAATATGCAGCCTTCATATTCAGCCGTGTTGTCGGTGTTGACAAACTGCAGCTTGGTTGCCACAGGATATTGTTCCCCCGTACCAGAGATAAGGACTGCCCCAGCTCCGGCACCATCCATGTTTACTGCTCCATCGAAATATATTTTCCATGGTTAGACTGTATTTTATTGAAGATCTTGCTGAATTGTCATGATCCCATCATCCGGGAAATAAGTCTCCTGGGGCTCAAACCCTCCTAATGGTGCTTCGGCCAATTGATCTTTAATACCCTAGCCTTTGATGGACTTTCGAGTCACGTAGACAATGTCGAACTGTTGGTGGATTAACTACCATTTGGACAGTCGACAATTCAATATTAGCTTGTTGAATACGTATTTCAGTGGATCCATGTGGGATATAAGGTAGGTCATGTGTCCATGTCGATAATGTTGCAACCTCATGGCGGCCCATGCTAACGCACAGCATATCTTCTTAATCAGAGTGTACTTTTGCTCACCGTTGCTGAACCTTTTGCTGATGTAGTAGATGGCTCTCTTCTTGCCACTATCATTTTTTTGTCCCAGCATACAGCCCATTGCATTGGCATTGACAGACAGGTACATGAACAGGGGAACTCCGTCCCTTGGGGGTACCAATACTGGTGTTTGATCAGATGCTTCTTTATGGCAAGGAAGGCTTTCTGACAATCCTCATTCCATTTGGTGGAAGAATTCTTCCTTAGCAGCTTGAAGATGGGTGCACAAGTTGCTGTGAGTTGGTAAATGATTCAGCTTATGAAATTGATCCTTCCCAGGAAACCACGTATCTTCTTCTCTGTTCGAGGTATTGGCATCTCAGTGATGACTTTAATCTTGGCAGGTTCCAGTTCAATGCCTCTATTGCTCACTAGGAATCCTAATAGCTTGCCTGATATGACGCCAAAAGCACATTTAGCAGGATTCAGCTTGAGGTTGTATTTACGTAACCTGTTAAACAGCTTCTTGAGATGGTCAATGTGATCGTCCTCCTTTCGGGATTTGACGATGATGTCATCTACATAGACCTCTATCTTTTTATGCATCATGTCATGACACAAGGCCATCATGGCTCGCTGATATATGGCTCCAGCATTGATGAGGCCGAAGGATAATCGTCTGTAGCAGAAAGTTCCCCAGGGAGTGATGAAAGCTATTTTCTCCTGGTCTTCTTCAGCAACCATAATTTGATTGTAACCAGCAAAGCAATCCATAAAGGAATACATGCCATATTGCGCCGTATTATCGATTAGAATGTGGATAAAAGGTACTGGGAAATTATCCTTGAGACAGGCTTTGTTCAAATCCCTATAATCCACGCATATTCGTGCCTTCCCTCCTGGTTTAGGCACAGGAACTATGTTTAACAGCTACTCCAAGTATGTTGATACCATGATGATTTTGTCTTTGAATTGTTTGACCACTTCTTCTTTGACTTTCAGACTCCATTCAGGTTTCAATCGCCTGAGCTTTTGCTTGACGGACTTGAATCCATCTTTGATGGGTATTCGATGGATGATAATGTTAGTAGACAGGCCAATCATGTCTTCATGTGACCATGCAAACACATCTTGGAACTATGTTAGGAGTTCAATTAGGTCAATTTTTTGATCTTGGGTGAGGTCTATGCCTATCTGAATTTCTTTGAGGTCTTCAGAAGTTCCTATGTTGATAGGGGTGGTTTGGTCGAGGTTTGGTTTGGGTTTGTCTTTAACGCATTCTTTGATATCCCCGGGTACCTTATAGTGATCTTCCTCCTCTTGATCAATATCCATCAAGTCGAAATTCATTTCTACATCAAAGTTGTAGTCACTGTGACAGGTTGGCATCTCATCAGCAGGGACAAACAAATCCAATTTTGGAGTCCTGAAAATAAAAGGCTTTCACTTTAATATATGCAACTACTTAAATATACAAAACATTTGGCAAAGTATGACAAAAGTTACTGCTATAACTATGTAATTAAAAATAAGCAGTAAATGAAAGCATGTCACAGGGCAGATAGATTCTCTACCCTTTTACCCCTTTTGAATGAGGCAAGGGACACTGCTCCAGTTGTCTAGGGTTAGATCATCATGAACAGGGAGGATCAAGGAATTGTGCTCGTCGGCCTCATCTCGGATGATGACTAAGACATCCTTCCAAATAGGGCTGGGGTTTTTATTTGAACTGATACCCTTCTCTTTCTTGATGCCAGGAATTTGGATCTGATCCTCCTCGTCACTGTCTGGGATGTCATCATGCATACCCTCATAGTGTATGAGAACACGCATGTTAGCAAATGGGTCTCGTCCTTCGTACAGAAACTTTTCTTTTCCCTTTTTGCTATCCCCCTCAGGCTTTGGGGTCTTTCTCTCGTATACCGATATGATTGGAGGAAATAACATGGCTGATACCACAACAGGGATCTTCCTCATTGGCTTTACAAATACAGCATCAGTGAGGTTTGGGAGTAGTATAATGGAAGTATTGAGCCTTAGGATGCTTGTGTGGGTTCTGGTGGCTGGAACCGGATGAATAACCCAATTCGGCTCTCCCTGACTGGCTCGAGATTTGTACTAGACTCTTAATACCTTGGTGATTCTTTCCCAACCCTTCTCTAAGGCGAAAACCCAAAGATACCATCTTCTGGCCCACTGTCATCACTTCGGGGGAGACTTTAGGCTTCAAGGCTGGTGCCCCAACTGGTAGGTATTGAGCATTGCTCACCTCCAAGGCTTGAAAACTAGCAGGTTCAATCCCTATATCCAGGCTGATCACTGGCATGGCTCCCTGTATGCAGACAGGGTACTCCAGTTCGGCATTCACTGTGATTAGGTTGCCATTGATAATGTATTTGAGTTGCTGATGGAGGGTGGATGGCACAGCTCCTGCCATATGGATCTATGGCCTTCCCAACAATAAGTTGTATCATGTGGTGATGTTGAGCACTTGGAAGGACACATAGAAAGTGTGTGGACCAATCTCCAGAGGAAGCTCAATTTCTCCCATAGCTTGTCGACGAGATACATCAAAAGCCCGGATTACTACATTACTGGTTTTGATCCGGTTTGGGTTGATCTTCATTCTCTCCAAGGTGTCGTAGGGACAGATGTTGAGGGATGACCCTCCATCTATCAGCACACCTCCGATCATATACCCTGATGACATCACCGCTATGTGCAGTGATTTTCGATTGCCCATCCCTTTTGCAGGGATATCATCGTCAGTGAAAGATATCACATTGCTATTGAATATGTGTTCTATCACGTGACGAAATTTCTCGGTATCCACTATCTTTTGCAGATGGGCTTCTTCCAGTACTTTCACCAGAATGTTTCAATGATCCACTGATGATAAGACCAGATCTAGGATGGACATCTGCTTGGGTGCATCTTTTAGGCTTTGCACCACTTTGATTTCATTATGTCCCATGTTGCTGAGGAACTCTTCGATTTTCTCTTCAGCTACCTTTTCTATGGCCTTGATTTCTGCTTTGATCACCCGCTGAGGCAGGTACAATGGATTCTCCTTTGGTACAATGGAAATGTTATTTTAAGTGGAACCTTCATCATTCCCGTAGTTCCATGGGACTCTCTTTAGACTGATCACTGGATACTGGGGTTTAAATTATAATATCAAAGGTTCAGGTGCAGCCACCTTCACAGGATTTTGTGCTTGTTGGACCCCTTTACCTAGTAGCATTAGGGGTGTGAGGGCTGGCTCCTTATCACAGGAAATAACAACCACTGTATCCTGATTCCATGTAGTGGGAATAAAGAGAGTTTCTTCATCTGGGAGACCATAATCCCAATTCCCTCTTATCAGTTCACCACTTTCAATCATGTTCTGAATTAAATGACGAAGTGCCCATCAATCCTTAGTATCATGGCCGGGGGCATTGGAGTGGTACTGGCAAATTCGGTCAGGTTTGAATTTCCTGGATCGCGGATTTACCGGGGGTAATAAGTCTGACACCATTCCCTTATTGATTAACATCTGGAGGATTTCCTTCATCGGTTGGTTTAGGTTGGTGAAATTCCTCTGAAAAGGGAATTCCCTATCAGCTTGAAACTTTTCTTCCTTGGCCACCTTGTCGGCCCAGGGTTCATGTTCATGAAGCCGATAATGATCCCTCATGGGATTGATCTCCGGTATGGGAGGATTTACCTCAGACTAGTTGGTCTGGTTTATCAGCTGTCTAGTAATCTAATGTTGGTCTACAACCAACTCTGCTAACTGTCCAATTTGTTTCTTGACAGACTTAATCTCATGTTCTATCAGGAACCGCCTTTCTGAGACTTCCTAACTGTCTGGGCTGGATTGAGTTGATTCTTTGACGTATCGAAGGTATTTGGATCCTTCTCCATTTTGGGTGCTAATCATGTTGACACCTTCCTCTTTGTGTTGAGGGAGGGGATTATCCTACATGTGCGGTTGTTCAGGTTTTGTTACCACAATCACTCCGTTGTCAATCAAGTCTTGAATTTTATGCTTGAGAGACCAACAGTCTTGTGTATCATATCCCGGAGCTCCGGAATGATAAGCACACTTTTTGCTTGGGTCAAAATTTTGTCCACCGGTATTAGTTGGTGGAAGGAGTTGTACAATCTTTTTCTGTGCTGTCAACAATTTTAGCACATTCTCGAGTGAATCCCCTAAAGGGGTGAACCTTCTTCGACGTCTGGCCTCCAAATTTTTCTGGAATGGCGGGTTCGAAGGTTGTGCTGAAGCTTGAAAAGGGGAATAGTTCCTCCTTTGAATGGGCATGCTGCTGGAATCAACCATCTGATTCTGTCCTTGCAATACTAAGGACACTTCTTCGTCTTTCTTCTTGTGTGCCCTCCGGGGATTACTCCCGTAATTTTTGGACTGGATATGCTCGACAACAGCTTCTAAGGTGGTCAGATCCTTTATCTTCCCAGATTTGAGCCTCATTTCTGCCATCTCGCCATGTTTGATCATTTCTGAAAATAGTTTTCCTATGCCTGCTAGGACCCTTTCATAATACAGGGCTTCTTGGATGTCGATGAAGGTCATGACTATCTCGAACTCAGTCATAGAAGGGGTGACTTGTGCTGCAACCTGCCTCCATCGTTGAGCATATTCTTTGAATGATTCAGTACCTTGTTTCTTGATTTTGGTTATTTGATATTTGTCATGAGCCAGTTGAGACTGGAAGCAGTATTGACTGAGGAAAGCATGTGCCAGCTCTTCCCAGATATGAATTTTAGAGTTGTCAAATCGGGCATACCAGGCTCTTACCTCTCCGGCCAGTCTTTTCTGGAATAGCTGTATCCAGAGTTTTTGGTCCTCTGCATAGGATCCGAGCTCTCCAATGAACACCTTCAAGTGAGTGTAGGGGTCTCCCAATCCATCGTATTTCTCAAAATCAGGAGCTCTAAACTTTTCGAGATAATGAGCCCTAGGGAAAATGCATAAGTTTGAATAATTAACACTGCCAAATGCCCCAGTCCCTTTGATAGACCGGATGGTTTCTTCCATCTGTTTGACTTTCTTCAGAATGTCACCAGCTTTCTGTTCTTTGTTAATGATGGTGATTTAAGGGGTTTTGTTGGTTGTGTCCTGGTTTTGTGTCTCAGGACCTTGAGTGTCTTTCTTCCCGGTCTCTTGACTTCCACCAGGTGTGCCGGGTTCTGTGTGACCCTTAGCCTGTTTCCCTTTAAGAGTTTTACTTTGCTCTCTTAAGAAAAGAGCCAATTCGGCTATCTGGTTCTTCAGTCCTTCAAATTCTTCCCTAGAGACAGGGGTGGATTCTGACTGAGCACTGGAAGCCATGACCGGAGATGGACTTAGTGCTTTCTTAGACTTAGATCTAGTGACAGGAATAATTTTTACCTATAACAAAATGTAGGCATGTTAATTTTTGAGGTAGGTAAAGATAGGATGCATGCTATGATGTGTTTTTTGGGGGTTTTTTAATCTTATCCTTCAAAACAGAGGTTAGTTGTTTTGATGACAGGATAACATGACAGGATGTATACAACAGGGAATGTATATTTACATTATGCTATTTACATTGGAATTGAAAACTTGACATTGAATTGAAAGAGGAAGGCATGAAGAGGCTTTCCATCGAATTTGGTTAATCAGAGGCTGACCTATCTTAGGCTACTCTCGCGGCTTTTTCGGCATGAAGGTCCCCAGATCATCGCAATCTACTAGCGGGAAAATTAATCTGATCTTTCAACTGGAGCGAATCTAAGTGGTGCTTTTTCATGAGCCCCTAAGACTTAGCCGTCCTAAAAGACATTACTCTATCACCGACGGGTTTGCCTCCTGTTGGAAGAATCACACAACATACATTCACATACATCGCGTCTTACCATATGCATATGATGACATTAGTGCGAAGCACTAATAGCACTAAGAAAGCAGGAAAGCATTCATTCGCATTCATTCAATGTAAAGATGCAGCACTCACGCATTCGTTCAATGTAAAGATGCAACATTCACACATACGCAGATATGAATGGGAATTTTTTGAAAATATTTGAACGCGGCCTAAGCCCTTTACTGTCCCCAGCAGAATTGCCACCTGTCAACGTCGGGAAAAAATTCTGGTCGGGTCAAACCCGGATCTTTCTCTCTTCCTAAGTTTTGTTTACCCTTATTCTTTTTATTATGAAAAAGGTTTTGAAAGTGTTTTTTAGGAAAAGGACAAAATGTATCATGTCGACGCTTTGAACATTTTACAGAGTCGCTAGTTGTTAGTTTTGAAATGCTTGTACCAACTCAACCGAGTTTTGTTTGAAAAGAGGCCCAATTGTTGGACACTGTCGAAACTTGATCTTTGAAACTGAAGTTTTGAGTTCGGGGGCTTAGTTAAGTGTGGGGAAGGTGTTAGGCACCCCAAAACTCCCGTGTAAACACGGTACCGCTTGTGACGCCCCCAAATTCGGAACCGCTACTTGGTCTCTCGAATTCGGTTTGTCACGTGCTCATGGTAATACAATAATAACTAAAATCACACATTCATAGCGGAATACCTAATTTAGAATAATATACAATGATTTATTATAATTATTCTCCCAAGTCTCGCAACCTACAATACTTAATAGATTACATAATAATATCACTTAACGACTTATTACATAATCTATCTTAAGCTTAAACATAATCAAATCCAGTCTTACTACATCATCTTAATACAACATTAAAATATTTAAAAACATAAAAGAGACAAGCTAGTTGGTAGCCTTGCCCTTGCCCTTATCAACGCCTGAAGGTTCGCCATGCTCTGCCTTAACTGAAATGTTTTAGGGAAAGCAAGAATGCGCATAAATTGCCCAGCAAGTAATATACAATAAGGGTAAGTCCTAAAATTCTCAATTCTCGAAAGGGTATGACAAGGTTTGATAGTTCAAGAATAACAAGAATATCAACAGTTTTCAATAACAGTCGCTAAGGACAGAATAATATCAATGTGATTCAATAATAAATCAATTCAAGATTTCAAGATAACTAAATACTGAGCAGTCACTAAGGACTATGAACTTCCACAGGAATTGACAGTAATAAACTGAAAATCCAACAAAAACAAGTACAACAGGTGATCAGCCTAAAGTACCCTATGTTATGCATAACACTTAATCATACTAATATGCGCGCGTCGGTTCTCCGACAGTTATATTTTGTTCTTCTCAGTCAAATATAAGATCCCACACCAATCAATTGGTTTGGGTCGCTTTTCAATAATATCAGTCTAGCCGAATCAAATGGCATCGACACTTTCACAATATTCAAGAACAATAACAAGTTCAATATGGATAATAGCTTTAATGAAATAAGAGTTCAAGTATGCTAATTCAATTCAACGATTAAGTACAGAAACTAGTTCGCAATATACAAGGATAGAATACTTGCACAGTAAAAGAGTGTAAGTTAGGAAACTTGCCTTAAGCGTAGTTTATCCCCGTAATTTAATTAACACTTTTTGAATCCTATCGTAATATAGTTATGTATATATGATATTCATTAGTCATATAGTTTAACATTATATCTCATCTCGTATATACGATAATCACATAAGCTAAGTTTTGTCTTAGCGACACAGTTATATAGTATTATATTAATATAATTTCTATCCTGAACTTTTCTCTTTTCTCTAGTTAATCATTTTCATACATCATTACTATCATGTGAGACTACCACAAATAGTAAACATATTCAAATTAGCGAGTTATAGCATTACTTATAAGTTAACCGTCAAAAATCGGATTCAATCATTAACATGTGATATCACCTTAGCTATCATGTTTATTTTAAACATATGAGGCGAGTATATAACTCATTCCAGGTATGCTTATGAGTATTCATGTAACTATCGTAGTTATTAGTTTGAAAACATGTTTCGTTTACGCTAAACTTGGTTTCACGACATGTAACATAGTAGGCAAACATGAATGATACTTTAACAAGTCTAAAAGTATTATCAAGTATGATCATAACTTTCAGAATACGAATCTTGTAATAACATGTTAAGGTTCACCATCAAAGCTCATATTTTCATTAGTAAGTCTTACTAACACGTTCGTGTTACATCATGAAATCTGTATACATAAGTCAATAGGTCTGACACGCATTTTAAGGTTATATAAACATGCCCGAAAAATCAGAATCTATATATGGTCTTTACATGTCAATATCGACCTTCAAAACTTGTATTTTTGTTAGAAATGTTCAATAGTGAGGTCTAACATGCTCTTTTCATACTATGAACCATATATACATAAGTTACTATATCTTTCATGCATCTCTACCTCATACCAACATGCCTTGAAAATCAGAACATCAATGTGTTACACACATGTCAAAGTTTATTTTCAAAACTTTGATTTTTCGTTAGGAAAGTGCACTAGTTAGGTTCACATGTTCATATTATATCACGATACATATATACTTAAGTCAATATGCATTTCGTGTGTGTCTAGGTCATGCCAATATGTCTCATAAGCCAGAACATAACCATGGCGCCTATATATCAAAGTCCCTTTTTGAAAACTCTAAGTTACTTTGAAGAACAAAATTCTTTTTGTCAAAATGTATACTATCTTGGTCTAAAACATGTTTACATCGCCTTAGTACATTCATATGTATGTATTTATCATGCTTGCATGCTTATTCTAATCCGTTTCAATAATTATCACTTAGCAGCAATCAAGCAGGAACAAAATCTGCAGAAACTGGAATCAGGGCCCGGCGCAGCTGCGCCGCATCCCAGGCTTAAACATGCGCAGCTGCGCCACTACTGGTTCGCACCAGACAGCAGGCAGCCACGACAGTTTCTAGCCCAACTCACGAAATGACTTCACGAAAATAGTTTTTAAACATCTACATTCCAGTTCAAACATGTATATAAGCCATATAGCAACTAAACAAACTTCCTTCAATCCAATTACAGTTCAATTTGGCATAATCAGAAATTGAAATTCAAGAATAATTGCAGAAATAGAAAAATGGAAAATGAAGAACATGGAATGCTTAATATACCTCTGTTAATGGTTTGAGCTTGCTAATGCTACTATAGAAATTCCTTCTCAACTAAATAGACAATCACAGTATACTCTCTTCTCTTAGAAATTCTCAGCAATATGAAAGGTGAAGGAAATGGGTTGTATTTATAGCAAAAACCAATACCCAGACAATGCTTATACACTCCAATTCAACCCATCAGATTGGTGAATTACATGAAGGTCATTGAGTGGTAGGTAAATGGTAGTTGGATTCATCATGAATCCCACTCCCTCCATAATCATGAGCTATGAAATGTTGAGTTTGAGGAAGAAATAGGGAGTAGGCTAGCTTGAGTTGTTCACGTGTACAAGGATTGTGTTTGTCAATATGGGCCAAGCTTCTAAGTATCCAGCATTTTGCAACATGAAGTGTATTAACACTAAGGCCATATATACATATATCATACACTTAGACTATTACATATATATTCATACTATATATTTAGATTATAATTAACATTATAATGTAAGTCACATGCTTAATATTTTAAGGTAGTAGATGTGATATGGCAATGTAACATACATATCATCTATGTACATTTATTAATACCGGATATAATTTACTCGGATATAATCACATCACATTATCTCCTTTATTAAATTTTATTATTCCATTATATATATAAATAATCATCAATTATTATTTATATTCATGATACACTATTTTAATGTATACTTATATATATATTGTCACATAGGCTATTTTAATGTCACAACACATCTTGCCTTATTCAATGAATGAAGAAACTTTATTAATTATTTATATACTTAAACTATACACACATACTTATATTATACAAGTCCACTTAGATTATATAATATATACTTTTAAGTCACAATGCACTTTTAACACGGCAATGGGGTACAATTAATTTACACATATATAATCCATGTCATATTCTTTTACTGTATACTCACATGTCACATAGGCATTATCATATAACTCCCATAATTCAATAAGCATTACCATATAATAGTGTCATATTACACTTCACATAATACATAGTTAGCTAATATATGTTACACATTTAATTCGCATGCTTGCACATAGAATTACTCATCTTATTAATTAAATATTAATTAATAATATACACACATCCTTCATCAATCAATATAATTGTTAATCTCCATAACAATTTAATTAACCCTTATATGATTAATTATCACTTTAATATAAATCTTATTATATTTATAAACACGTTGCTCATTATTATTATTATATTTCTTGTAATAATAATAATCACATATTATTAATCAATCACAGTTAATATTCCACAACAATTAATTAATATTATACGATAACAATTAATTAATATTCTACAATAACAATTAATATAGATTAATTGTTCGCTTAAATTAATATAATCATTCTTATATTATGTCACTGTGCCACACAAGGCTATCAACTAGTTTATCGCAAACTCCATAAGTTTCTCAATTATTATAATTATTCAATTTTATATAATTGAATTAATTCATCTCATAACACAAAATCATTTATATATGAATAAATATTCACTTCCATTAATATATTCATTTATTAATATATGGAAATTCTCGGGTATTACACCGCTTCTTTTCAATATTTCCCTTTTAAATTTGCAATGTGTGTGTGAATGCTGGAAGAAATCGGGCCTATGTTTGATTGATTGAAAGCATGGACAGGCTTCGTTGAACCTATATACGAAGGGTTTGATTTAATTTGCAAAAGTCTCTTATTTAGACAAGATGATTAAAATGATGTTTTGAAAGCATATTTTCAAACCCTTGCGTTAACATAGGAATTGAAGTATGTCAATCCTTCTGTTTTATATTTTTATCCTTTGGGCTTAATTTGAATGGTGATTGTCAGGCTGCGAAGCATCCTTGACCAGAAAATATATACCAGTGTCAGTATCCTCATGGGCATGATAGCCATCGGAGGGACTCTGACACAACAAACCATTATTTTCATTATGTTGATACCTTAAACTCGGATAACCGTTTTAAGGTCTTTCGGATGTATATTTTACAGAAAAACTGGGAAGGTACATCTGTAACGTGGAGTTTGTCCATCGTGGGAATTAGATTCTGATCAATTTGATCATGAATCCCACGATTCCTAGGCTCACAAAGAAAAGCTAATAAAACCTGCACAACTCAAATATGTGCAGACATATATATATACATCCAGATATCGCCAGAACCAAGGATTCATCAGTAAATCCTGGCTCGCATATAACTGCAGCGTCTCATTCCCACTAGATAGCAATCTAAGGGCCGCGAGGTAGCTTTTATAACTAAAACTAGAAATACTAGATTTAAATAAATCTCTGCCATTCTAGCTTTCCGGATCTTTCTGGACCTATTTTGAACCGTTTGAAAGCTAGAGTTGGCGAGATTTAAAGAAATCTAGTCCGTCCATAGAAATGCCAGTGTCGATTCGTATCAAATGAATATTTAAAGCAACAATTTAGTCAAAATGAGTAAAATAATATATATATATATATATATAATTATATATATACGAAAGATATAAAGGGCGATGGGTTTTCACTCCGGTGCCCGGACTGGAATGTAAATATTTATATATATATTTATAAAAGTTGTAAAAAGCCACGGAGTAATCCAGGCTTGACAGAATGGAAATATATATAAAAAACTGTAAAGGGCGATGGGTTTTCACTCCGATGCCCGAACTGGAATGGAAATATATATATATATATATATATATATATATATATATATATTTATAAAGGATGTAAAAAGCCATAGAGTAATACAGGCTGAACAAAATTGAAATATATATATATATAAGCTGTAAAGGGCGGTGGGTTTTCACTCCGAGGCCCGAACTAGAATGGAAATAAATATATATTTATAAAAGCTGTATAAAAGCCACAGAATGATCCAGGCTAGACAGAATGTATATATATATATATATATATATATATATAAATGCAGTAAAGGGCGACGGACATTCTATCCTTTGCCCGGACAGAAATGTAAATATATATATATATGACGGACATTCTATTCTTTGCCCGGACATAAATGTAAATATATATATATATATATATATATATATATATATATATGTATAAAAACAGTAAAAAGGCCACAGAATGATCCAGGACAAACTGGAATGTAAATAATAATATATATAGTTAATATATATATATATATATATATATATATTAAACCAATAGAAAGGCCACGAAGTATAAAATCCAGGCCCAAATAAGTCAAAAAAATTTATATATATATATAGTTATATATATAAAAGCAGTAAACTATCTCGGATTTGACATCCGGGCTTGACAGAATTGAAAAGTTAGTATATATATAGTTAAATATAGACAGAAAATAGTCAAACCGAAATTAGGAAGATAACCCAGTCCGGTGAAAGGTGCATATATATATATATGTATATATATATATATATATATATATATATATATATATATATATATGTTGTTAAAAGTGACGGATCATCAATTCGAGTTGTAGAAATACCAGAAAATATGTTTATGTACTAAAATGTACAAAACAAAAGTAAAAAGGGTCACGGAACTGAGTTTTGGGTATATTCAAAAAGTGAAACTTAACGTGCAAGTGTATAAAAGTGCAATAAAGTAATACGAACTTTCTGATCGTAAAAATACTCACAATAGACTGCTACATGGGCTTTTTGCCAAATCGTAGGCTTTAAACGTCCGTTTCTATCAGTTAATTTTTGATATGTGGTAGTATGTGGGTGTATCTACGTGTTAGAGTGAAAAAATTTGAGTTTGGAGGACAAGAATATGGGAGAGAAACCAAACGGGCAGAGGTTCAGAGCGTTTTCGATTATGAAATAAGCTGGGGGTCACCTCATATATATAGACCCGGGAGAAGCAGCTCTACTTACGACAGCCGCAGGTAGAGGTGCGGCTCCATGTGGCAGGTCCCGTTGCATCGAAGTGCGTGCACTTATAAGCAACGCGGGGTTAGATTCGAAACTTTCTAACTTTTGATCGGAGCTTCCGTTTTAGGCGTGTTGTACCTTTTCGAAAAGCCCTTGCCAAGAGTGTCGCAATGACATGGGATAAAATATTTTTCGAGTCCAAAACGACGGGTTCATAACCAAGTTTTTGATTCCTCGCAGTTTGTCCGTTGAGCTATCTTGCGCTGTTCTCACTCGAGATCATTGTTATGATTCTTTCTGACCTTGGTGGCATCAGTTCGGCTTGAGTTTGACCGAATTAGCTTTAAATTGGTGAAATAATCATTTTGCCCCTCCCGAGGTTGCCTTCAGTGCTGGCATGGCCTTCGACTGACTTCCCGGGGTTGTCTCCGAGGTTTGGATTCCAGCCGATTCTATTTGCCCTCAGGGTTGTCTCCGAGGCTGACTTGGTCCTTCCAGGTTTTCCTCTGGATATGATGTAAGGCTTCAGGATTTCAGAAGTTGGCCTGACCTCCCGGGTTGAGATTGGGGCTTGATCTGTACCTTCCGGGTTGAGACCGGGGATGACCTGTGCCTCCCGAGTTGAGACCGAGATTGACCTGTACTTCCTGAGTTAAGACAGGGGCTGGCTTGTACCTCCTGGGTTGAGACCGGGGCTGACCTATACCTCCCGGGTTGAGATCGGGGCAGACCTGTACCTACCGGGTTGAGATCGGGGCTGACCTGTACCTCCCAAGTTGAGACTGAGGCTGACCTGTACCTCCCGGGTTGAGACCAGGGCTGACCTATACCTTCTGGGTTTAGACCGGGATTGACCTATACCTCTCAGGTTGAGACCGGGGCTGACCTGTACTTCTCGGGTTGAGATCGTGGCTGACCTGTACCTCCCGGGTTGACACCGGGGCTGACCTGTACCTCCCGGGTTGAGACCGGGGCTGACCTGTACCTCCCGGGTTGAGACCGGGGCTGACCTGTACCTCCCGGGTTGAGACCGGGGCTGACCTGTACCTCCCGGGTGAGACCGGGGCTAACCTGTACCTCCCAAGTTGAGACTGGGGCTGACCTGTACCTCCTAGGTTGAGATCGGGGCTGACCTGTACCTCTTGGGTTGAGACCGCGGCTGATCTGTACCTCCCGGGTTAAGACCGGGGCTGATCTGTACCTCCCGGGTTGAGACCGGGGCTGATCTATACCTTCCGAGTTGAGACCGGGGCTGATTTGATGGCCCGGTATTTAGACCGGAGTTGATTTGATGGCCCAGTATTGAGACCAGAGTTAATTTGATAGCCCGATATTGAGACCGAAGTTGATTTGATGGCCCAATATTGATACCGGAGTTTCTTTGATGGCCCGGTATTGAGACCGTAGTTGATTTGATGGCCTGGTATTGAGACCGGGGTTGATTTAATGGCCCGGTATTGAGACCGGTGTTGATTTGATGGTCCGGTATTGAGACCAGGGTTGATTTGATGGCCCGGTATTAAGACCGGAGTTGATTTGATGGCCCGGTATTGAGACCGGGGTTGATTTGATGGCCCGGTATTTAGACTGGAGTTGATTTAATAAGGCAGTTTTGCCCTCCTACAGAGTTAGTAACAGGAAAACAAAATTTAGAGTGTCTACATGTTTGTACTGTAGTGCCATCAGTTATTCTAGATCGAAAAAGCTCCTTAGATATCTAATATCTACTAGTTCTACTTTACTCACAATTCAACTACTTGAAGTGTAGGAGTATAGGAGGAGCATCCATAGTTTCATACTGACGCTGAATCTTGTTACTTATGGATGCAAGCATGATGCATTGAGCCAACTGTGCATCATCCTGCTACTTTTTAAAAGTAGAAATCTCTTCCTCAGAGGCATTGTCTGCAACCACTGCAGGAATAGGCGTATTAAGGACATAAGATAAGTTTTCTGCTTTGAGAACTATTCTCATATTCCTCAACCAATCTGTTTAATTCGGTCCGGTTAAATAGCATCCAATAAGCTCCGTAGTGATAGTAATTTAGACATTGTAAAATTCTGTAAATAAATTTGTAATTAAACAACATTTTAGCATACATTCTTTTATTAATTACTAAAAGAAATTATGTCTTACTTTAAATTGGTATCTCCCACTATATTCTTCAAACTATATTACCCACATAATATATAGTTCGGTAAATCTAATTAAAGATTTGTTAGTGAGAATAAGGATTCCATTTCAAATGTATATAGCCTTGTGGTGACACAACAAACTATATATAAATAAATAAGTATACAACTCTTGTCAATTACATCATCGTGTAACTCTTTTTGCCTCTTAGATTATTTTGATTAAGTGGTGGCACATCCGAATCAAAATTATCTAAGTTAAGTCCAACCTAGCACTTTAATATATTCAAATAGAAAAATACCGTCCTTGTGGTGACACAACAAAACAGTATTGTTCAATTTCTTTATAAGCATCAAATGTGATAAATCAATATCTTAAATATTTAATACTTGCCTTGTGGTGACACAACAAACTCATATTAAATATTTAATACTCTATTAATTTATCATGCTAGAAGGCGACGTTCGATATTCCACATATCTTTGAACGTTTAAGACTTAATATAAATACTTTGATGGGTTTGTTAGTACTTGTCTCATCTTGTTTAGCACGCATGCACACACACACACACACACACACACACACATATATATATATATATATAAAATACTCGTCATATTAATTAACATGCGAAGCATGTTGTATAATATATAATATATATATATAGTAAGCATGGACATATAGAATATTATATTCTACCCTGATTGATTATGGAATTTATTCTAGTTTGATTCACTAGAGCCACCAAGTGAACCAAAAGGTCAAACCTAGGGTGCAAGAATTAAATTTAAATATAACTATTACATTTAAATCCCAAGCTCCATTACAAACGGGTCTTCAAGCGCTCCTTGCTCCTTAGTCTCCAATTTTTCAAAATTAATTCTAACTATTCCTATTACAAAACTATTTACAATAAATAGAAACCTTGATCAGCAGTCAAGTGAAAACACATAGGAGGGAGATAGAATTTACATTAAGAAAAATTAGAGAAGACGAGGTACGCAGACCCCATTTATAAAACTCATTCATTCAAGTATCTAACTAAATTAAATCCAATCACATTGGTCAATAGGCCATAATCAACCTCATTTATTATCATACACATCAACATAAGCATTAATAAATAACATTCATCTCATGAATAATAAATCCATTCCATATATGCATTGATATCAATTTAATGGACAATTAGAAATTTACTAGAAATACAATTTTGAAACAAAATAAACTCTTTTATTTTAATCAAAATTTAAATCATAATAAACTTCTTTATTTTATTTTATCCAATTTTGAATAAAAATAAACTACTTTATTTTTAATCAAATTCCAAATCAAAATAAACTCCTTTATTTTAATTAACAAGGAATCCAATTTTAAGTAAAAAATAAACTCCTTTATTTTTAACTTAAAAGTGCTGGAAAAATAAAATATATTGAATTATATTCCTTATCAAAATTAAACATTTTTAATTTTAGGAAACATAGAATCCTATTTCATATGTGAATAAACTCTTTTATTCTAGGAAACATGGAATCCTATTCCATATATGAATAAACTCATTTATTCAAGTAAACATGGAATCCAATTCCAAGTTAAAGTAAAAAAAAATTAATCATATTCCAATTCAAAATAAACATTTTATCTTAATTGAAATAAATAAAATAAAATAAAAAAGATTCTAGCGTCGGACTCAGCTGCGCCCAGAATACACAGGGAAACGACGCAGCTGCGCTGCTAGCCCAAAAAAATTTCCAGGTTATAGCTCAGCTGCGCTCTAGAATGAATTGGAGACGACACAGCTACACCGCGTAGCAAACAGGCCAGAAAATAATTTTTGCCCAGAAAATTCAATCCAATCGCATCCCATACATACATAGAATCATCAAGATCGATAATTAACACAAAATTAGGCTCTGATACCATTTGTTAGGTTTGTATATAGCGCAATCAGGTAATCAAATCACATAAAAGGTGCGAAAGCGTGATAAAACAAAATTTAAAATTTTTCATACAACCATCACTATGATCATACTTTGTGCTTAATTATCAATTAATAGAAAAGAGATGGAGTTCAAATTCATACCCTTATAGAAATTAGCTTCCTCAGGTATGAGTTCATCTCCAATTCCTTTTCATGTTCAACTTGAATCCGCCGGGTTTAGTTCCTTCCTTTGATCAACGTTAGCCACCCAAGTGTTTGGCCTCTAGAGGTGATCCACCAAGGAAGAACAAATATTCAAGAAGATGGGTGTTTGGCTATACCCTAATTTTATCTCTATAGAAAAGGTGTACTCTCCCAACTCTTGGAATGAAGTGTGTAACTTTGTTCCATAATAAGACTTTCTTATTTATATATGTAGGTAACCCTCCTAAACTCTTTAGGATTAGGGTTTTATATTAATTAATTAAACTCTTTTAATTAATTAGGCTTTCCAATCCTATTGAGAATAATTAAACTCTTTTAATTAATTAGTCTCCTAATCTTATTAGGAATATATATAAGAGAGTATCTTATTAATTAATTCCCAAACTCTTTTAGGAATTAAATAATAATAATAATAATAATAATAATAATAGTAATAATAATAATAATAATAATAATAATAATAATAATAATAATAATAAGACTCCTCTTATTAATTTACATTTAATATTTTCAAAATATTAAATAATAAATATTAAGCTATTTAATTTATTCTATTACCATAGATTAAATTAAATATACTTAACTTATTATTATGATTA
Organism: Panax stipuleanatus; assembly: GCA_020205555.1. Lineage (NCBI taxonomy): Eukaryota > Viridiplantae > Streptophyta > Magnoliopsida > Apiales > Araliaceae > Panax > Panax stipuleanatus. The sequence continues at coordinate 76,470,592 of CM035122.1, read as the reverse complement.
TGCCATTAGCTTATTTAATAAATATTCTTTATTTTATAGTGTGACCCTTTAGATTCTCCATATTAAATCAGTTGTGAATAAATCAATTAGAACAATTCTAATCTTATTTAAATAAATAAATTAAACTAAAAATTCATTTAAATAAATAACATTTATTCTACAATAAGGGTAAGCCCCCTTAGCGATAAATGACTTTCCAAATAATATCGATTTCAACATTAATCATAAAAGAACCTTTGAGTAAATAGTTACCGTACAATTCAATCCTTCCAACATACAATGTCCCAATTAAATATAAGACATGGAATTTCTGTCAAGTCTTATTTTATTTAATTATATGTATTTCGATTCTCAAATGCACAACTCCAAATAATGTAAATTAGAAACTCCTTTCTAATTTTATTCCACCTTGGCCAAGAATTCCTAGGTTGTCATTTATCGAATCACATAGGACATATCTCTTCTTTTACTAGAAGCGATAGATTCTTTATTGATCATTCATTATCTTCATATGTAAGTTATTACACCCAAGCATATCCTTTGATATACCCTAGAGGGTCTTAAGAGACATGCCAAAGTATAATTTATCATACACAAGATACTATGATGATCTCAAGTCTAAGGATCACTTGTACTACTATCACTACAGGAATTCCTATTGACAGACAACTAAAACTCTATTAGGTATTCCTTAGCAAGCCACGTTAGTGAACTTATTCTCCAATAAGCACCTACATACTTGCTTTAGTGTCTCCACACAAATGATCATGAGATCAATCATCCTCATCCAATGAATAAGCAACGTATGTACCAATCTATCCTGATTCACTAATCCCCTTTTTAGTAATCCAACGATTGGAAACTATTTTAGTTTTATGCTATCTAAGAATTTAGATCTCATTAGCATGATCATCATCATGATTATAAAAGCATTGCTTAAAACTATGGGTTTATCACATATTATAATAACAGCATCATATAAATAATTTAATGCGTTTAATTAAATAATACTTTTATTAATAAATGAATAAGATTGTTACAAAGTATATGTTTTATCATCAAATATGATTGGCTTGTATGTATACTACTTTCATATAATACCCCTTACACTTGAGGTTTGGTCATCTCAGTAGATCACAAGAGTCCTTACTAAGGCAATTGGTTCAGATAGCTTTCTCAAAAAATATTGGTTCATTATTAATCTTACTTACTTACTTTTTGGTCTAGCCGAATCAAATGGCTTAGACCTATTTCTCACAATAATCACACACTCATCAATACTTATGTTTCGAAAGAATTTCTCAAAGGTGTTCAACCAAAGTTTAGGACAACCGATAAGTTTGAATCTAGGAATTATTTCTAACAATAGATGTATAAATAGCATATTCAATAAAAGACCTCTCCTACGATGTGACGCCCCCAAAATAGGTCCACACAACCCATTCTGGGTCGCCAAATGCATGGTACAGAATCCAAATACAATTCTTCCTATTCTAACTATTAAACTGTTGTACAAAATTCGACCATACAAACTGTGAACGTCAATACAAATATTATGTAGAGAATATCATCGCTCAAATTAAGTTCTCATTACAATTACTATCACACTATTTTACAAAATAGTGAGGACTACTATAGTACTATCTCTAACCATCATTCCATTCCCCGACTAGCCCCAGCTATAGTCTAATTTTCTGAAGAGAACAATAAAAAAAGGGTAAGCTCAACTAGCCCAGTAAAGAATATTATGACTAAGATAATGAAGAATAAATTATCGTTAGCCCTTAATAAATCAGATAAAATATTATGGACAACAAGTTTTAGATCAACAACTGTAGCGAAAATAAAATTCCATTATAAAAGTCAAGTAGAGTATGATGTCTACTATCTTCTATGATTTAAAAGTCCATCATCAATATTTTATCCCTGTAACATCAATCAATAAATATTTCAAATCAATAATTTTTTTTGCACTACAGGCCAAAGATATTCATTTGTATCACCAGTGGTCATGATCATGCCAAACACTTGTCCATCTTTGCACTACGGCCAAATATATTTATCAATCAATAGTTCATCTTTGCACTACGAGCCAAAGATATTCATAAATCAACAGTTCATCTTTTCACTGCAGGCCAAAGACAACTTTCACCACAATTTAAGATTGAGGATGATGAAAAATGATATAAAGAACGAATCAAGTGAGATCAAGGATAAATATTAGAAGTTTATAATTCAATTTATCCAGAGTTCAAAAATGTTCAAATAATAATCAATTGTGGAGAAAAATTCAAAAATGATATTCATAAATAAAAAATAATTTGGACAGAAAAGAAAATAAATTTTCTCGTGAATAGTATCCCGTGAATAGTACCGTATAAATAGTACCCCGACATGAAAATATTAAAATTTGATAAGAAAGTTCAAACCAATATTCCGGTGAAATGATATTAGATGAAGCGCAAAACTCAAGGAATTTCTAATCATTTCAGGAATTATAGAAGCAATACTTACCATAGTAAGTTTAAATTTAGGAATATGAAACGAAATAATATTACTTATATACTATAGAGTATGGAAGAAAATAATATTCCTTACGAATATTGAATGAAAACATCCTTTACGAGAAAAATAATATCATTTACCTTGATAGGAAAGTAGTTCTGATTGGAATAACAGAGATTATGTTGAAAAAATCTTGCACTGTTATCCACACTCAAAATATCTTTATACTCACAAGAAATACGCTCAATATTATAGAGAAAGTATTTTCTGATTCTGGTGTGATTTTCATTTCTTAACTAAGCAACCTATTTATAGGAAAGTGGTAGCACACCACCTTTGACAAAATGCTCCTACGGATGATTCTCAGCACCTCACTTTTAAAAGAAGGAATTCAAAACCAAACCTTCCACCTCCACCATTTACTCACATGTTAGAAATTTTTATTAAAAATATTTATAATTATTAAAAAGAATTCAAATTCAATTTGCTCTCTTCCACCTCATTTTATTTTTTATACCATGAATTTATTATAATAATGTTACCATTCAAATTATAAAATTATACTATTATATTATCACATTATACTATTATAATGTGATATTATAATATTATATTTGAATGAATTATTTTATCGGAGAATATAAAATGCCAAGTTTCAACAAATGTCTCATGCTAAAAATTACTCCATTTATATCAAAATTGAACAAATATTTACTTATCATATTTATCAATAATTTTTATTTTATTCATCAATTATTATTCATAAAAAATATTATAAAATCACAATATTGACAATCAGGTCGTTCCTAGGAAAGAGGGGGCTTTCCGATAAGAATTTATCCTTATTGGCGCGCAATTATATAACCTAACACCTTTCCTCGACAGAACTTTCTAGACATTGCCAATAATGCTATCTAATAATATCATTTAAATAATATGAGTTATTGATTTAATAATGTGAAATACTGTGCAGTGGTTACTGTGACAATTATTGAATTAATAATATAAAATACTATACAATTATCAATGTAGCAATTATTGAATAAATAATATAAGATATTAAACAGTAATTACTGTAACAATTATTGAATGAGTGACTTCTTACGTAAGAATCAATAATTAGAAATACTGTGCAATACTGTGTTCTACTGTGCAACAACGCGTATTACTGTACTTTTTTCACCGGGTATTTCAACAGTTTAACGGTAAAAGTTTTGTTGTTATTTTAATAAAAAGGTTACTTTTGTCGCTTTCTATATCTGACAGTTATTTCTTTATGGGGTCAACCAATGATTGCGCCGTCGTACGAATATTTCTCGACAAAAAAATATTCCCCGAACAAACGAATATTCCTCGAATATTTTATGACAACTTGCTTACTTAGAAAAATTTGCACATATTACCCCCAACTATCACATTTATCAAATTAACACCTTACTATTTAAAATAATATGTAGAGAAAATTAAATCTTATTCATAAAAAGTTAAGGTCTTACAACCTCTCCTTCTTGTAAAATTTCGTCCTCGAAATTAACGTACATACCTGGTATTTCGAAGAGGTGAGGATACCTTGCTTTCATCTCAGATTCTAACTCCCAATTCATTTCCTCAATATCATGGTTTCTCCATAAAACTTTGACTTGAGGTATAATCTTTGAGCATAGAATATGTTCCTTCTTATCCAAGATCTTGACAGGTACCTCCTCATACATTAAATCTTCGGCTATCTCGTCTGGTTCTAATTCAATAATGTGGGTTGGGTCTTTCACATATTTACAAAGTATGGATATGTGAAAAATATTATGAACACGAGACATGCTTGGCGGTAAGGCGAGTCTATAGGCCACAATTCCTACTCGATCGAGGATTTCAAATGGACCAATAAATCGTGGGTTGAGCTTTCCTCTCTTTTCGAATCTCGTAATTCTTTTCCATGGAGCAACACGTAACAATATATGGTCTCCGACATTAAATTCCACGTCCATTCGATGAAGATCAGTATAACTCTTTTGTCGATCTTATGCTGTTTGTATACATTTCCGGATCATTTAAATCTTTTTCGTAGTCATACGTACTAACTCCGGTCCCAACAATGTTGCTTCACCCACCTCGTCCCAGCATACTGGAGAACGACACTTTCGTCCATACAACATCTCGAATGGAGCCAAGCCTATACTTGCCTGATAACTGTTGTTGTAGGAGAATTCCACCAATGGTAAGTACTTATCCCAACTTCCTTTGAAGTCTAGAACACAAAGTCTCAATAGATCTTCAAGAGTTTGAATAGTCCTTTCTGATTGCCCGTCCGTTTGAGGATGATATGTAAAACTGAATTAAATCAGTGCCCATAGTTTTTTGCAAGCTGACCCAAAATCGTGAAGTAAATCTTGGGTCTCGATCAGAAACTATGGATATTGGCATACCATGCAGTCTTACAATCTTATTTATGTACATACGAGAAAGACGTTCAAGTGAATAAGTTTATCGTATAGGCAAGAAATGAGCAGACTTCGTTAATCTATCGACAACAACCCAAATTGCATCTATGCCTTGAGAAACCTTAGGAAGACTTGTAACGAAATCCATCTTGATGTGTTTCCACTTCCATTTTGGAATTTCAAGTGGTTATAATGGACCTTTTGGCACTTGATGCTCTGCCTTGACACGTTGACACGTTAAACATCTCGAGATAAACTCCGCGATCTCTCTCTTCATATTGCTCCACCAAAATATATGTCAAAGATCACGATACATTTTGGTACTCCCAAGTTAGATTACAAACGATGTGTTGTGTGCTTCCATCATGATTTTATACTTCAAATTGGAGTCGTTAGGAACACAAAGTCTGGAGTTGACTCGAAGTATTTCCTCTTCGTCAATTCTTGCATCTAGAATATCACCTTCTTGCATCTTCTTCTTCATATTCATCAGCTCTGGGTCTGTAGCTTGAGCAGCTTTAACTTTATCAATTAAAGCTGGTTCTACGCGTATATTTTCCATCTTCACGTTTTACTATCTCCATCCTTTATAAGTCATACAAAATGGGTCTTTGTGTTGACAACATCGCACTTGTTCTGGCATATGATCTTCTACTCAACGCGTCCGCTATCACATTCGCTTGTTCAGGATGATCGTAATCTTTTAATAGCTTAAGCCAATGTCGTTGCCGCATGTTGAGTTCCTTTTGAGTGAAGAAATATTTAAGGCTCTTATGATCCGTATAGATCTCCACTTTCTCCCTATACAGGTAGTGTCTCCAGATCTTCAACGCAAAAATGACAGCTGCCAACTTTGGATCATGAGTAGGATAATTCCTCTCATATTCTTTGAGTTGGCATGAGGCATTGGCTATGACTTTCCTATGTTGCATGAGAACACATCCTAAACCTTTGCCTGAAGCATCGCTGTAGAAGACAAATCCCTCCGAACCTGATGGTATTGTCAGAACAGGTGCTGAATGAGTCTCCTCTTGAGCTCTTGGAAGCTCTTCTCATATTACTCGCTCTATCCGAATTTTGTATCTTTTTGATTCAGCTGAGTTAATGGAGTAGCGATTCGAGAAAATCCTTCCACGAATCTCCGATAATAACCAGCTAAGCCTAGAAAGCTACGTATTTCGGTTACTGACTTAGGTTGCTCCCAACTTTGTATTGCTTCAATCTTCGCCGGGTCAACTAATATTTCATGTTTCGATATCACGTGCCCAAGGAATGCTACTTCCTCAAGCCAGAACTCGCATTTCTTTAACTCGGCGTATAGTTTGTTTTCACGAAGCTTTTGGAGTATCAGCCTCAAGTGTTGCTCATGTTCTTCACCGCTTTTTGAGTAAATGAGGATGTCATCAATAAAGACACCCACAAAATGATCCAAATATTCCTTGAATATTCGGTTCATCGTATCCATGAAGGCTGCAGGAGCATTAGTCAATCCAAAAGACATGACTAAGAATTTATAATGCCCGTATCGAGTTCTGAATGCAGTCTTTGGAATGTCATCATTTTTAATCTTTAACTGATGATATCCAGAACGAAGATCGATCTTTGAGAAGAATTTAGCACCTTGCAACTGGTCAAACAAGTCATCAATGCAAAGTAACGGATACCTATTTTTGATGGTGACATGGTTTAACTCCTGATAGTCAATACAAAGTCGCATACTCCCGTCTTTCTTCTTTACGAATAAAACAGGAGCACCCCAAAGAGATGTGCTATGACAAATGAAACTAATGTCTAACAACTCCTGTAGTTGGACCTTTTACTCCTAAAGTTCAATAGGAGCCATTCGATATGGGGTTTTGGAAATGGGTTTTGTACCGGGTTCAAGGTCAATAAAAAATTCTACTTCAAGTTCTGGGGGTAGGCCCGAAAGTTCTTCAAGAAATACATTAGAGAATTTATTAACAATAGAAATATCATTCAAATCTGATGTATTCTTGTTTAAATCGGTGACATGGGCTAAGAAAGCTTGACATCTGTTTTTCAATAAACGAATATCTTTATAACTTGAAATGACAGTGATTGATTTTAGTGGTTTGGTTGTTTGAATTTGCATAACAGGTTGGCTGGGAATATGAAAGCTAATATCCTTACGAAAATAATCAATTTTAGCATGATGAGTGGTTAACCAGTCGATTCCTAAAATAACATCAAATGCAAGTATTTTCAATGAGATGAGATCAACAGGTAATGTGAGGGTGCCAATTTGAATCAAATAAGATTTGTAAACTGTGGATGTAACGAAGGTTTCTCCCAACGGAGTTTCAACAGATAAGTCAAAGTCTAATTTCTCAGGGGTCAAGTTCAAACATTGAGCACAAGTAGGTGAAATAAAAGAATAGGTAGAATCGATATCTAATAAGGTATAGACTTTACAAGAGTTTATGATTAGCTGACCCGCGATAACTTTGTTCGTATTCCTCGCTTTTTGGGTAGTCACGACAAAAGCTCTCCCTTGAACCATCGACTTTGACTTGTCTAGGACAGCCTTTGGTGTCATCATCCCAGCTGGACTTGACTTCGCTATAGGGCACACTCGAGCTATATGACCTTCCTTTCCATAATTGTAGCACACCTTGGATTGCTGTGTGCAATTTGGACTGATGTGTCCCTCTTGTCTGCATTTGTAACATATGACCGGTGGTCGTTCCCTTCCCCTAGAAACGGTTGCTGGTGCTGGTGGTGCTGCTGATGTCTTTCCGTCGTCATTGTTGAATCTTCTCTTTTTGAAATTTCCACCTGACTCACTTCTTCTATTATCTTGGCTATGATTACCACCGAAGTGGTTACAATTTCTGGCATGATAATTTCTTCCACGCTGGTTATCATTGTTCTGATGATTGTTGCCACCGGTACGACTATGGTTGTTGTCCTTTGGTTGAACAGTCTCACTATCTCACTTCAATAATTGAGCCCTATTCACAACATCTGAATACAAACAAAGTTTATGAGAAACGAGTTATTAACGAATTTTAGGTTTCAAACCTCTCAAAACATTCGTGTCATTCGTTCCTCATTATCCACCAAATGGGATGCAAACCGGGATAATTCAGCAAACTTGGCCTCGTATTGTGATACAGTTATATTGTTTTGTTCCAGTTTGATGAATTCCACCTCCTTCATATGACAAATACTTTCTGGAAAGTACTTGTCTTTGAACAGTTCCTGGAACTTCTCCCAAGACATCTTAAAGTGCAGAAAGCTGAGTACGTTTCACAGATTCCCACCAGTAATCTGCCTCTCCACGCAACATAAAGGTGGCGAAGGGGATCTTTTGCTCCTTTGTGCATCCTAGGATATCAAATATTTTGGTGATTTGCTTAACCCAAGCTTCTGCCTTGAGCAGATCTGGCTTTCCGAAAAACTCTAGTGGTCCCAACTCTTTGAATTGCTTAGCAGTGACCAGCCGTGAGTTACCATTATTTCGACCTACATTTTGAACAGGAGTCTCTCTCGTCTGGTTTTACATGAATTGTAGAAAGCTCCTAAACACCCCATCATTCATCATTTGGTCGGTGGTGTTGTTTACAGGAGTATTATTGCCTTCCTGAGGTACATTATCCTGGTTATTGATTGGCGGTGTCTCAATGGTCTCAAATGCTCCATTGCTTAGATTTTCAGATGACATTCTCAAATACTGCCACAAAACAAGGGTTAATTAAAAAAATTGGCATGTCACATATTATCCCTATATTCCGACTGACTAAGTAAATAACAAATAAACTTAGGTAGGACACACTAGCAAAGGTTTTTACTTGTAGTTCTAATCCCAGATCTCCACTAGAGATCATATCCCTATGCTCGGATACCAACTGTGACGCCCCAAAATAGGTCCACACAACCCATTCTGAGTCGCCAAATACATGGTATAGAATCCAAATACAAATCTTCTTATTCCAACTATTAAACTATCGTACAAAATACGACCATACAAACTGTGAGCGTCAATACAGATATTATATAGAAAATATCAACGCTCAAATTAAGTTCTCATTACAATTATTATCACACTATTTTACAAAATAGCGAGGACTACTATAGCACTATCTTGAACCATCATTCCATTCCCCGACTAGCCCCAGCTATATTCTCATTTTCTGAAGATAACAATAAAAAAAGGGTGAGCTCAACTAGCCCAGTAAAGAATATTATGACTAAGATAATGAAGAATAAATTATCGTTAGCCTTCAATAATTCAGATAAATTATTATGGACAACAAGTTTTAGATCAACAACTGCAGCGGAAATAGCAATCCATTAGAAGAGTCAAGTAGAGCATGATGTCTACTATCTTCTATGATTTAAAAGTCCACCATCAATATTTTATCACTGTTGTAGACACTCAAAATTTTCCTTGCCCCAATACTAACACTGTAGGAGGGCAAAACTGTCAATCAATTCAAATCCTGCCACCAATGCCGGTCCTTCATTCAAATTCGGCCACTAATGTCGGTCCTTCAATTCAAATCCGACAGCCATTACCGGTTCTTTAACTCAAAACCGGCCTCCAATGCCGGTCCTTAAACCTAAATCTGATCCCCAATATCGGTAACCTAAATCCAATCCCCAATATCGGTACGCCAGCCAAATTTGATCCCCAATATCGGTAATTCAGCCAAATTCGATCACCAATGTCGGTACTCAATCCAACTTCGATAGTCAATCGGACCGTCAATCCAGCTCCGATAGTCAATCGGAACGTCCATCCAGCTCCGATAGTCAATCGGACCGTCAATCTAGCTCCGATAATCAATCGGACCGTCTATCCAACTTCTATCTCCAATCAGACCGTCTATCCAATTTCGATAGTCAATCGGACCATCTATCCAGTCTGAAACACAATCGGACTGTCTATCCTGCACCGATCTCTAATCGGACCATCCATCCAGTTTTAATCGACAATCAGATCGTCAGATCAACCCTGATCTCAATATTGGGCCATCAAATCAATCCTGATCTCAATATCAATCCATCAGATCAATCCTAATCTCCAGTCAAGTCATCAGTTCAAACCCCGATCTCAATATCGGGCCTTCAAATTAGCCCCGTTAGCAACCTGGGAGATACCAATCAACCCCGATCTTTACATCCGGCCGTCAAGTCAACCCCGGTCTCAACCCGAGAGGTACAGGTCAACCTGGACATCAACCCAAGACATGTCAAGTCATCCCCGGTCTCAGCCTGGGAAGTACAGTTTAGCCCCAAAGACAAACCTAGGAAGCCAGATCCATCAAAGGTCGTGCCGACACCACAGGCAACTCTGGAAGGGGAAAAATGGTCATTTTATTCAACTCTCAACCGATTCGGTCAAACTCAAGCTGAATTGATGCCATCGAAGTCAGAATGAACCACAACAACGATCCCGAGTGCCAACAGCACAAGACAGCTCAACGGATAAACTATGGGGAATCAAAGACCTGGTTATGAACCCATCTTCTCGGACCCGAAAAATGTTTTATCCTATGTCATTGCTACACTCTCGGAGAGGGCTTTTCAAAAAGGTATTGCACGCCTCAAACGGATGATATGATCAAAAGTTTGAAAGTTTTAACTTCAACTGCGTGTTGACCGAAGTGCACGTACTTCAAGATGATAGAACCCGGCACTGCGAGCCCCACTTGAAGATTCACACCTCTACCTACAGCAGTCGCAGGTAGACCTAAGGCTCCCTGGCCTATAAATAAATGTGCACCCCCCTTCATTTTCATAACTCAAAAACGCAGCGAAGCTCTGCCAGTCAGATTTTTTGACTTTTACATCTCTTCCAAACCCAAATATTTTTACTCCAACACGTAGACAAACCCATATACTACCACATATCAAAAAACCACCGGTAGATTTCGACGTTTAAAGCCTACGATTTGGCAAAAAGCCCGTATCGCAGTCCATTGTAAGTATTTTTACGATCAGAAAGTTAATACTACTACTTTGCACTATTTTCCACTTACACACGAAGTTTCATCTTCTAAATATTCCCGGAACTTAGTTCCGTCGCCGTTTTTGTCAAAATTTGGTATATTTCTGTACATAAACATAGTTTTTTGCATTTCTACAACTTAAATTATTGATCCGTCAGCTCCAGCAGCTTTAATGCACTAGCACACACATTTTTGGCAACTCCGCCGGACTGGGTTGCCTTCCCAGTCCGGGTTTGGTCTTTTTTTGTATATATTTAATTGCAAATGTACTAACATTTCAATTCTGTCAAGCCCGGATGTCAAATCCGTGGTAGTTTACCGCTTTTATATATATTTACGCATATATAAGCGAATTTCACCATCACTGGTACTCATATCAGTCCTGGTTGACTACATTTCTGTCAATATATATTTTCTGTCACAGCCTGGATTATTTCATGGCTATTTATAGTTTATATATATATATATATATATATATATATATATATATTTCAATTCCAGTCCGGGCTTACGAGTGAAAATCCATCGCCCTTTTACAGCTTTTGTATATATAAAATTATATATATATATTGCTTTACTCAATTTATTCAACTGCTGCATTTAACATTCATTTGTATATGAATTTGCACTGACATATCTGTGGGCGGACTAGATTTATCCAAATCTCGCCAATTCTTGCTTTCAACGGTTTAAACAGGTCTCGATAGAACCTGAAAGCTATGATGGCTGAGATTTCTTTAAATCTAGTTAATTTTATAGTTTCAGCTTTGAAAGCAAACTCACGTCCCTTAGATCGCTATCTAGTGAGAACGAGACGCTTTGGCCATTCACAACCAGGATTTATGGATGAATCCTTGGTTCCATTGCGACATGATGATGCATATATGTCCATTTCTGTGCAAATTTGAACTGTGCAGGTTTATTGGCTACTCATAGTGAACCTAGGAATCGTGGGATTCACGATCAAATCGATCGGGATCTGATTCCCACAATGGACAAACTCCAGTTTACAGATGTACCCTGCCAATTTTTTTTGTAAAATGTACATACACGGACCTTAAAACGGTTATCTGGATTTAAGGTCTCAATATAATGAAAAAAGGTCAATTGTCGTGTCAGCATCCCTCCGATGATTTTCATACCCATGAGGAGACCGACACTAGTATATTTCTGTGGTCGAGGATGCTTCGCAGCCCGGCAAATCACCATTTGCAATGCAGCCTTAAGGCTATAAAGGATAAAATTTGGAAGTATCAAAAGGCTTCAATTCCTATGTCAGTGTAGGGTTTTGATAAACAGCTTTCAAAACATCACTGTCAATTCAATTTCAAAGATTTTACAAATCTAATCAAAATGGTTTTGCAAATCAAATCAAAGATTGATTTTCAAAATCAAATCAAACCCTTCGTATATAGGTTCAACGAAGCGAAGCATTATTTCCAAATCAATCAAATCAATAGGCCCAATTTTCAAACAGCATTCACTCACGCATTCACAATTTTAAGGGAAATGCTGAAAAGATGCGGTACCGTGTTTACACGGGAGTCGTGGGGTGCTTAACACCTTTCCCACACTTAACCAAGCCCCCAAACTCAAAACTCCGATTTTAAAGATCAAGTTTCGACAGTGTCCAGCAATTGGGCCTCTTTTCAAATCAAACTCGGTTGAGTTGGTACAACCATTTTCAAATCTACCAAGTGGCGACTCTGTTAAAACATTCAAATCGTCGACATAAATACATGTTGGCCTCTTTCCTAAAAAATCCTTCAAAACCTTTTTCCTAAATAAAAAGAATAAGGGTAGAGAGAACTTAAGAAGATCGATTTGAGGAAACCCGGGTTACAAACTGACCTGCGGGATTCTTAAATTTTCCAACGTCGACACCTGTAACATCAATCAATAAATATTTCAAATCAATAATTTTCTTTGCACTATGGGCCAAGATATTCATTTATATCACCAGTGATCATGATCATGCCAAACACCTGTCCATCTTTGCACTACGGCCAAAAATATTTATCAATCAATAGTTCATCTTTGCACTACGGGCCAATGATATTCATAAATTAATAGTTCATCTTTGCACTGCGGGCCAAATATAACTTTCACCACAATTTAAGACTGAGGATGATAAAAAATGATATAAAGAACAAATCAAGTGAGATCAAGGATAAATATTAAAAGTTTATAATTCAATTTATCTAGAGTTCAAGAATGTTCAAATAATAATCAATTGTGGAGCAAAATTCAAGAATGATATTCATATATCAAAAATAATTTGGACATAAAAGAAACTAATTTTTCTCGTGACTAGTATCCCGTGAACAGTACCCCGACATGAAAATATTAAAATTTGATAACAAAGTTCAAACCAATATTCCGGTGAAATGATATTAGATGAAGCGTAAAACTAAAAGAATTTCTAATCATTTCAGGAATTATAGAAGCAATACTTACCATAGTAAGTTTAAATTTAGGAATATGAAATGAAATAATATTACTTATATACTATAGAGTATGGAAGAAAATAATATTCCTTACGAATATTGAACGAAAACAACATCCTTTACGAGAAAAATAATATCCTTTACCTTAATAGGAAAGTAGTTCTGACTGGAATAACGGAGATTATGTTGAAAAAATCTTGCACTGTTATCCACACTCAAAATATCCTTATACTCACAAGAAATACGTTCAATATTATAGAGAAAGAATTTTCTGATTCTGGTGTGATTTTTATTTCTTAACTAAGCAACCTATTTATAGGAAAGTGGTAGCACACCACCTTTGACAAAATGCACCCACGGATAATTCTCAGCACCTCACTTTTGAAAGAAGGAATTCAAAACCAAACCTTCCACCTCCACCATTTACTCACATGTTAGAAATTTTTATTAAAAACATTTATAATTATTAAAAAAAATTCAAATTCAGTTTGTTCTCTTCTATCTCATTTATTTTTTATACCATAAATTTATTATAATAATGTTACCATTCAAATTATAAAATTTATACTATTATATTATCACATTATACTATTATAAATATTATATTAATATATTTGAATGAATTATTTTATCGGAGAACATAAAATGCCAACTTTCAACAAATGTCTCATGCTAAAAATTTCTTAATTTATATCAAAATTAAACAAATATTTATTTATCATATTTATATATAATTTTTATTTTATTCATTAATTTTTATTCATAAATAATATTATAGAATCACAATATTGACAAACAGGTCGTTCCCATGAAAGAGGGGGCTTTCTGATAAGGATTTATCCTTATTGACGCGCAATTATATAATCTAACACCTTTCCTAGACAGAACTTTTTAGAAATTTCCAATAATACTATCTAATAATATCATTTAAATAATATGAGTTTTTGATTTAATAATGTGAAATACTGTGCAATGGTTACTGTGACAATTATTGAATCAATAATATAAAATACTATGTAATTATCAATGTACCAATTATTGAATCAATAATATAAGATATTGAACAGTAATTACTCTAACAATTATTGAATGAGTGACTTCTTACATAAGAATTAATAATTAAAAATACTGTGCAATACTGTATGCTACTGTGCAACAACGCGTATTACTGTACTTTTATCACCGGATATTTCAACAGTTTAACGATAAAAATTTTGCCATTATTTTTATAAAAAGGTTACTTCTGTCGCTTTCTATATCTGACAGTTATTCCTTTATGAGGTCAACCAATGATTGCGTCGTCGTACGAATATTCCTCGACCAAATGAATATTCCTCGAATATTTTATGATAACTTGCTTACTTAAAACAAATTGCACATATTACCCCTAACTATCAGATTTATCAACTCAACACCTTATTATTTAAAATAATATGTAGAGGAAATTAAATCTTATTCATAAAAAGTTGGGGTCTTACATATGAGATATATATTCGACAGCAACAATTTTTAAAAAGACTATAATAACCAAGAATTTGGTATGATAATTAATCTTACTCAGAAATTTGCACACTATACACAGTCTGTGTAAGAAACTTGCACAATATATAAAGTTGTGTAAGTTATGAACTTGCTTGGATTGCAACTACAATTAACTTTAAATCTTTCTCTTTTCAGACAACCTACACTTGTCATACATTATTATAGAGGTAATATCTACCAACTAAAGACCTTAGCTAATTCTACAACTAGGATGCATGTACGGTATAGTTCTTATTATCACTTTGTATGTTCAATCATATTTTTTTAGTTATTTTTCATTACCCATTCTTAGTCCAACTTTGTCTTTAAGAGTGTTCAGATGTATGCTTAACAGATAAGTATTTATTTTTAGAAGTGTATAAAATATAGAGTAGTACTTAACCTTTCAGGTGGTCTGCAGAATCAATCTACGATTTCTCAAAAAGTCTCTATGATCTATGAGTAATACTCTACGATTGTAGGGTTGAAGCTCTATGATTGTGCAGTCTTAGCCGATAAGTGGGTTTTATACCTACAAATTAGTTATCTTTTAGGCTTAATTCTTTGCTATTTTTGAGTAGTTTTAGTGTTTTGATTACTTTTTTTTGTGTTTGTGTTATAGGGATTGGCTTCGATTGGTTAAAACAGGAAAATCTGGACATTTTGGCATCTTTGCATCTTCTAGTCTCTGATGAATCCGTCGAGGCGAATTGGCATGGTGAATCTGTCAGGGAGAATTCCTTGAAGCATTGAATCCGCCGGGGCGAATTAGTTAGGGAAAAGAAGTTGTCATGTTTGAGAAGTTGAGTTTGGGAAGGATTCTGGTAGCTGCTTTTGGAAGCAATTTTAGAGATAATAAAGATATGAAGAGACAAAGAAAGAAAATAACAAACCCTAATTTTAAATCAAGCTTTTGGAGAATTGAAGCAGTGGATCAAACACGAAGGATTCAAGGCAGAAGCAGAGAAGAGAAGAAGGATTGCAATATCGTTTTTATTCTTTTTCCATATCTTTTACTTTTGTATTCAGAATGCTTAATCAATTGTGGATTTTGGATTTTAATTCAATGACAATGAACTAATTCTCTATTTAAGACTACAATGTATCTTATTCTATAATCGTGATTGACATGCTTCCTTGTTAAGTTACTGATATTTATTCTTGGATTGTATATTATAATTTTTAATTAATTACTTAATTGTCTGGCCAGTAATTACCGTGATAATCTATATGAAATTGAGAAACGAATTATAGATTTAGATCTGATCATAATAGCATGTGATTTTGTTTTCTGCATGGCGACGGGACTCATAATTTGTGTTGAGGATAAAGATATACCTATACACAGCATGTAATCTGATAAAGAACTTGTGCGTTAAACTTTCTTTAATTGTAATTCATATAGAGATATAGTGGATTAGATAATTAGGGTGTTCTTCTTACTTCTATCCTCTGTGGATTTAAGTTGATTCGTTTATGTTGCATTGAGAGATGATCATAGATATTGATGTGTTCTTGATTAACAATCCAAAATAATTAGCGTTACTTAACCGAAAGTGTGTCGATCTAAGTGAAGTAATAAGTGAAGTTGTAGTCTTAAGTCTCCAATATCTGATTTAATCTTGTGGTAAATAGTTTTAATTTAATTAATTAGTTTAATAAAATTTCATAATTGTGACCATCTATTTAATGAAACTGAGAGAGTATAAAATTAGTAGTTGTTAGGATAAATTACAGTTTATTTTCTATGTGGGACGATACTCTACTTATCATATATTACTTGTGGACTGCGTATACTTGCGTATTTTTGTTGGTATAGATTTTGGCAAACATTAGCAATCTATGATTTAGTGTTGTGACCTTAAAGTTTGGAAAAATCACTCTATGAGCACACAAAGATGTTATATAGCCTGTGTGATTACTCTGTGATATGGTGAAAGTGCTCTACGATCTATAAAATTCACTCTACGATCGTGTCTGCACCCTACAACTTGACTCTACGACTTGACAAGTGCCACTCTACGATTTGCAGAGGTTACTGTACGATTTGCAAAGGTTACTTTACGATTGTGCTCGACACTCTACGAACTACAAAAAAAACTTTATTTTAGACGGACATTTTCGTCGGTATTAGTTTTATTTCGTCGGAATTAAGTTATTTACGAGGGAAAATTTGGTCGATAATTCCGTCGTAATTACACGCGTCGAAAATAAGTCAGTCGAAATGTTCGTCGTAACCACCTATCTGCGACGGAATTAAGTACGACGAAATTCTGTCGTACATTACCTAAGTTCGAGGGATTAGTTCCAAGGGAATAATTCTATCGAGGATAAGCCCGCATAAGTTCAACTGAAATGGACGTCGTAGATAAGTCATTTTCGAGGGAATATTTACGACGGACTATTTCAGTCGTACATAATGAGTACTAAATACGACGAAATTTGCGTCGTACATAAGTTATCACTGACGAAATTTTTATTTGTCATTTAAATCAGAAAGCCTTATTCTTGACTGAATTTCTGTTGAAATTACCTTATTTGTCAAAAATAACATTTTTTAAATGTTTTTTTAAAAATTTCAATTTCCAGGTGTTTAAACCCAATATTTTTGTACCTGCAACTTGTTTCAGCTCAATAACAGTACTATTTCCTGTCATTCAACATATATAAACAATTTTCCAGGTGTTTAAACCCAATATTTTTGTACATGCAACCTATTTCAGCCCAATAACAGTACTATTTCCTGTCATTCAACATATATATTCGCCAAATATATAAACTAAACTAACAATTACAAATAATCTACTAACTCATCAACAATTACAATAATATACTAACCCATCAACAATTTCAAATATTAACGAATGTTCCAAAATGTATATATAATTTACAACACTTTCAAAGACTACACTAAGTACAAATGAATGAATAACAAATGAGTTTATAAACTAGTATGATCATCGTCATTGTCATCGCCATCACCCTCGCTATCGCCATTGCCGATCTCAGTCCCAGTCCCAGTCCCAGTCCCCTCGCCATCGCCATCGCCACCCTGTTCATAAAATTAAAAATAAAAATCATTAATCTGTATATATGTGAGAAATAAAAAGATATTATTGTTAAATTAAAATAACATAAACATGAAGAATAACGAAAATAACATAAACATGCAGAATAATGAAAATAACATAACATGCAGAATACCTGAGTAGGCGGGGGTTGACGAAAAGCCTGCTCTAGGAATGTAACCACCATCCGGAGCATCTCGCCGTCCAATGCGTCGAACTGCTCCTTCGGCAAGCCCGTACTCTCTGCGGAGGCCCCAGCTAGAACCTCTTGAACGAGCTGGTGAAGACGACTCCTGCTAGGTAGCTGCTGAAGAAGAAACACTGGATCAGTATGGAACGTATCCGACACCACAACGATCAGCCTCTGGAATAACTCGTCATCCAAGGTAGCGCCTGAATGAGATGGTCCAATAGCTGCTCTCGGACGCTGGCGATGGCTAGATCCTGCGAAAAAATATATATATAACATAGCGTCAATAATTTATAAGTTATGAGAATTTCGTGAAACATAAAAAATTATTATTATTACCTCCAGGTAGTGTATATACGGGTATCCTCGGCAGACCCACCAGTCGATACCTGCCAGTACCATAGTCTCAGCTCCTCATCTCGAGATAACTCAATCTAGGGAGTGGGACCTATGGAATCTAATGGCTCAGAACCCCCCTAGCAGCCTCTAACTCAGCTATACGCTGGTCCTGAAGCTTCTGAAATCAGTCCTGTAATTTATATTGTATACGTAAGTTAATTATAACATTTTATTTTATTTTGTGAATATTGAGATTCATAACAAGTAAGAGTAGTTTTACCCGTATAGCTAAAGCTGCCTGAGACAAAGCACGCTCCTCCTTAGGCGTGTGGGCCCGGTCCTAGGACTCTAACATGGTCGGAGCTCTGCCCAAGGTCTGACCCAAGTCCTATAATAGATATAGTCAACAAACAGTTATTAATGATATTCGTGCTAGAATTTGTTAAGTTATTTCTAAATACATTACGATTACCGTCTTCGCCTCTGCAAAAGACTGCGAGCCAGTCGTGTGTACTATGCGGAGCTTGGCCCGGTTCTTCTTTGCCTGCTCAGACTTCTTCTGGAAATCTTCAGCCTGCCAGTGTGCACACATAGCCTGCCATGCGTGATCGGAGACTATGCGGGGCTGATGAACTATGTAACGATTGAGATTTTATATATTAAATTTTAATATTTATTGAGTGAATAAATATTTTTTTGATTTATTTATTGAGTTAAATAAATAAATTATGTGATTATGTGGATTTATTTAATTAAGAATAATTAAATTAGATGATTATGTGTTGAGTGTTATATGAATTATAATTAGCGAGTAATTATAATTATGTGGCAAAATTGTGGTGTGATTAATTGATGTTAGATTTTAATTGATTAAATTAGATGTTAAAAGATTTAATTAATTGAAGTGTAACATTAAAGTATGTGTTAAAAGGATTTATTAAAATAAAAAAAAAAGAACTTTTAAATTTTTGTATCCAAACAAGGTCCTTACTTTTGTTTTAAAAGGATTTTGCCAAACAGGGCCCTTGCATTTTTTTAAACCTATTCTAACCAAACAATGCCTTAATACTAAAATCTATTTTAAAAATAATCTTCTTTTGCCAAACAAGCCCTAGTGGCTTTTGAAATTTTGTAACTGCTAATTGAATAATATATTAAGTACGTATATTATTATATATCAGTTATATAGTTACGTAGTTATTCTAGTCTAAGTCTAAAACAAAGAGAAAGAAAGAAACAAGAGAAGAAGAGAGAATACAGAGAAGAAGAAGAACAGAAGCTTGAATAAACAAGAGAGAAGATCATCATCTTTTCTCCTAATTTAACCTATAAAGGTATCATACTAACCCTTACACTAAATTAAGATATTTTGTATTTAGTCTTTGTTAGATTAGGTTTTCATGATTATGAATTTATATGTATATATGGTGTTCATATGTTTTCATATGTAATTGTATGCCATGAAAGGGTTTTCAAAATACAATTGTTGTAAAAACAAGTTTTAAAAGCATGTTCTTCTATATTTTCATAGTTTTATGATTTCTATGTAAAAATCTTTTGGTGAAACTTCATAATTTTGTTATGGGAATGGGATGTGTATGTAAATAAATAAATATATATATATATATATATATATATATATATATATATATATATATGCTTACATGAGATTTATATAGTTGTTTAAGTGTTTTAATTTACAAAGACATGATGAACATGATGAAACCATGTTCATAGTGTTTGATTATGAAGTTATGTTGAAAATTATTCTTAAATCATGGATGGAAGCATGAAGTTATGAGTAGTATGTGATATAGCATGAGTATATATGAGTTATATGGTTGCTCTAGCAATTCAATTCATGTAATTTTGATAAACAAGAGGAATTATGGTTATAGTGATATTCTTTGAATCAATTTCTAAAAAATGGCTTTTAAAACTATCAAATTGATGTTTGATTATGGATTATTGTTAAAATTGATCATGTATTATGTTAGTATGTTAAGAATATGAGTTATTGCAATTGGAATTACTTGAATTGGGTTAAAAACGAATTCGTAGTAGCAATTTTCGTCAAGAACGCTTGATTTTGTAGTTTTCTTCGAAAATCATGAAATCTTGAATTTTATTATGTGTTATATGGATTTTATATGTTATGATCATGTTTGAGAGTTTAAAATATTGTTTGTATCAAGTTTCATGTTTATCATGTTGGGAAAAATCAAATTCGGTGTGAAGGAATAAGCCAAATTGGCTTATTTCTCCACCAGTTTGCGAACTGGGAGGTGCACCAGGGGGGTGACCCACCCCAGCGAGGCTCCTAGGCCTTGGGGACCCGCCCCAGTGGGGTTCTCTGCTGTCCGGGAATGTGGGTTTTTGCTTGTTGAGTTTTCATGCCCCGTTTGTTTAGCTAACTTATTTCTATGACGTGATAAGTGAAATAGGTAATAAGATAACATGTTTTTGATGTGTTTAAGATAGAGTGAAGTATTTTATGAATGTGTTACATGTGTGTGAGTGTGTTACTTTCATAAGGTACACAACACGATTGATAGCGTTACAAGCTTATGAATGTATGTCGTGAATGTAGACTCACGTATTTGACTAGTTAGCAACCAATGTGGTAAATTGCATTATGAGTTGGACTTGAGTATGAAGTTCAACGGTTTAAATGTTGTAGTTGGATACTAATAGATGTTTTGAACGTAACGTATATGTGTAGGGTAATTGTGTAAGTGATTGTAATTGTTAAGTGTAGCTTGCGCTTGAGTCAAGTTTCCTATCTCTAAACTTATTGTTGTGCAAGTTTTCTTATTCTTATTCTCTTACGTTAAGCTAGTTTCCATTTCGGAACTTGTTACTTACTTTGTACAAGCCTTGTTGTATCCTAATGTTTCTAATACTCAAATATTGAAGTATTATTGAGGTATTGTGATCTTGACATAGTTGTTCAAGCAAGATCTACGTATTCATTCAATTGCTTTGAGTTACTTCTAAAGCATGCCTATCTATTATGAAGTTTATTGTCATATCTTATAATTGGTTCATGATTCTTATATTATTGAACTATTAAAGTACTGTGAGTCGATTCAACTACTCCTAGTTGATCATAGTTGAAACTCTAAAGTTCCCTTATCTATCCAAACCAAACTTTCTTTGGTGCGGACTTGTATTCAATTACTGAGAATGAACAACCCTATTTATTAGGGGATATTTATGCGAAAGCGTTAAGATGGATGTGCATAATTCATGGTACAAAGGGTTGATCCCCCCTGAGTACGAGTTAAAGGTCCATAGTCTTATTGACTGTTAAAGGTTTAAATAGAAATATTTATAACTTAGGACATTGTTTAAGGTCGTATGACCCTCAGATAGATTCTATATTTGAAATTTAAAGATGATGAAAGAATTATTACTCAATTCTTATTTTGATGAAAGTAAAGTTATTCAAACTCTTTTAAAACTATTCATACATGTCATATCACTGTTAAAATTTCAAGTGAGCTTTTGTTTGCTCACTCTTGCATGTTTTACCACCACTTGCAGTTGAGACAAAGAATGTTGACATACCGTCAACAAGTAAAGGAAAAGGAAAGATAAACAAGTGAAGGCTTGTTGTTTCAAGTTTTTATTGTAATAAGTCTTAGTCGATTATGTTATGTTTTATTTCTGCATTTATTGTTTGAGGTTAAGGTTTAGTTAACCCTGGGATTTTATTGGCAAGTTGTAATCCTTTTTAAAGGAAGATTTTTATTAAGGATTTATGAAGGTTTGTAATTTACTTTGCAAGTCTTTATTTTTGGGTAGATGTATGTTTTAATTAGAAAGTGAACACCAAATTATGTGGAAACGAAGTACCCGGATTTGAGGGTGTCACAAACTATAATGGTGGTCCCGGGCTGGTCATCAACTGCCTGGGCTTCCTGTCATCGCAACTCATACAGCCAGCTGGAGTAATTCGCAACGACAAGTCCAATAATCACTGCATCACCGGCTGTTTGAGAGATGCCCTCAGCAAATCTATAATAAATCTATAACAAAACTCTAAAAGTTAGGAACTTATTTCTTAAACGCTATAACTATTGGAAATTATATAATACTGTCTAATTAATATAAACTTATTAACTTACATGAAACTCTCGCAACATAGTATCCATAAAGGAGCATCGTACCGGTCATAGTGAGTAAAGCGCATGCACCAGATCGGGAGGTACGTCATGCAGATCGTGTGTAATGTTTGCTTAGCGACCGGGTCTAGTATACTACAGTGAAAATATTACAATGTGTGATACGTTAATTGTGTTTTGCAATAACTGAAAGAAATATTAAATTTTGGCTTATGACAATTGATTAACACTTACTTTCCAGAAGTGACATCCACCGGTACTGTAAGTGGAGATGCCGGCGGATGACCAAAGATACCGAGGTTCGTCCCTCGGTGTCGTCGACGAGGTGCATCTGTAATAATTAAAAGAACTGAGTCAATAAACATAAACTATCTCAGCTTGAGATATATTTAAATCCTAGTTCAGACAACTTACTAGCTCCTGAAGACGAGCCTCCATCGTGGCTAGCGTCTCCCAAACCGGATCGCCCACCACCTCGGCGACCACCACCGCTATGTCTCCTGAACCGGATCGCCCACCACCGCTATATTTTTTTTAAGTTGTAAAGTTGAGTTATTCGATATATATGGATAATAATTGTAATGTAAGACTTTGTATAGTAACTTAGAGGAAGTGATTTATGTAATAGAATTGAATCAAAGATATGTAAGGTAAAGGTTGCGATTCAGGGCAATAAAGAAAGAATTATATAAAAGTTTTAAATATTCTGCATTTTTAGTGATTTTAATATCGAATCATGATGTAAAGTTAGAATAAAGTTGTACTGTTAACGATCGAGAATGAGAATTATATTGTAAGAATTTTGGGGTCGTTACAACAAACATGGGAGATCGAGAATGTAATACCCGAGAATTTTTATATATTATTAAATGAATTTATTAATGGGAATAAGTATTTATTTGAATATAAATAATTTTGTGAGTTAACTCTGATAGTAGTGTGCATACAAGCCAATCATGTATGATGATAAAGCACATACTTTGTAAACAATCTTATTTATTTATTAATAAAATATTTATTTATTAAAGGCATTTAATTATCTACATGGTGCTGTTTTTATAATATGTAAATAACCCATAATTTTAAGCAATGCTTTTAGAATCATGATGTTGATCATGCTAATGAGATCTAAATTCTTAGAAAGCTTTAAAACTAAAATAGTTCCCAATCGTGGGATTACTAAAAAGGGGATTAGTACATCCGGATAGATTGGTACATATGTTGCTTGCTCATTGGATGAGGATGACTGATCTCATGGTCATTTGTGTGGAGACACTAAAGCAAGTATGTAGGTGCTTATTGGAGAATAAGTTCACTGAACGTGACTCGCTATGGAATACCTAATGGAGTTTTACTCGCCTGTCAATAGGAATTCCTAATGTGATAGTAGTACATGTGATCCTTGGACTTGAGATCATCATAGTATCTTATATGTAACAAATTATACTTTGACTAATTCCTTAAGGCCTTTTAAGGCATATATAGGGTATGCTTGGGTGTAATGAGTTACATATGGAGATAATGAATGATCAATAAAGAATCTACCACCTCTAGTAAAAGAGGAGATATGTCCTATGTGATTCGTTAAATGACAACCCAGGAATCCTTGGCCAAGGTAGAATGAAATTAGAAAGAGGTTTCTAATTTGCATTATTTGGAGTTGTGCATTTTCTAATCGAAATACATATGATTAAATAAATTAAGACTTGACAGTAAATCCATGTCTTATATTTAATTGGGACATTGTATGGTGGAAGGATTGAATTGTACGGTAACTATTAACTCACAGGTTCTTTTATGATTAATGTTGAAATCTATATTATCTGGAAAGTCGTTGATCGCTAGGGAGGCTTATCCCTATTGTAGAATAAATGTTATTTATTTAAATAGATTATTAGTTTAATTTGTTTATTTAAATAAGATTAGAATTGTTCTAATTGATTTATTCACAACCGGTTTAATATGGAGAACCTAAAGGGTCACACCATAAAAAGAAGAAGAATTATTTAAGAAGAAAATGGCATAATAGTAATAATGCATTAAGTATAATTAATTTAATCTATGATGATAGAATAAATTAAATAGCTTAATGTTTATTATTTAATATTTTAGAAATATTAAATATAAATTAATAAGAGGAGTCTTATTATTATTATTATTATTATTATTATTATTTTAATTCTAAAGGAGTTTAGGAATTAATATAATATCAGTACTCTCTCTCAATCCTAATAAAGATTAGGATATAAATTAATTAAAAGTATTTAATTAATTAATTAAATAAAACCCTATTCTAATTGGATTAGGAGGGTTAACCTAATATCTATATAAGAGAGTCTTATATCAGAAATAAGGTAATGTGATGTGAAATTTTCCAAGAGTTGGGAGTACACATATTCTATAGAGATAGAAACAAGGGTTAAGCCAATAACCCATCTTCTTGAGTTCTTCATCTTCCTTGGTGGATCACCGTTAGAGGCCAAACATTTGGGTGGCTGACATTATTCAAGGGAAGGAGCCACTATCAGAGGAATCAAAGGAATCAAAGGAGTAGAACTTGTACCTGAGGAAGCTTAGATCTTCAAAGGTATAATTTCATGTTCTCTCTTTTCTGTTATTGATAACAAGCACAAAGCATGATCATTGTTATGGGTTTGTATAAATTTTGAAAACCTAGTTTTTACGCTTCCGCCCTATTTATGTGATTTGATTGCATGATTGCGTTACATACAAACCCAACAGTGGTATCAGAGCCTAACTTTGTGCTAATTATCAATTTTATAATTCTATGTATGAATTGATGTGAGAATTGGATCGTTTTTCTGGACAAAAATCGTTTTCTGCAAGTTTCTGCGGCGAACGGCGCAGCTGCCCAGTTCATTACTGGCGCAGCTACGCCGGTCTGCAAAAACTGCTGCTTCCGTCTACCTGCGCAGCTGCGCAGCTACCCAATTCATTACTGGCGCAGCTGCGCCGGTACCTGGACAGACCTTGAAAATTGATTTTAATTAATTAAGTAAACTGTTTATTTAATTGATAAAGTTTTAAAATAAAGAAGTTTATTTTATCTGAAATATGATTTCAGAATGCTAAAATTAAAGGAGTTTAATTTGGATTTATTTTTGATTAAAATAAAAGAGTTTATTTTGTTTCAAAAATAAAATTTAGCAAAACTTTTGTCCATTAAATAACATCGATCCATATATGGAATAACATTGTTATTCATGAGATGAATGGATATTTATTGATGCATATGTTGATGTGTATGATAATAAATGGGGTTGATTATGGACTATGACCAATGTGATTGGATTTTATTTTGGTTGAATGCTTGAATGAATGGGTTTTATAAAATGGGGTCTGCGTACCTCGTCTTCTCTTGTTTTATTCTCGATGTAAATTCTATCTCCTTTCTATGTACTTCCCCTTGACTGCTGATCAAGGTTTCTATTTAATTTTAAATAGTTAATGTAATAGAGATAGTTAGAATTATTTTGAAGAAATTGGAGACCAAGGAGCGAGGAGCGCGTGAAGACCCGTTTGTATGGAGCCCGGGTTTAAATGTAATAGTTACATTTAAAATTTAAATTCTTACACTCCTAGGTTTGACCTTTTGGTTCACTTGGTGGCTCTAGTGAACCAAACTAGAATAAAAGTCCATAATCAATCCGGGTAGAATATAGTATTCTATATTGCATGCTAAATATTATATATATTATATTTTATGCAAACATGCTTCGCATGTTTAATAAAATGACGCGTATTTTATATATATATGTGCATGCGCGCTTAAAAAGATGAGACAAATAATAACAAACCCCTCAAAGAAATAATATTAAGTCTGAAGCGTTCAAATGATATTTGGAATATCGAACGTCGCCTTCTAGCATGATTAGTTAATAGAGTATTAAATATTTAATATGAGTTTGTTGTGCTATCCACAAGGCGAGTATTGAATATTTAAGATGTTAATTAATCACATTTGATGCTTATCAAGAAAATTGAACGATCTAGTCTTGTTGTGCTATCCACAAGGACGAAAATTTTTCTTTTTTGAATTTATGGAAGTGCTAGGCTAGACTTAACTTAAATCATTTTAGTTCGGATGTGCACACACATGACCATTATGATTTAAGAGGCAAAATAAAAGGAGTTACATGGTGATGTAATTGACAAGAGTTGTCTACCTATTTATTTGTATAACGCTTGTTGTGCTATCCACAAGGTTATATACATTTGAAATGGGATCCTTAATCTCACTAGCAAATCTTTAATTTGATGTTGCCGAACTATATGAGTGAGGGTAATATAGTTTGATGAAAATAGTGGGAGATACCAATTTAAAATAAAGACCTAAATTTATTTTGGTATGCAAAGTTAATAAAATGAATGTTTGCTAAAATGTTGTCTTTTCACATGCAGAATTTTAAAAATGTCAAAATCACTAATCTCACTACGAAGCATACTTGATGTAAATAAGCTTACCGGCCCGAATTATGAGGACTGGCTAAGAAATCTGAGAATAGTTCTCACTGCTGAAAAGATTTCTTATGTCCTAAACTCACCTGTCCCTGGAACTGTTCCAGAAACAGCCTCTGAGGAAGAGATTGCCACCATTGTAAAGTGGCAAGATGATGCATCTGTGGCTCAATGCATCATGCTCGCATCCATGAATAACGAGCTTCAGCGTCAGCATGAAAACATGGATGCTCCTACTATGTTGATTCACCTCAAGGAGTTGTATGGTGAACAAAGTAGGACTGCTAGATATGAGATATCTAAGGAGCTCTTCTGATCTTGGATGACCAAGGGCAAAGTGAACATAAAGGAACAAAAGAAATCTGATCCAGCTAGCAAAGGAATGTGCTTCCATTGCAACGAGCCGGGTCATTGGAAGAGGAACTGCAAGAAGTTTCTAGCAGAGAAGAAGCTTGGAGAAGCTTCGACTTCCAATCAAGGTTTGTTCATGATTGAAATTAATTTTTCAGAAAGTCAAAATTCTACTTGGGTATTGGATACCGGCTGTGGTTCTCACATATGTAATAATGTGAAGGGACTAGTCAGAAGTAGAAAGCTGAACAATGATGAGGTGATCCTACGAGTGGGGAATGGAGCAAAGGTTACTGCATTAGCTGTAGGAACTTATTGTTTAGCAATGCCTTCGGGCAAATCCATTTATCTTAATAATTGTTATTATGTTCCGAATATTATTAAAAACATTATTTCAATTTCTGTATTGGATATGGAAGGTTTTGACGTTATTATAAAGAACAATGGTTGTTCTATTTATAAAGACGATATTTTATATGGTATTGGAAATTTGCGAAATGGACTTTATACACTTGACTTGCAAGAAAATATATTTCAAATTGAACAAATTAAGAAAAGAAAAAGAGATGATATTAATTATACCTATATGTGGCACTGTAGACTCGGTCATATCAATGAAACAAGATTATCCAAGTTGCATAAAGATGGGCTCCTCGAGCTATCTGATTATGAATCATATCCAACTTGTGAATCTTGTCTCATGGGTAAAATGACTAAATCTCCTTTTAGTGGAAAAGGAGAGAGAGTTACAGAGTTGTTGGTATTGATCCACACAGACGTTTGTGGACCTATGACAACAAGTGCACGGGGTGGGTATTCTTATTTTATTACTTTCACTGATGATCACTCAAGATTTGGATATGTGTATTTAATGAAATACAAATCAAAATCATTTGAAAAGTTCAAAGAGTTCAGAAGTGAAGTAGAGAAACAAACGGGCAAGAGTATTAAGATACTTCGATCAGATTGAGGTGGAGATTACTTAAGCAGTGAGTTTCTCAATTGTCTCAGAGAAAATGGTATAATCTCACAATGGACTCCTCCAGGTACACCACAGTTAAATGGAGTATCTGAAAGGAGAAATTGAACACTGTTGGACATGGTTCGATCCATGATGAGTTTTACCGACCTTCTAATTTCCTTCTGGGGATATGCCCTAGAAACGGCTGCATACCTACTTAACAAGGTACCTACCAAATCCGTCCCAAAGACTCCATATGAGATGTGGAAAGGGAGGAAACCTAATCTTAAGCATGTTAAGACTTGGGGTTGTCCAGCTTATGTCAAAAAGTTTGAAAATGATAAGCTACAGACTAAATCCGATAAGTGTAGATTTGTGGGATACCCTAAAGAAACCGTAGGGTATTATTTCTATCATCCAACTGATCAAAAGGTGTTTGTTGCGAAACATGCTACCTTCTTGGAGAAAGAGTTTATCCATGAAGGGGTCAGTGGGAGTAAGATATATCTTGAAGAAGTTCAAGAATCACAAGTTACCACGTACCAAAGTCAGGTACCTAACCAAGTAGAAGAACCTACTGTACCACACCATGTTCGTAAATCTGGAAGAGTACCGAACATACCTGAGAGGTATGGATTCGTTATAGAGGATGACGATGAGGTACACATCATGAATGATGATGATCCATTGAATTACGAACAGGCTATGAGTAATAAAGACTCAGGGAAATGGCTTGAAGCCATGAAATCTGAAATGGACTCCATGTATGAAAACAAAGTATGGTCTTTGGTTTCACCACCTGAAGGTATTAAACCTATTGGGTGTAAATGGGTTTTTTAAGAAAAAGACTGGAGCAGACGGAAAGGTAGAGACCTATAAGGCCCGACTGGTTGCAAAAGGTTTCAAACAAAGACAAGGAGTTGACTATGATGAAACCTTCTCACCAGTAGCCATGCTCAAGTCCATTCGGATTTTGCTTGCGATTGCAGCTTACAACGACTATGAGATCTGGCAGATGGACGTGAAAACGGCCTTCCTCAATGGGAAACTTGAGGAGGATGTGTATATGACAAAGCCAGAGGGATTTATTTCAAAAGTTGGAACAAATCAAGTCTGTAAGCTACAACGATCCATTTATGGGTTGAAGCAAGCTTCTCGTAGATGGAACATTCGTTTTGATGAGACAATCAAAGAGTTTGATTTTATCAAAAACTAGGATGAACCATGTGTATACAAAAAGGTTAGTGGGAGCGCAGTATCATTCCTTGTATTATATGTTGATGATATATTACTGATAGGGAATGACATTCCTATGTTACAATCCATTAAAATCTGGTTATCTAAAAACTTCTCCATGAAGGACTTGGGTGAAGCATCCTATATTTTGGGGATAAAGATCTATAGAGATAGATCTAAAAGGATGCTCGGCTTATCCCAAGGAACGTACATTGATACGATGCTAAAGAGGTTTAGCATGGAAGATTCCAAAAGAGGTCTCATGCCGATGAGCCATGGAATAAATCTCTCCAAGAAACAGGCCCCAAAGACACCTGAGGAGAGAGACCGTATGAGTAAGATCCCTTATGCTTCTGCAATAGGATCTATCATGTACGGTATGACATGTACTAGACCGGATGTTGCTCACGCACTTAGTGTAACAAGCAGATACCAGTCGAATCCAGGAGAAGAGCACTGGAAGGTAGTGAAAAATATCCTAAAGTACTTGAGAAGGACTAAAGATATTTTTCTTGTCTACGGTGGGTCTGAATTAAAACTCGAGGGATTCACAGACTCAAGTTTTCAAA
Source organism: Panax stipuleanatus (assembly GCA_020205555.1). NCBI lineage: Eukaryota > Viridiplantae > Streptophyta > Magnoliopsida > Apiales > Araliaceae > Panax > Panax stipuleanatus. Next base: position 76,440,386 of record CM035122.1, on the reverse strand, counting down.
CAGACCAAGATGACAGTAAATCTATTTCAGGGTATGTGTTTACCTTGAACGGAGGTGCAGTGAGTTGGAAGAGTTCCAAGCAGCAAACGGTTGCTGATTCAGTGACAGAGGCAGAGTATATAACTGTAAGTGAAGCTGTAAGTTGATGTTTTAGATGAAAAGTTCATTACAGAACTAGGAATAGTTCCTAAGTCTCATCTTGAATCTAAACATGTGTTGCGGCACTTTGATTAAAGAAATCATTGAAAGAGGAGAGTGTAGACTCTCTAGACAACATTGCAGATCCATTTACTAAAGCTTTAACACAATAGCAGTTTGATCGTCACTTAGAGAAGATGGGTATGAGATACCATGGCGATTGGCTTTAGTGCAAGTGGGAGATTAATAGTAGTGTGCATACAAGCCAATCATGTATGATGATAAAGCACATACTTTGTAAACAATCTTATTTATTTATTAATAAAATATTTATTTATTAAAGGCATTTAATTATCTACATGGTGCTGTTTTTATAATATGTAAATAACCCATAGTTTTAAGCAATGCTTTTAGAATCATGATGTTGATCATGCTAATGAGATCTAAATTCTTAGAAAGCTTTAAAACTAAAATAATTCCCAATCGTGGGATTACTAAAAAGGGGATTAGTAAATCCGGATAGATTGGTACATATGTTGCTTGCTCATTGGATGAGGATGACTGATCTCATGGTCATTTGTGTGGAGACACTAAAGCAAGTATGTAGGTGCTTATTGGAGAATAAGTTCACTGAACGTGACTCGCTATGGAATACCTAATGGTGTTTTACTCGCCTGTCAATAGGAATTCTTAATGTGATAGTAGTACATGTGATCCTTGGACTTGAGATCATCATAGTATCTTGTATGTAACAAATTATACTTTGACTAATTCCTTAAGGCCTTTTAAGGCATATATAGGGTATGCTTGGGTGTAATGAGTTACATATGGAGATAATGAATGATCAATAAAGAATCTACCACCTCTAGTAAAAGAGGAGATATGTCCTATGTGATTCGTTAAATGACAACCCAGGAATCCTTGGCCAAGGTAGAATGAAATTAGAAAGAGGTTTCTAATTTGCATTATTTGGAGTTGTGCATTTTCTAATCGAAATACATATGATTAAATAAATTAAGACTTGACAGTAAATTCATGTCTTATATTTAATTGGGACATTGTATGGTGGAAGGATTGAATTGTACGGTAACTATTAACTCACAGGTTCTTTTATGATTAATGTTGAAATCTATATTATCTGGAAAGTCATTGATCGCTAGGGAGGCTTATCCCTATTGTAGAATAAATGTTATTTATTTAAATAGATTATTAGTTTAATTTGTTTATTTAAATAAGATTAGAATTGTTCTAATTGATTTATTCACAACCGGTTTAATATGGAGAACCTAAAGGGTCACACCATAAAAAGAAGAAGAATTATTTAAGAAGAAAATGGAATGATAGTAATAATGCATTAAGTATAATTAATTTAATCTATGATGATAGAATAAATTAAATAGCTTAATGTTTATTATTTAATATTTTAGAAATATTAAATATAAATTAATAAGAGGAGTCTTATTATTATTATTATTATTATTATTATTATTATTTTAATTCTAAAGGAGTTTAGGAATTAATATAATATCAGTACTCTCTCTCAATCCTAATAAAGATTAGGATATAAATTAATTAAAAGTATTTAATTAATTAATTAAATAAAACCCTATTCTAATTGGATTAGGAGGGTTAACCTAATATCTATATAAGAGAGTCTTATATCAGAAATAAGGTAATGTGATGTGAAATTTTCCAAGAGTTGGGAGTACACATATTCTATAGAGATAGAAACAAGGGTTAAGCCAATAACCCATCTTCTTGAGTTCTTCATCTTCCTTGGTGGATTACCGTTAGAGGCCAAACATTTGGGTGGCTGACATTATTCAAGGGAAGGAGCCACTATCAGAGGAATCAAAGGAATCAAAGGAGTAGAACTTGTACCTGAGGAAGCTTAGATCTTCAAAGGTATAATTCCATGTTCTCTCTTTTCTGTTATTGATAACAAGCACAAAGCATGATCATGGTTATGGGTTTGTATAAATTTTGAAAACCTAGTTTTTACGCTTCCGCCCTATTTATGTGATTTGATTGCATGATTGCGTTACATACAAACCCAACAAACTCAATTATATTAAATTGAATAATTATAATAATTGAGAATATATAGAGTTTGCGATAAACTCGTTGAATGCCTTGTGTGGCACAGTGATGAGAAATAATAATGATTATATTAATCAACAAAGGAATTATTAAGCGAATAATTAATCTATATTAATTGTTACTTAATTGTTTTAAAATAATGTGTTGAATATTATTATTGCAAATAATGGAATAATAATAGGTAACTTGTTTATAATTTATATTTATTCAATGTGAACATTAATCATATGAATATTAATTAATTGTTATGGAGATTAATAATTACATTGATTGATAAAGGATGGATTAATATTATTATTATATAATTGATAAGATATGTAATTAGTTAATTACCATTGAGAATATTAATACATAACAAGTAAACTATATATGCTTAATTAATTTCTATGTGCAAGCATGCGAATTAAATATATAATGTATAGTAGCCACCTATATGTTATATGAAGTGTGGTGCAATGTGACTATACAATTATACATAAACTATATAGTAAAGTTTATTGAGTTGTAAGAGTTACATGAAATGTGTATGTGACAATTGTATGTGAAGTATACATTAAAATAATACATCATGAATATATATAGTAAACAATTATAATTGATGATTACTTCAATATATAATTGAATAATAAATGTGATAGTATCCGATTAAATTATACCAGTAAAACAAATGTACATGGATTATATATGTACCAATTTACACTTACTACATTATGTGAGTTACATTGTGACATTTCATTATAGCCTAAGTATACATTATATAACCTAAGTGAGTATATATATATATATATATATATATATATATAAGCCTTAGTGTTATTATATTTCATGTTGTATGAATGTTGAGCCTTGCTTGTTCCTAAATGATAGACCCATTTTTGCTCTTCACGTGTATAGCCATAAGGCCTAAGCCTACTCTCCTCCTCAAACTCAGCAAAACCATAGCAATCATCATGAAGGAGAATGGCTGGATTGCTACAGCTCCACTATTCTAACAACCATCTACCAACTTCTTCTTGCCCATTGAATCCTTCTATTTCTCATTGATTCAAACCATGGAGCAAAGCTATAACATGGGCAATCAATTTTCTATAAATGGAAGCTCTCCCTCTCATTTCTCAGTTGCTAGAAAAATTGTCTGATAAATTCAAGAAGAGAGTGAATACTTATATACATATCAGTAGAGGAAGTGTGAATTAACATTTGCATTACAGAGGTATAATTCCCTCCATGATTCTTGTTTTTCAGTCTTGTTAGTCATTTTCATTCTCTGTCAAAGTCTCATTTCTTGATCATGTAAATTAGATGACAATTGAATGTTAGAATTCTTGTTTAACTGTTATATAGTCTTATAAGCATGTTAGTAAAGCAATGTGGCAGTATAGAAATGAAATTGCTGTGAAATTTGAAAATTGGGTTTGTAGTTGCATTTGCAGGGACTGTTTGCTGCTGGCCGAGAGCCGATGCAGCTGCGCCAGTCTTGTACTGGGAAGCTGCGCAGCTGCGCCAGCAGCCTGTTCCAGTTTTTGAGTTCTGCTATGAATCTGTTAAGTAACAGTTTACTTATATAGCTTAGACGAGCATGTTAACATAAGTAACACGTATGTATAAGTACACAGACCTAACGTAAGCATGTTTAAACCAAGATGGTATACATTTTGATAAAACGACTTACAATTTTCAAAAAGGAACTTAAAGTTATAAAAAGGGGACTTGAATGTGTTATAATTACATTCTGACCTCTGATACATGTTATTATAGTTTAGAAATGCATAAAGGATGTATTAATTTGTGTATACATGTATCATAAGGTAACATGAACTTGTTGGACCCCATTAATAAATAATTTCTAACAAAAATATAAGTTTTGAAAACAGACATTGACATATAGATATCATATATGTATTCTGATTTTGCAAACATATTGGTAGGGTTTAAGAATGCATGAAGAACATATTAACTTACGTATACATGTTTCATAATGTAATGTGAACATGCGAACCTTATTAGTAGCTTTACTAATGAAAATACAAACTTTGAACGTGAACGTTAACATGCTACTTTGAGAGTTGGATTCTAAAATTTATGGACATAATTGATAGTACTCTTAGATTCGCCAATGTATCATACATGTTTGCCTACTATGTTACATGTCGTGAAACCAAGTTTAGCGTAAACAAAGTATGCTCTCAAACTAATAACAATGATAGTTACATGTATATGATATGAATCTTCATCAGTATGCCCAATACAAGTTATATGAATACCTTATGTGTTTAAAAAGCAAACATGTTAGACTTTGTGATTTTCATGACCTTGAATGACCGTAAGTTGTCAAAAGTGTTAACTTAGAACCATATCATGAAAGAGAGAACTTAGATGGACTTGGAAAACATGAAGGCATCCTTTAATATGCATATATGTTATGTGATATCATATGTTGATACTTGAATTCGATTTTGATGGTTAACATACAATAATGCCATAACTTTCTAAAAAAGAGTATGTTTGCTATTTGTTGTGATCGTATGTGATAATGACGATATGTAAACTTTATTAACCCGAAAAGAGGAACGTTAAGGATGAAAGTTGTATTAGCCGAGACTTGTGAATTAAATATGATACTATATATGGTATGATGGTATAGTAAGATTGAAGATTAACTTATATGTTGATTGCATGAATAAGATAAAGTATAATATTAAACTGTATGACTAATGAATATCCTATACGCGTAACTATATTACGATAGGATTCGAAAGTGTTGATTAATATCGTGGATAGACTATGCATAAGGCAAATACTTGAACCCTACTCTTTATTGAGCATTACTGGAGCTCGTAGTATTGTTGGTTATATAAGTAAATAATTGAAAGCATGATTTTTATCCTATGACATAATGCTTCATAAATAAAATAGAGTTGTTTATTCTTGAACTTTGATTCGAGTATTGAACTTATAATTGTTCGCTTATTCATTTACAGAGCCGTCTATGCCAATTGATTCGGCTAGACTTATAACATGATTAGAAAGCTGTCTAAACCAATTGAATGGTGCAGAATTCTTGTGTTAACTGAGTTGAACAACCTTCTTGAAGGGGTAATATATTTTTCGGGAGACCGACGTGCGCACTTAAGTATGATTAAATGTTATGCATAATATAGGGTACTTTAGGCTGATCACCTATTATACTTGTTTTGTTGGATTATCAGTATATTACTGTTAATTCTAGTAAGAGTTTATAGTCCTTAGTGACTGCTCAGTATTCAGTTATCTTAAAATCTTGAATTGATTTAGTATTGAATCATATTGATATTATTATGTCCTTAGTGACTGTTATTGAGAATTGTTGATATTCTTGCTATCCTTGAACTATCATACTTTGCTATACCCTTTTTGAGATTCGAGAACTATATTACTCACACTTATTGTTATATTAGTTGCTGAGCAAACTTGTTGCTCATTCTTGCTTTCCTTAAAATATTTCAGTTAAGGCAGAGCAGTGCGGATTCTCGAGTACTGACAAGGGCGAGGGAAAGGCTACTGAGTAGCTTTATTTATGTAGAACTTATGCTTTTATATATGTAACCGATGTTTAAGTTACGAGACATTGGGACGTGAATAAATTATATTAATTAAATGTAATCTATTCGATAATAGTTGTGTATTATATTCTGCTGTGCGATGCGACATTTAGTCGTATCATTATTATTATATTAGATTTTAGAACGTGACGAACCGAATTTGAGAGACCCCGTGGCTGGTCCGGATTTGGGGGCGTCATAGTAGCTCATTCTCAGATTTGGTATCTTCCTCATCCTCAATTTCGAGATCAGTTTCATCATCGTTATCATCCTCAACGACTACATAATCATTCATGACGACGTTTTCCTTGACATACTCATCGTCAGGTACGTCAATGACATCAGTACTCATCACATCTTCAGCAATTAACACTACGGCTAAAGGGTTGCTAGCATTGTAACGACCCCAAAATTCGTATAATTTGACTCTCAATCTTGGCCGTTAACTATACATCGAACTTCTAACTTTACATCATTAATCGATATTAAACTTTAATAAAAATGCGGAATAATTAAAACTTTTATATTTCTTTCTATATTTCCCTGAATCTCAACCTTTATCATTACATATCTTTGATTCAAATATATTATATGAATCGCTTCATCAAAGTTATTATATAAAACTTTACATCTCAATTCAACATCCTTTATATTTTGGATAACTCAAACTTTACAACTCAACATAAAATAAACATCATAAACCCTTAAGTACACTTTCAGAACCTTAAACATGGTTTATAGGAATAACAACTTTGGCAAAAATATTTAATTTTCATGCATTAAATCTGATCCATGTCATTCAAGTAGAACATAACATTACCTTGAATCCTGAGCCTGCAAAAATGGTTATTTTGCAAGAATGAGCTCGACAGCTCAGCAAATCTAACAGCTTTCATGCCGCACATAACACATAAGTTCATGCTCAATATATATCTCAATTTAAAACAATTATAAGATTTCGTGCTCAGCATATATTTTAGTTCAATATAAATATAAGTTCCACATACTCAACATTCCATATATCACATGTTGAGTTCCATAACTCAACCAAATATAGTCATAATTTGACTTTTTCAATTCATAGCAAGTAACATGTAATTCAACATCTCATATTGATACCATGAATACACGTAATAAAAAATTGAATTCAAGTAGCACATAGGAACTGGAAGATTTGCCTTGATCGTAGATTATCAATTACCGAAAAATAGCTTATAGCTATTTGGACCTCACGTATCCTACACAATATATAATCATGCACATCATTTATTAGTCACATAGCAATGCTTAGTAATCGTTTAAGTAACTCTACTTTACGATCTACTATCATCTTCTTTAGGTTTGATACACAATGTTCAATTTATGTGGTTAAGTCTTGTTAGGGCTCCACATTGTTTATTCGATTTATTTGCGTTAAACTTCCTTTTACTTCTCATTACGTTCTCCTTTAATACACTTAACATTTAGTTAAGCCTTAAACCTCGTCTTTACATCACATTACATGTATAATGTTTGTTAACATTAATTAAGTTAACTTTCGTTTCAAATTTCTTTATGCTTCTCTTTTAATCGACACTTAACGTTTGTTTAAGCCGACATAATTGTCATTACATCATTGATTAATGATAAGTATCATTATATATCATAATAATTATGTTTTATAACTTAGAACAACATCTATTATCTTTGACAGCACTATACTTGCGTATGTGCATGTCTGACGCCCTCCGATTGCCTCCGAATACGCATCAGTCACAAAGATGGCCATTTTGACCCCTTTTAACGACTTGAAATTGAAAACCTAAAGAATAAAAGTTGTAGGTCTGCTCGTTATCTTTCTGAATCATCCTGAACCGCGTTAATCGGAGTTCATATAAAAAAGTTATGTTTGTTTTACTAAAGGAGGTCAAAATAGTTTTGCATTACAACACTTAAACCACTCAGGACAGTATGTAGCCCAGCTGGGGATGGAGTTCTAGGCTAAAATCCCCGCTGGGGTGGGTCCCCCTGCTGGTGGGTTTCCCGGCTCGCTAACTGTTCAAAGAAAAAGCTAATTTGGCTTATTTCTTCGCACTAAAATCTAATTTTAACTAGCACAATGTACATGAAACTTGATGAAAACAAAATCTTAAACTTCTAACATGTTTTTAACATACAAAAACACCACAACACATAATCAAAACACTAATTTTCATGATTTTGAAGAAAACACCATTGTTAAGCGTTCTTGACGAAAATTGATACTATGAGTTCGTTTTTAACCCAAATCACATGATCAAATCATCTTTTGTTCGTATCTTAACATATTATTATAATCTATGATCAATTTACATAATAATTAACTATCAAACATTAATTTTGATTTCAAAGGACCAATTGTTTTAAAAACGAGTTCATTGTAACTCGTAATGAACATGATTTCTTCATATTTATCATGTTTACATGAATTAAATAACTGAAATCATTATACTAATCACATATAAGCATGTTATAACATAATTTGCCTATAAATTTCATGCTTTATCAATTTCATACTAAGTTCATATATATACAGAGAACTACAAATACAAAGAACACAAAACAAAATTTCTATAGTACAAGGATTATGATTATACACTTAAGCTTAGTGAGGAAGAAGACGAATATGGTGCTTTGATTAACAAATTCCTCCTTCTTCTTCATCCTTATTCTTCTCTCTTCTCTATTTTCTTTCTCTGCTCTTTCTTCTTTGTTTTGTTCTAACTTCTAACACTAACTAACTTGTTTTATTTTAACTAACGTATATTGTAATATACATATATCTATATACATATAATACAATCATAAATATAAACATAATAACCCTTATTAATTATAATAATTACAATTAATATATAAGTTACAAATTTGAATTTTAAAAGCCCTAAGGCTTGTTTGGCAAAACAACTTATTTAAAAATAGGTTTTTAGTAGTTAAGGCCCCGTTTGGCAAAACGGATTGAAAACAGGTGCAAGGGCCTTGTTTGGCAAAACGGTTTTAAAACTCTTTTAATTCTTTTAATAAATCCTTTAACACATATCTTTCAATGTTACACTTTAATTAATTAAATCTTAACATTCTAATTTAATTAATTAAAAGTTAACATCAATTAATCACGTAAAAATTACCGCATAACAATTATAATTACTTGCAAATTATAATTTCCTGTAACAATTACCACATAACTTCATCTAATTTAATTATTCTAATTAAATTAGAACTATAACATAAAATCATTACATATTAATTAAATTAAATATTAAATATTCATTTAATTAATATATTACACTTAATTAAATTACTTCACAACAATCACATAAATTATTTATTTAACTCAATAAATAAATAAATTAAAATATTTATTTAATTCAGTAAATATTAAAATTCTCTTCACACCAAATCACATATTTCACAATATATAACACATATACACATACTCAAACTTGAAACACCTCATAATAAGAGTTTTATTTATTAAATTCTCATTTATTAATTCTTAAAAATCCGGGTTGTCACATCTTTCCCTCCTTATAAGGATTCTGTCATCGGAATCAACGAAACCTCCCTTACTCGGTTTTTACTAAATTTCTTTCATAATTTTATCGTTGAATAACTTCAACACATTACCTTAACAAAAGTTTTACATATATATACTACTCCATTCATTTCTTCAATAAGTTTTAGGTTTTATTTCATAACCTTCAATTAACTCAATTATGTTTCAAATATTATATATTCTTTAACCCGTTCATTTCCTTTCTAAGGATCATTACCAAATACTCTACTCGTCGAGTTCATATACTTCATAATTCACTATCTTATCAATATTCGGGTTATCACATTCACCCCTTCTTCTAAGAATTTCGTCCTCGAATTTTTTTTTATTAATCTTCATATATCAATATATAAAAATAGATTTTACGTTAATCTTTATTCATTGGGTTGTTGCGTTCCACAACTACTTCTTTCTAAGGAATATCCTTCTTGCCACATTCACCTTCAGAACAATAAGAATCTTCCACAATTGCTCAATAATTGGGAAGCAGTATAAATAACTTAAGAATTTAAAAGATTCTCAAATCAAGCTGAGGGGTCACAAGACCTTGAACTCATCTCTAGGTTTAATAGTGCTTCACTCCTGGTACTTCACACTATAAACCGCTCAAACAAAATGTTTAACAATCACACAGACTGTAAACATCCTACTCGTTGCTCTAGGTGATTAGACTATCGCACCACTACGTCATGCACAAACGTAGTACATCGTAACGACGATATGCGTTACGCTCGGAACTATTGTCTCCGATAACATGTCCCCTTTTATAGGGTTGTTCACCTCAGTTTCTTAACATCTGAATTCGCACCAAAACAAATTGGTTTGGCATAGTTTGACCAAGAATGCTCGAATGTCATAAACATCTTTCAATACTTGTTTAGCTGAATCAAGTAGCATAGACTTCTCGCAAAAATTTGGACATCAATCGAAATATATATATATATATATATATATATATATATATATATTTAACCATCGCAATAATTTTTTTTAAGGAAACTAAAAATAATTAAATCTTTTTATAATATCCTGATACCGTACCGTAGTAATGGTACGTTAAGCATTTCGTCATTACATGACGTCGTCATACTACATCATACCATAGTGGGCTGACGATCCTATGATCACATCCAACACTAGGTTTAACCGCATTGATGACTTCCTCGATTATTATTCCTACATCATATCAAATGATGCATATAATATATAAAATATATTTTGAAAATTTTAAATCATTTTTGTCTAGCTGAAACAATTAGCATAGACATGTGAATAATAACACTATTTTAAAAAAATTCATTGGTTCAATCATTTGATCCAATGTTTTTGAAGAAGACAGAAGTGCAACATCAGCACGAAGTCAATAATTTCGAAAATCTAGAAAAGCTAGGAGATTTAGAATATCAAAATTTTCTCTATCAATATAACTCTTTACTCCACCGTTTCATTACTTGATCATTCTATCAATCTTAAGCACCATCAATGCTTTCTATACCATAACCTTTCTATACCCAGTATAGTTCGTCAAACTTAGCACACTTTGGAAGTTCAGGAACTTGCCACAATAATACGAGTTTAAGAACTTGTCCTAGCAATACGTAGTCCAAGAACCTATCAGGGACTGTCCATATGCTTAGGGGTTCAAAAACATACATACGATTATGAGTTACAAACTTACCATAAGTATGAGTTTTAAGAACTCGTACCTAATCTTAATATCATCTAATCTAATCTTAATTGTTTCTAACTATCAAATATAAATATGAGAAAAGAATCACCTTTTCGCCATATATATATCGATAGTACGACACCAACATTCCAATGATTATCTATGCGATAAACCAAGTGTAAGCACAAAACCCCTACCCATACAAAGGTTTGTACAACTCAGCTACCATATAAGTCCTCAGTTGAAATCCCACTTAAGTCTAGCTTGCTCATAACTTTCTCTTTGGTCGATACAATTTCTGTATCTCATCATTTATAGCTCCTCGTGAATTTATCTCGTACTATATCATAGTACATTTCTCGTTATAGCATCAAACTATAACTATTCAATCATTACAGACCATCTGTCTTTTACAATTTAAAAAGATCACGCTGTGATCTTATTCTATAATCATCTCCCTTATGATTCTTTTCTTATCTCATTATCGTTTTTTTTAAAAACTTCTTATCTTTATCTTTCTTCATGTCATATTATGATTTCATTTATGTTTTTAATCTTATAGACTTTATCTATTCATCATTATTCGTCATCTTTATTATTGGAGTTAGGTAACTCCTGATTCTTATATTTATATCTCTTCAAGTTTCTTATTTGAATCTTCTTCTTTATTTATCAATTCTTCCTTTAAGAACTTTCTAATTTCATTCATATTGCTCAATATTTTATTTTAGTTTACTCCTCGTCATTCTCACCTTCTTCTTATAATATTTCTAGGACTTGACTAATCCTATACTTCTACGTATGTGAGAAGAATCACCTTTTTATCATACGTATTCATAACTCTATACTCGATACACATCGAGTCTCTAACAGCGTTCAATATAGTAAGCTGAGTGGTTTCCCACAAACAACCAACAAACTAGTTTTCCGTCTCGTCTACACTGTCTTACACAGTGAGTTAGATCGGTTGCGAGTTCATATTAACTGTCGCTCTTTGACGGAATCGTTTAGCCCAACTACTATACATCAACCATTAAAGAGTACGACTGTACCACTACTTAAACTTAAATTCTTATTCTTATAACCTAAGGTCATAGCCTAAGGTACTCTTACCTAAGGTGTATAACCTATAAGCTTTGATACCAACTGTAACGACCCCAAAATTCGTACAATTCGACTCTCAATCTTGGCCGTTAACAATACATCGAACTTCTAACTTTACATCATTAATCGATATTAAACTTTAATAAAAATGCAGAATAATTAAAACTTGTATATTTCTTTCTATATTTTCTTGAATCTCAACTTGATTCAAATATATTACATTAATCGCTTCATCAAAGTTATTATATAAAACTTTACATCCTAATTAGACATTCTTTATACTTCGGATAACTCAAACTTTACAGCTCAACATAAAATAAACATCATAAACCCTTAAGTACACTTTCAGAACCTTAAACATGGTTTATAGGAATAACAACTTTGGCTAAAATATTTAATCTTCATGCATTAAATATGATCCATGTCATTCAAGTAGCACATAGCATTACCTTGAATCATTAGCCTGATAAAATGGTTATTTTGCAAGAATGAGCTCGACAACTCAGCAAATCTAACAGCTTTCATGCCGCACATAACACGTAAGTTCATGCTCAATATATATCTCAATTTGAAATAATTATAAGATTTCATGCTCAGCATAAATTTCAGTTCAATATAAATATAAGTTCCACATGCTAAACATTCCATATATCATATGTTGAGTTCCATAACTCAACCAAATATAGTCATAATTTGACTTTTTCAATTCATAGCGAGTAACATGTAATTCAACATCTCATATTGATACCATGAATACACGTAATAAAAAATTGAATTCAAGTAGCACATAGGAACTGGAAGACTTGTCTTGATCGTAGATTACCAATTACCGAAAAATAGCTTATAGCTATTTGGACCTCACGTATCCTACACAATATATAATCATGCACATCATTTATTAGTCACATAGCAATGCTTAGTAATCGTTTAAGTAACTCTACTTTATGATCTACTATCATCTTTTTTAGGTTTGATACACAATGTTCAATTTATGTGGTTAAGTCCTATTAGGGCTCCTCATTGTTTATTCAATTTATTTGCGTTAAACTTTCTTTTACTTCTCATTACGTTCCTCTTTAATATACTTAAAATTTAGTTAAGCCTTAAACCTCGTCTTTACATAACATTAGATGTATAATGTTTGTTAACATTAATTAAGTTAACCTTCGTTTCAAATTTCTTTATACTTCTCTTTTAATCGACACTTAACGTTTGTTTAAGCCGACAAAATTGTCATTACATCATTGATTAATGATAAGTCTCATTATATATCATAATAATCATGTTTTATAACTTAGAACAACATCTATTATCATCGACAGCACTATACTTGCGTATGTACATGTCTGACACCTTCCGATTGCCTCTGAAGATGGCCATTTTGACCCATTTTAACGACTTCAAATAGAAAAACTTAAAATATAAAAGTTATATTTCTACTCGTTATCTTTCTGAATCATCCTGAACCGCCTTAATCGGAGTTCGTATGAAAAAGTTATGCTTGTTTTACTAAAGGAGGTCAAAATAGTTTTGCATTACAACACTTAAACCACTCCAGACAACATGTAGCCCAGCTGGGGCGGGATTTCTAGGCTAAAATCCCCGCTGGGGCGGGGTCCCTGCTGGTGGGTTCCCCGGCTCGCGAACTATTCAAAAAAAAAGAAGCCAATTTGGCTTATTTCTTTGCACCAAAGTTCGATTTTAACTAGCACAATGTATATGAAACATAATGAAAACAAATCTTAAACTTCTAACATGTTTTTAACATACAAAAACAGCACAACACATAATCAAAACACTAAATAAGCATTATACTAATCACATATAAGCATGTTATAACACAGTTTGCCTATAAAATTCATGCTTTATCAATTTCATACCAAGTTCATATATACAGAGAACTACAAATACGAAGAACACAAAACAAAATTTCTATAGTACAAGGATTATGATTATACCCTTCAGCTTAGTGAGAAAGAAGATGAATATGGTGCTTTGATTAACAAATTCCTCCTTCTTCTTCTTCTTCCTTGCTTCTTCTCTCTTATCTATTTTCTTTCTCTGCCCTTTCTTCTTTGTTTTGTTCTAACTTCTAACACTGACTAACTTGTTTTATTTTAACTAACGAATATTGTAATATACATATATCTATATATATATAATACAATCATAAATATAAACATAATAACCCTTATTAATTATAATAATTACAATTAATATATAAGTTATAAATTTGAATTTTAAAAGCCCTAAGGCTTGTTTGGCAAAATAACTTATTTAAAAATAGGTTTTTAGTAGTTAAGGTCCCGTTTGGCAAAACGGATTGAAAACAGGTACAAGTGCCTTGTTTGGCAAAACGGTTTTAAAATTCTTTTAATTGTTTTAATAAATTCTTTAACACATATATATTTCAAGGTTACACTTTAATTAATTAAATCTTAACATTCTAATTTAATTAATTAAAAGTTAACATCAATTAATCAAATAAAAATTGTCACATAACAATTATAATTACTTGCTAATTATAATTTACTGTAACAATTATCACATAACTTCATCTAATTTAATTATCCCAATTAAACTAGAACTATAATATAAAATTATTACATATTAATTAAATTAAATATTAAATATTCATTTAATTAATATATTACACTTAATTAAATTATTTCACAACAATCACATAAATTATTTATTTAACTCAATAAATAAATCAATTTAAATATTTATTTAATTCAATAAATATTAAAATTCTCTCCACACCAAATTACATATTTCACAATATATAACACATATACACATACTCAAACTCGAAACACCTCATAATAAGAGTTTTATTTATCAAATTCCCAGTTATTAATTCTTAAAAATCCGGGTTGTCACAAACATCTTCTTGCAATGCTTCATCCGTAGCAAACATATTTGCATCATCAAATGCATGTGTTTTAGTTGTGACAACTCTGTACCAGGGGCTTCTAGTATTTACGACATTAGGATCATAATACACTTGAGACGCTTGACTTGCTAACACGAACACGTCATCAGATTTTAATACCAACTTGATATCTACGGTTGTGATTCTATTACGATCAACTTTAACCCCATTTTCAGTATCAAACCAGCTACACTTAAATGTAACTACCTTTTTACCCCCATGATAATTAAGCACAGCCACATCCTGTAAACGTCTATAGTAATTAGACTCAAAATCTTGGTAGCAACTTTCCAACACCACAACCCCAGAATTGACTGATGTGAGTTCATTCAAGTCATCGACCCTAAATCTGTACCCATTCACGATGCAGCCGGGAAAAAAACTAACTTTGTAAGGTCCTCGGATGACATTTATAAAACACTCTGAACTGTTCTCTTCTTTAACCTTTTTCTTAAACCACTGTTGAAAATTAGCATTAGTGAATGTTTCCAACTCTGCTGCAGTAAAAGCTGGGTTAGAAGTATACGCTTCCTCTTCTAATGAACTGCGAAAATAGTGAATGTTTTTAACATATATAGATGACTACACTTATAAATTACAAATAATTATTCATACCTAATTTATGATGATATTTCGGGCATATTTAAAAGCATGTATGTAGATATAATCTTCAACTCTTTGTCGCTTAAGTAAGTTACCATCTCATGGCCAAATGGCTTAGCCGGATATGTGAATACAACTAACTCATCATCAGCATGAGACAATGGACCAACAACCTCATTTCTACTTAAACGGTTGTGCTTCGTTGAGACAACATGTCAAAATACAATGAGCAGAAGTTGACAAGCTCTTCCTCCGTATAGCGTTCAACGATAGAACCCTCTACACGAGCTTTGTTCTTGACCTTTTATTTTAATTGACGCATATACCTAAGATAAATATTCCGACAAATATATATGAGTATTATTAATATGAGCAACATAAAGCAATTAGTAGTTTATATTATTTCTCAAAAGGATACATCCACCGATATTGAACCGATCCTCCAAGCTTAAGCTCATACGGTAGATGAATAGGCAGATGTTCCATCAAGTCAAAGAATCCTGGAGGGAAGATCATTTCGAGCTTGCAAATGGTAAGCACAATATTGTTCTCCATCTGCTCCACATCACTGTACTTAATTACAGTTGAGCAAAGATCTCGAAAGAAATTTGAAAGTTCGGTCAATGTATTTACATCTTTTCTGGGTAACATCTCACGAAATGCAATTGGGATCAACTTCTGCATGAATACATGACAATCGTGACTCTTGAATCCAAAAATTTTTAATTGCTCGACCTTACAGCAACGTGTTATATTCGACGCATATCCATCTGGGAGCTTCAACCCATTAACCCGCTTACACACGTCTTCAACTTGTTGCTTAGTAAGACAAAATGGAGCTTTAGGTTTCATATTGTTAGGGCGAAGCCACAATTCTGGTCTAATGTTCAAAGCCTCCAACTCCTTTCGAGCTTTGTCATTGTCTTTGGTTTTACCACTGGCATCTAACACGGTGTAAAAAAGTTCTCGAAAACATTCTTTTCGGTATGCATGACATCTATACAATGACGAACTGAAAGTGTGCCCCAATACGGCAACATAAACCATATGTGTGACACCCCCAAATCCGAGTACTTCATTTCCGCACGATTTGGTGTTCACTTTCTAAATAAAACATTCATCTACCCAATAATAAGGGATGCAAAATAAATTACAACCTTATAATTAAAATAAAACCTTCCTTATCAAAAGGATTACAACATTGTCCAAAAATAATCCCATGTTTGCTAACCTTAAATTAAATAGTAAATGCGGAAATAAAATAACATAATTAAATCTTATTACAATCAAACTCAAAAGACAACAAGTCTTCACTTGTTCAGTTTATCTTTGCCCTTACTAGTTGACGAAGCGTCAACACTTTCAACTTTAGCTGTAATGGTTATTTAAATTGCAAGAGTAAGCAAACAACAGCTCACTTGGAATACAATAATATGACATAAACTGAATATCTTCAATAGATTTGAATAACTTTTCTTTCATAAAGAATTGAATAATAATTCTTTCTTTAATATTTAAAATTTCGAATATTAAAATCATCTGAGGGTCATAAGACCTTGAACTTTGTCCTAGGTTATATATTTTCTATTTAAAACCTTTAACAGTCATTTAGACTATGGACCCTTAACTCGTACTTAGAGGGATCAGCCCTTCGTACCATTTATTGTGTACAAATATTTAATGCTTTCGCGTAGTAAACTCCCCTAATAAATAGGGTTGTTCGTCTCAGTATTTGATACAAGTCCACACCAAAGAAAGTTTGGTTTGGATAAGCTTACAAAGAAATTTGGAGTTCAACTCTCATCAACTAAGGAGTAGTTGAATCTACTTAGAATAACTTAGAAAAATTCATAAATAAAAGATTATGAATAACTCATGCTTTAGAATTAAATTTAAAGCATTTAAAAGATAAGATAGACCTTACTTGAACAATTAAGTCAATGTCACTTTAATTAAATCATGAACTTTTAAATAGATACTTGTCCATTGCAGAAATAAAAAGACAATCTCAACTACAATAAATATTTGAATTTAAAACACTTGTATAAAAATTACAAGTTTGAGTTTAGAAAACTTGCACAATATAAGGATTAAAGAACTTGTATATACTTAACGAGTTTAGGGATAGAAGACTTGCCTCAAGCGCAAGCTACTATTACAAACCACGTTCTTTAACACTTCCTACACATATATATTTAACCATAATAATCTAAATTAGTTAACACGTAACTAATTCATATAATTAGTTAACCCATCTAGGTTAACTCATTCTTCTTGAATTATTAAGTTAATAATTAATTATCACATAATTAATCACATCACATAATTATATTACATGCTCATATAATTAAATCAAATAATAATTATGTACTCATATTAAATTATAATTAATCAAATTATAATTTATAATTAATCAAACTACATCATGCATTTATTAAATTAGAATTACACAAATTATAATTTATAATTAATCATTTACTTGATTAAAATTAATCAAACTATATTCATTATAATTTAAATTAAACCTTTACTTTAATTATAATTATTCAAATTATAATTACATATTATATTTTATTAATATAATCTATTAATATTCATTTAGCATTTTAATGTATGTCTAACATGTTATCACATAATCACATTAGGTTAATTTTCATGATCTAAACAAAAGTACACAAGATTTAAAAATTTTCTTTTCTGCACCCCCCCCCCCCACTGGGACGGGGTTTTTAACTTTGATAGGCCCGCCGGGGCGAGCCCCCTGCAGCGTCGGCAGACAGGTTCGCGAACTGTGCAGAGAAAAAGCCAATTTGACTTATTTCTTCACATCGAGTTTCGAGTTTAGCCAACCAATTATACAGAAAACTTTACAGAAACATAATATTAAAGTTTCAAACATGTTTGAACACATTGAATCATTAAAACACACAATCAAAAACTCAATTTCATGATTTTTGAAGAAAAGCCATTGTTAAGTATTCTTGATGAAATTGAACACTGAACTTTTATTTTTTAAACTAATTCACACAATTTCAAGCATAGTAACTAAATTTTTAAACATGTTATCATCATCTACAATTAATTTAAACAAAAATGAACAATCAAACATAAACTTTTGATTTTAAAAGAAAACTATATATATTCTCAAAATACTTTACTGTGATTCTTGATGAACATGAATCTCTCATGTTCATGCTGAATATACAAATTAACAACTTAATTAAGCATGAGATTCATATAAAAGCATGTTATAAACATAATATATATATATATATATATATATATATATATATATATATAAATCATGTTTATATAATTTTCATAAGAACTCACTTAACAGAGAACTAAATTTCATGAAGAACATAAAGAAAACATAATTAAAATTTTTTGGGAATTGAGATTATACCCTTATGCTTAGTGAGGAAGAAGATGAAGTTAATTGCTTTGATTTCTCAAACTTTCCCTTTCTTTCTCTGTATTCTCTCTAACTTTCTCTTTTCTCTTTGTATTTTCTTCTCTTCTTCTAACACTGACTTATATTAAATATTAAATATTCATTTAATTAATATATAATACTTAATTAAATTACTCCAAAATAATCACATAATTTTTTTATTTAACTCAATAAATAAATAATCAAATATTTATTTAATTCAATAAATATTTAAAATTAATATATAAAATCTCTTTCGTTACAATCTTCCCTCCTTAAAAGGATTCTGTCCCCAGAATCACAACAACAAAAAATCTCATCTGTTACATTCTTCCCCCCTTAAAAAGATTTTGTCCCCACAATCGGTATATAAGGAGTTACACAAATAGCTAAGCAAATAATTGGGGATACGTTTTCTTCATTACATCTTCGAGTTCCCATGTAGCTTCTTCAGCACTATGGTTCCTCCAGATTACCTTAACAGAAGGTATCATTTTATTTCTAAGTACTTGTTCTTTTCTATCGACTATTTGAACAGGCACTTCTTCGTATGTCAAGTCTTTATCAAACTGTAAAGGCTCGTATTCTATTACATGTTTGTAGTCGTGTTTGTATGGTCTTAACACAGAAATGTGAAAAACATTGTGTATATTGTCTAGCTCCGGAGGTAACGCAACCTTGTAAGCTACCTCGCCAACCTTTCGCAGTATCTCAAAAGGTCCAATAAATCGGGGACTTAGCTTCCCCTTCTTGCCGAATCGAATTTTCCTCTTCCAGGGAGATACCTTCAGGAAAACGAAGCTTCCTGGTAAAAACTCTCGGTTTTGTCGATGTTGATCGGCATATTTCTTCTTTCTGTCTTGAGCAGTAACCAATCTCGTTCTGATCAGCTTCACGATTTTGGCGGTTTGTTGTACCAGTTCCGGTCCCAATAGTTGACGTTCACCGACCTCATCCCAGCACAAGAGAGTTCTGCATTTCCTGTTATATAACGCTTCGTAAGGGCGGCATGCTGATACTCGCGTGGTAACTATTATTTTAGGCGAACTCCACCAACGGTAGATGATCGTCCCATGCAAGCTCTCAGCATATCCTCTAGCGTTTGAATCGTTCTCTCGCTCTGGCCATCAGTCTGAGGATGGTATGCCGTATTCATTCGCAATTGCGTTCCCAGACATTCTTGTAATAGCTTCCAAAAATTCGTCGTGAAACTCGGATCTCTGTCGGACACAATCGACACCAGAACACCGTGTCGAGAAATAACTTCCTTGACGTACAGCTTCGCTAACTGATCTAAGTTGTACTTAATCCTGATCGGTAGAAAGTGTGCTGACTTTGTTAGTCGATCCACTATCACCCATATCGCATCAAAACCCTTCTGAGTCACTGGAAGACCCACCACAAAATCCATTGTGATGTGTTCCCACTTCCACTCTTGAATTTCCAACGGTTGTAGCAACCCGCTAGGTCTTTGGTGTTCTGTTTTGACTTTCTGGCACGTTAAGCATTTCGCAACGCATTCAGAAACGTCCCTCTTCATATTTGGCCACCAAAAATGGTACCTGAGATCCTAGTACATCTTTGTACTCCCAAGGTGAATCGAATGTCTCAAACTGTGAGATTCGCTCAAAATCTCCTCTTTGACTTCTGGTACTGGCTGTACCCAGATTCTTCCTTCAAATCGTAACAATCCTTCGTTATCGATTTTAAACTTGATTTCTTCACCTTCGGCTATTCTCTTCCGGATCTTCTCGCATTCTTTATTGTGAAGTTGTGCTTCTTTCACTTTGTCTACCAGAGTAGAACCAGAAGTTACTTGAAACAGCTTCTCCTCCGATTCCTTCGGATACTTCACTTCGAGTTCCAATCTAGCCATCTCTTCTATTAACTGGTCCTGATCAGTTAACATATTTAGCTTCTCCCGACCCTTTCAGCTCAAAGCATCGGCGACTATGCTAGCTTTACCCGGATGGTAAAGTATCTCGCAGTCATAGTCCTTGATCAGTTCCAACCATCTCCTTTGGCGTATGTTTAAATCCTTTTGTGTAAAGATATACTTCAGACTCTTGTGATCTGTGTATATCTCACACTTCTCTCCATATAAGTAGTGTCTCCAAATCTTCAGAGCAAACACTACTGCCACCAGTTCTAAATTATGGGTCGGATACCCTTTCTCATAATCCTTTAGCTGACGTGATGCATAGGCAATCACTTTGCCGCTCTGCATCAACATGCAGCTTAATCCTTTATGTGAGGCATCACTGTACACCACGAAATTTCTTGTACTATCTGGTAAGGACAACACAGGCGCAGTACTCAACCTCTTCTTCAGTTCCTGAAAATTTTCCTCATACTTTTCTGTCCAAACAAACTTAACTGTTTTACGAGTCAAATTCGTCAACGGAGTTGCGATCTTGGAAAAGTCTTGAATAAATCTCTGGTAATAACCTGCCAATCCCAAGAAACTCCTAACTTTAGACAGTGTCTTCGGCTAATCCCAATTCATCATGGCCTCAACCTTTGATGGATCTATCGAAATCCCATCTTTGTCAATCACGTGGCCAAGAAATTGTGCACGTTCTAACCAGAATTCGCATTTCGAGAATTTTGTGTAAAGCTTCTCTCTTCTCAGCGATTCTAAGGTCAGCCTTAAATGTTCAGTGTGTTCCTCCTCTGTTTTAGAATAAACCAGGATGTCATCTATGAACACTACTACGAACTTATCCAGGAATGGCTTAAACACCCTATTCATTAAGTCCATAAATGCAGCTGGGGCATTCGTTAGACGAAATGACATCACCAAGAACTCGTAATGACCATACAGAGTCCTAATAGCCATTTTCGGTATATCTTTCCTTCTCACCTTCAACTAATTGTACCCACTTCTCAAATCAATTTTTGAGAAGTATCTAGCACCCTTCAGTTAATCGAACAAGTCATCGATCCTAAGTAAAGGATACTTATTCTTGATCGTAACTTTGTTCAACTCCCTATAATCAATGCAAAGCCTCATCGATCCATCCTTCTTCTTCACGAATAATACTGGCGATCCCCACGGTGAAACGCTCGGCTGAATATATTTCTTGTCCAGCAATTCTTGTAGTTGAACCATCAATTCCTTCATCTCGATCGGAGCCATTCGGTACGGAGCTTTTGAAATCGGAGCAGTTCCCGGCGCTAAGTCTATCACGAACTCTATCTCCCTATCTGGCAGAAGTCCTGGCAAATAGTCCAGAAATACATCCACAAACTCCTTAATCACTGATATCTCTTCTATCTTCGGGCTTTCCTTACGCGTATCTATATAGGCTAGGTATCCTACACAGACTTGCGTCAAAAGCTTCTTGGCTTGCATGATCGTCAGACAACTCGCTTGTCTAGGTGATTTGCTACCATAGAACACTAACTTCGACGGAGTCGTAAGGTTCATCGACTTCTTCTGACAGTCGATTACCGCCCCATGGTTGAACAACCAGTCCATACCCAGTATGACATCGAATTCCCCAAGTTTTATCAGAATTAAATTTACCCTTAATTCCTGACCCTTAATGTGCAATCTATATTTCTTGTACACAAACCTAATAGGAATAACCTCCCTATTCGCAATTTCTATGTTCAAGGGGTAAACTAATTCCTCTTTAGGTAAGTCTAGGGTCTTAGCAAAATTATCAGATATAAATGAGCAAGTAGCACCAGAATCAAATAATACATATACATTTATACTATTGACCGGAATAATACTTGACACCACATCTTTTGACTGCACAGCATCCTGCACCGTCATGTTGAATGTTCGGGCAGTGGGTCGAATAGCTTGCAGTGGTGCAGCGATAGCCAAAGTGTTGCCGCTCCCATTCCCTCCGCTCCTTGTTGATCCTGCTACTGGCTTCCTCGGGCAACTACGGGCCATGTGATCCTTAGATCCTTAGATCCTTAGATCCAAATGTGTAGCAAGCCCCCTTCTTTGGGTTTGGGCAATTAGACGCAATGTGACCTTTTTTTACCACAGTTGAAGTATACTCGCTTCCCCCTTATACACACTCCAGTGTGATTCTTCTCGCATGTAGCACATACTTCGAGCTTCCTCTTCTACTGGCTTCCCTGCTGACTCCCAGTAGAGGTGTTATCGTTCCACTTCATTTTCTGGTTGATAGCTTCGCTACCACCAGCCTTGGTTTCTGTCTCGTTCTTCTTCTTCTTATCTTGATTAAACGTTATCACCGCGTCGCTCCCACATTTAGCTAGTATGGCCATTTCCAGCACAGCTACAAATGTATTCATCTGGAATATGGAGGCCTTGCTGTAGAGCCAGGGTTTCAGTCCCCGCTCAAACCTTCTCGTCTTCCTTGCGTCAGTACTGACCTGGTAAGTAGCAAACCTGGCCAGCTCGTTAAACTTCGCGGCATACTCCGACACCGTCATTCCTCCCTGCTTAAGCTCTAGAAACTGGACCTCCATCTAGTCCTACGAGCTCACAGGGAAGTATATTTTAAAGAATATTTCTTTGAAATGGTCCCACGCTATAACTCTTACTCCCTCTCTGGTCTTGTTGTCTTGCCACCAGAAACTAGCATCCGACTTCAACATGAAAGTCGTGAATGCCGTCTTTTTGTCTTTGCTAACCCTAGCTACTTCGAAGACCTTCTCCATCTCCATTACCCATATTTGGGCATCTATCGGGTTTACCGATCCTTGAAACTCTGGCGGTCCTACTTCCTTAAATTCCTTAAAAGTAGAACCCTGCACTTGCGACTGATTCGCAAGTGCTCCCGTCAGTAGGTTCACCAACTGCTGAACCGAATTGGGATTCAGCCCATCGTTATTGGTGTTCGTTGAACCCTCAAATTTTGACGCTTAGGTCTTCTTCTAGGAGGCATTTTTCTATTAAGAAATATTCTTATTAGCTCTTTACTCATTTCTTAAATATTCAAGTTCATACTTAAACATTTAAATAATCCACACTTAAACACATAGCACGTCAAATAACTTCTTTATTCATTCATAGTTTAAAAACATAGAATAGATAGCATTCCTGCTATTTACATCATCTTTCCTGAATTAAAAAAGTTACAGGATTACATTATCATCTTATCCCATTATTATCTTAAATTTTGGGATTTACATTTATTTATTACATAAAGAAACACATAGTTTAATAATTCTACTATCTTGGCATGTTAATACGTCGCAAAGCCTCTCTGCGTTCTTCCTCCATCACCCAGAACACCGTTCTTCGGTCCACCACGTACTATGGTAAGCCTTGGAATTAAGCTGGGTAATAGAAGACACAATCCTGGGCTCTATCTATAGCCGTATGGAAAGCGTATTTCGTTTCCCTCGGTTTGGCCATCTTTACTTTAGCCTCATCTTCAGCTCAATCGGCTCGATGAGTAGCCCTCACGCTTGTTTCCTCTGCTCTAGCACGCTTTGCTGACTCCTCCTGGATGTCGTTCTTCAGCTTCGCTAGCTCGGTTCGTGCATCGTCTCTTTCCCTCTCCATGTGGACTAGATCCCACTTTGCGTTTCCTAGCTCACTGTCCAACTCTTCGATCGTCTCATCTCGCTGCTGTATGGTAGTCCGACTCTTATCCACCAGTTCCTGAAGCTCCACGTTGCGATCGTAGATTGCCTCTTACATCTCAGCACTAGTAGAGTGAGGTGAGAATTCCTCCTCGGGATCCTCTTCCTCCTCATCTGACTCATCCTCGTCCTCATCCTCTAGATCAGATGTCGGCTCATGCTCCTGACCAGCTGTGGTGACAATGGAGATGGCTCTCTCTGAACCAACTGCACCCAGACAACATGGATATCACTGGGCTCCTCGTCTCTAGGCACCTGAGGTAACTCATCTCTAGCTTGACTGGACTCTCCAATGTTTGTCATCTTGACAAAAGAGTTTTAAAGTTTAATTATTACGTGATATCGAGTCGTCACTCTTCGAATACTTAAACGTAAACACATAGCACATAAGGTAATTTATTATCTTTACCTATCACCACTATATTTTCGAACTTCCTATAAGGCTACTACCTAAGGTTTTTCCACCCACCTAAGGTTCATAACCTACTGCTTTGATACCAACCTATAACACCCCCAAATCCGGGTACTTCATTTCCACACGATTTGGTGTTCACTTTCTAAATATTACATACATCTACCCAATAATAAGGAATGCAAAATAAATTACAACCTTATAATTAAATTAAAATCTTCCTTATCAAAAGGATTACAACCTTGTCCAAAAATAATCCCAGGTTTGCTAGCCTTAACTTAAATAGTAAATGCGGAAATAAAATAACATAATCAAATCTTATTACAATCAAACTCAAAAGACAACAAGTCTTCACTTGTTCAGTTTGCCTTTGCCCTTACTAGTTGACGGAGCGTCAACACTTTTAACTTTAGCTGCATTGGTTATTTAAATTGCAAGAGTGAGCAAACAACAGCTCACTTGGAATATAATAATATGACATAAACTGAATATCTTCAATAGATTTGAATAACTTTTCTTTCATTAAGAATTGAATAATAATTCTTTCTTCAATATTTAAAATTTCGAATATTGAAATCATCTGAGGGTCATAAGACCTTGAACTTTGTCATAGGTTATAAATATTTCTATGTAAAACTTTTAACAGTCATTTAGACTATGGACCCTTAACTCGTACTTAGGGGGATCAGCCCTTCGTACTATGTATTGTGCACAAACATTTAACGCTTTTGCATAGTAACCTCCCCTAATAAATAGGGTTGTTCATCTCAGTATTTGATACAAGTCCACACCAAAGAAAGTTTGGTTTGGATAAGCTTACAAGGAAATTTGGAGTTCAACTCTCATCAACTAAGGAGTAGTTGAATCGACTTATAATAACTTAGAAAAAATTATAAATAAAATGAATAACTCATGCTTTAGAATTAAACTTAAAGCATTTAAAAGATAAGATAGACCTTACTTGAACAATTAAGTCAAGGTCACTTTAATTAAATCATGAACTTTTAAATAGATACTTGTACATTGCAGAAATAAAAGGACAATCTCAACTACAATAAATATTTGAATTTAAAACACTTGTATAAAAATAACAAGTTTGAGTTTAGAAAACTTGCACAATATAATGTTTAAAGAACTTGCATATAATTAATGAATTTAGGGATAAAAGACTTGCCTCAAGCGCAAGCTGCTATTACAAACCACGTTCTTTAACACTTCCTACACATATATATTTAACCGTAATAATCTAAATTAGTTAACACGTAACTAATTCACATAATTAGTTAACCCATCTAGGTTAACTCATTCTTCTTGAATTATTAAGTTAATAATTAATTATCACATAATTAATCACATCACATAATCATATTATCTGCTCACATAATTAAATCAAATAATAATTATGTACTCATATTAAATTATAATTTAAACATTCATTTTAATTATAATTAATCAAATTATAATTATATTTTATTTTAATTAAATTATAATTAATCAAATTATAATTTATAATTAATCAAACTACATCTTGCATTTATTAAATTATAATTACACAAATTATAATTTATAATTAATCATTTAATTGATTAAAATTAATCAAACTAAATTCATTATAATTTAAATTAAACCTTTACTTTAATTATAATTATTCAAATTATAATTACATATTATATTTTATTAATATAATCTATTAATACTCATTTAGCATTTTAATGTATGTCTAACATGTTATCACATAATCACATTAGGTTAATTTTCATGATCTAAACAAAAGTACACAAGATTTAAAAAATTTCTTTTCTGCCACCCACCCGCCGGGGAGGGGTTTTTAACTTTGATAGGCCCGCCAGGGCGGGCCCCCTGCAGTGTCGGCAGACAGGTTCGCAAACTGTGCAGAGAAAAAACCAATTTGGCTTATTTCTCCACATCGAGTTCCGAATTTAGCCAACCAATTACACATAAACTTACAAAAATATAATATTAAAGTTTCTAATATGTTTTAACACATTGAATCATTAAAACACATAATCCAAAACTCAATTTCATGATTTTTGAAGAAAAGCCATTGTTAAGTGTTCTTGATGAAATTGAACACTGAACATTTATTTTTGAAACATATTCACACAATTTCAAGCATAGTAACTAAATTTTTAAACATGCTATCATCATCTACAATTAATTTTAAAAAAATAAATAATCAAACATTAACTTTTGATTTTAAAAGAAAATTATACATATTTTCAAATTACTTTACTGTGATTCTTGATGAACATGAATCTCTCATGTTCATCCTGAATCTTCGAATTAACAACTTAATTAAGCATGAGATTCATATAAAAATATGCTATAAATATAATATATATATATATATATATAAATCATGTTTATACTATCGACGTTGGAAAATTTAAGAAATACCGCGGGTCGGTTTATAACCCGGTTTTCCTCAAATCGATCTCCCTAAGTTATCTCTACCCTTAATCTTTTTATTGCAAAAAAAAAATTTGAAGGGATTTTTGGAAAGAGGCCAACATGTGTATATGATTTGATTTAAACAGAGTCGCCAGTTGGTAGTTTTGAAAATGGTTGTACCAACTCAACCGAATTT
Source organism: Panax stipuleanatus (assembly GCA_020205555.1). Taxonomy (NCBI): domain Eukaryota; kingdom Viridiplantae; phylum Streptophyta; class Magnoliopsida; order Apiales; family Araliaceae; genus Panax; species Panax stipuleanatus. The sequence goes on along the minus strand of CM035122.1, from coordinate 76,412,649 downwards.
GATTTGAAAAGAGGCCCAATTGCTGGACACTGTCGAAACTTGATCTTTGAAATCAGAGTTTTGAGTTCGGGGGCTTGTTTAAGTGTGGGGATGGTGTTAGGCACCTAACAACTCCCGTGTAAACACGGTACCACAATCTTTTCAATATTTCCCTTAAAATTGGAATGCGTGAGTGAATGGTATTTGAAAATTGGGCCTTTTGATTGATTAAAAGCTTTGACAGGCTTCGTTGAGCCTATATACGAAGGATTTGATTTGATTTAAAAATCAATCTTTGATTTGATTTGCAAAAAGCATCATTTAATTTGATTTACAAAAGCTTTTCTTTTGATTGAAAATGATGTTTTGAAAGTTGGTTTATCAAGCCCTTACGTTGCCATAGGAATTGAAGCATATCGCTACTCTCAATTTTATCTTTATAGCCTTAAGGCTGCATGTAAATGGTGATTTGTCGGGCTGCGAAGCATCCTCGACCACAGAAATATAAAGTGTCGGTCTCCTCATGGGTATGAAAACCATCGGAGAAATGCTGACACGACAATCCATATTTTCACTATGTTGAGACCTTAAATCTAGATAACCATTTTAAGGTCTGTGTATGTACATTTTACAGAAAAAACAAGCAGGGTACATATGTAAACTGGAGTTTGTCCATCGTGGGAATCAGATTTTGATCTGTTTGATCATGAATCCCACGATTCCTAGGCTCACATATGAGTAGCCAAGACCTACACAGTTCAAATTTGTACAGAAACAGATATATATATCCTTACGTCGCAATGGAACCAAAGATTAATCAGTAAATCCTAGTTGCGCGTGACCAAAGCATCTCATTCCCACTAGATAGCGATTTAAGGGACGCGAGGTTGCTTTTGAAGCTGAAACTATAAAAATAACTAGATTTAAAGAAAACTCAGCCATTATAGCTTCCAGGTTCTGTCGGGACCTGTTTGAATCGTTTAAAGCTAGAAGTGGCGAGATTTGGATAAATCTAGTTCGCCCGCAGATATGTCAGTGCAAATTCATATACAAATGAATGTTAAACGCAGCAGTTGAATAAATTGAATAAAGTAATATATATATATAATTATATATATATATATAAGCTGTAAAAGGGCAATTGGTTTTCACTCGCAAGCCCGGACTGGAATTGAAATATATATGTAGATATATATATTGACAGAAACGTAGTCAACCAAGACTGAAAAGATGACCAGTGATGGTGAAGGCTGCTTATATATGCATAAATATATATAAAAGCTGTAAAAAGGCCACAAAATGATCCAGGCTGAACTGAAATGTAAATTGCAGAGAAGTAGTCAACCAGTGACTAGGGAGAGCACCCAGTATAGCGAAGTGTGCAAAAACAGTAAAAGGGGCGATGAATTTTCACGCCTGTGCCCTGACTATGTATATATATATATATATATATATATTGACAGGAATGTAGTCAACCAATACTGATACGAAGACCAGTTATGGTGAAAACCGCTTAGATATTCATAAATATATATATAAGCGGTAAACTACCTCGGATTTGAAATCCGGGCTTGACAGAATTGAAATGTTAGCACATAAACAGTTAAATATATACAGGAAAAGGCCAAACTCGGACTGGGAAGACAACCCAATCTAGCGAAGTTGCCAAAAATGTGTGTGCTAGTTCATTAAAGCTACTGGAGCTGATGGATAGTCAATTCGAGTTGTAAAAATATTGAAAACGGAGTTTATGTACAAAAAATGTATCAAATTTTGACAAAAACGGCCACGAAACTAAGTTCCGGGCATATTTATAAGATAAAATTTGATGTGCAGGTGTAAAACAGTGCAAAGTAGTAGTGTTGACTTGCTGATCGCAAAAATACTTATAATGGGCTGCACTACGGGCTTTTTGCCGAATCGTAGGCCTTAAAAGTTCAAATCTACCGGTGGTTTTCTGATATGTGGTAGTAAATGGGTATATCTATGTGTTGGAGTGAAAATATTTAGTTTTGGAAGAGGTGTAAAAGTTGAAAAATCAGTCGGGCGGTGCTTCGCTGCGCTTCTTGCTTATACAAATAATAGTTGGCTGCCCCTCTATTTATAGATGGGGGAGCCGCAACTTTACATGCGGCTGCAACAGGTAGAGGTGAGGCCACTCGAGGTGGGTCCCGCTTGCCTGGCTTGGTCGTCTCGAAGTACGTGCACTCCGAGCAATGCGATGTCTGGTCGAAAACTTTCTAACTTTTGATCGGAGCGTCCGTTTGAGGCGTGCGATACCTTTCTGGAAAGCTCTCGCCGAGAGTGTTGTAATGACATGGGAAAAAACATTTTTTGGGTACAGGAAGATGGGTTCATAACTAGGTCTTTGATTTCCCGCAGTTTATCCGTTGAACTGTCTTGCGTTGTTGCCACTCGGGATCGTCGTTAGGGTTTATTCTGACTTTGGCGGCATCAATTTGGCTTGAGTTTAACCAAGTCCATTGAAAGTTGGTAAAATTACCGTTGTAACCTCTCGGGGCTGCCTGTAGTGTCTGCATGGTGGCTGGTTGACTTTCGGGAGCTGATTCCAAGGCTTGGATCCCAGTCGACTCTTTTGACCTTAGGGTTGTCTTTGAGGCTGACGTGGTCATTCTAGGTTTTGCTATGGAGTTTTTACGATACTTCAGGCTGATGTCTGAAGTTGGCCTGACGTCCCAGGTTGAGATCGGGGATGACCTGGACTTCCCGGGTTGAGACTGGGGTTGATTTTGACTTCTCGGGTTATGATCGGGGTTGATTTGATTTCCCAGGTTGAGACCGGGGTTGAGTTGATACCTCTCGAGTTGAGATTGGGGTTGAGCTTGATGATCCGATTGACTGTTGGAGCTTGATTAATGGTCCGATTGACTGTCGGAGTTTGATTGATGGTCCGATTGACTGTCGTAACTTGATTATCGATATTGGGAATCAGATTTGACTGGAGCACCGATATTGTGGATTGAATTTGGGTTGCTTGATGGTTTTACCCTTCTATTGGATGAGTATCGGGGAAAGAAAAATCTCGAGTGTCTACAGATGCCCCTCTTTATCATGTCCATGTAACGTAGTGGAATGGACAGGATAAAGATTAGTAGACACTAGGAATAGAAAATGCCATAGCCATTTTGAAGGCTGGTCATCTTGAAGTAGAATGGGGCTACTTTTTGCTGCGTGCATTATCACTTGGCTGGGGATGATGCCGTCTTGTATAGCCATTGATGGTATTAGGGAGTTACCGCGAACTACCTTTGTCATTTTTTGTTGGGGATGACATTATTCACAATAACTGGTTAACTCTGATGAGATTGGCGAAGTTAAGATATCACAGATTTTTTTGTCTTGATCTGTTAGGGATAATGTCCTTTGCAATAGCTTTGCAGATTCTGATTGATACTACCTCAATGATCCCCTTTGAGGATGTGTATAACAGATTTCATCAGTTGTGTGGACTGTTATAATTGTTTCCGTTGCCATATCCCTTCTATTGCTTGGCTGGGGTTAAGCCGTTAGTTGAAGCATCATTGGGGTTGAGCCAATAATTGGACTGTATTTTGGTCTGTACTCGAACTTTGCTGGGGTTGAGCCAATGGTTGAAACTACTTTGGTCAGTACCCGAACTTCGCTGGGGCTAAGCCAACGGCTGAAACTACTTCGGTTAAAACCCGAACTTCGCTGGGGCTGAGCCAACAGCTGAAATTACTTTGGTCGGAACCTGAGCTTCGCTGGGGCTGAGCCAACGGCTGAAACTGCTTCGGTCCGTACCCGAACTTTGCTGGGGCTGAGTCAACGGCTGAAACTGCTTCGGTCAGTACCCGAACTTCGCTGGGGCTGAGTCAACGGCTGAAACTATTTCGGTCAGTACCCGAACTTAGCTGGGGCTGAGCCAACGACTAAAACTGCTTCTGTCAGTACCTGAACTTCACTGGGTCTGAGCCAACGGCAGAAACTACTTCAATTAGTACCTAAACTTCGCTGGGGCTAAGCCAACGGCTGAAACTGCTTTGGTCAGAACCCGAACTTCGCTGGGGCTAAGCCAACGGCTGATACTGCTTTGGTCAGTACCTGAACTTAGCTGGGGTTGAGCCAACGGCTGAAACTACTTCGGTCAGTACCCAAAACTTCGCTGGGGCTGAGCCCACAGCTGTAACTGCTTCGGTCAGTACCCGAACTTCAAAAACGCCAGTTTTTGGCAGTTTCGCGCAATTCTTGCGCTGTTTTTTTTGCAGTTTGATCTGTTGATCCCCGGACATGGCTCCAGGATGAATATAATGGGTCCTTGTGTAATTTCCCTTTTCGTCAGGATTACGCTGCTTAAACGCAGGATTTCTGGACAAACCGCTCAATCGCGTAGCGATTTCTCTTCAGATTTGACTTGGCAGCCCGTTTAAACTCCATTTTGACTCGAACCGAACCGGGTTTGGGGGGAGTAGGTCCCATCTGGGCTGTCGCAAGTAGAGGTGCAGTAGCCGTAGGTTGAGCTACGGCTACCCAACTTATTTAATGTGCTACGGGATTTTTCATTTTGCAAGTTTTTCGTTTAAGTAGCGAAATGATTTTCTATCTTCTTTTTCAGATCTACGGAGTTCTGGCAGTCGAATTCTGATTCCGTCAGTTCCTACGCGTTCAATGCAGCGTAGGTAACGTTTTACATGCTTTTTCTGCAGTTTTTGACAGTTAAAAGCATGTGAACCACCTAGGGTGCTTTCAAATGCAATGTACAAAAAATGTATGTCTATATAACCTGTAAAAAAATTTCTGTCTACGTATGTATGCATATCTTACTGTAATGCACGTTTCGATGTATGAAAATTCAGGTTCTGAGATAGTCAATTTTTCACTTTTTGATCAGTCTAATCATCCTTTTTGAGGCCTAGCGAGCCTGGATTTTCAACTAAAAATGACTATGGTATTTTGGAGATCATGTGGGGCTGGTTTTTGATTTATTTTAGTAAATATGAATTGTTTCTATTTTTGGGTAGGTGTGCTACTGAATGACCACCTAAACATGCATGTGTGCATGTGGACAGTCCATTTTACAAAGGAGACTCTAGCGAAATTTTTCCAAAATCTTAAGTTTTGAAAAGCATGCATTTTTGACTTTGTGGGGAGTTTTCTATTGACCCAATGCAGGTTTTGAGCTTCTGGGATTTTGAAAACATGCAGTTTTGACTGTACGGGGTATTTTTGATGAACCTATGCATGTTTTAGGATATAAATTTGTATACTGGATTGATTGATTAACAAGCCACAGGTTTTAGGCTTACCACACCCTGTCTGAGGTGATTTCAGAGTACTGGTGTATGCGATGGATCGCGAGAGACCCGGCAGCTCTACCAGGGTTTCATCAGGCGTTAGACGGAGGAGGGCTTCTGCCGTCTCACAAGCTCGTCCAGCTAGGATGCCTCGCAGATTGGTAGAGAGTAGGATATGTCCAGCACAGGACGAGCAGCCCATTGACATTGATGACGAGGATGCTACTTTTGTTGCTCCTGTTCCTGCTCAGGCTCCACGTGCGGAGGTCCCAGGCATTACTGTGTAGACACAGGAGTTGCTGGGCAACTTGAGTCACCATCCTTTGAGATATCTTTAGGCCCACGAGGTGACTTGAAGTCTTTCTTCCCTCTGGATTCTTTTCCCATCTTCTGGCCATTTTTGGGGAACAGGTTTTTGACATAGTTTAATTTTTAATGCAGGTCCCTAGTTTGACACAGCCTCGAGGGAACTGGTTTAGTGTGCACTCCCTCTATCAGACTCTGCATGAGGATTACAGGGAGATCGTAGATGGCTGGGGATTTCAAGCCTTCTTCTCGATCCTGCCCCGCCGTTGCCCTTGGGGGTATATGAGGGCTTTGTCTGAGCGCTGGTTCCACCAGACTCAATCCCTTCATCTGCTTGATTGCGAGGTGATGATAACTCCTATGGATTGGAGATTTATCACCGGCATTGAGTTTAAGGGTGAGACAGTGCCTAACGTGTCTGATATTTTTCCAACCGCAGTTAGATCCTTATTGGGAGTCCCTCAGTCGGCATTCAAGGGTCAGGCAATCAGATCTGGTCCCTTGAGTATAGATGCCCAAGATGGGACTTTGCAATTGCCTCCGCCTGATAATCGGAGAGCTAGAGATCGCATTTTGAGGTGATTGTTTTTGTCGATCATCAGGGGTTATTTTGTGGCGGACAACTCATCGACGGTGTCCTTTTCTTTGATCAGTGCCACTCAGTATATAGAGCACCTCAGTGACTTTGATTGGGGCTCCTATACTTTTGCTTATTTTCTCCGGGGCATGCGCCTGCTTTCGGAGGGTGTGACGGAGGCTTGGTTAGGATTCCATTAGTTTTTGCTAGTGAGTACATCTTTCTGTACCTTTTTGATTTTTGCACTTATTTTTGGCAGTCTTGGTCACTGAGGACTTTTGATATTTGCATGGATAGCTTTGGGCATTTGAGAGGCTTCTTTGCCTACAGCCCGTTTCAGCATTAGGTCTGGAGACCTATCCACGTGGACGGAGATAGCATCACTCCATTTTGACGGAGGTCCCTATTGCTGAGGGATTCACTCATGTCCGTCTGTAGTTGGAGCTTTTGATGGCGGGATCGATCACCTGGACGTCGTACACATCCGAGCACTTGACCGTCGGATCTGATGGAGGTTTCCTCATTGGTCGGGAGTTTGATTTATCGACCCGCAGAGTCCCTATATTGACAGAGGGAGGTTGGGAGCTCTATCTTGGAGAGCGTGCCATTTGGAGCGTCACAGGGGAGATCCGCATTCCCATTGCTCCTTTTATTTGGCATCATTGGCCATTGTCCGTGCCTTTGACAGACATCCCTTTGGAGGGTATAGATGGCTTTGATCTATAAGATGGCCCATACAGCCAGGCAGCCTTTTATAGTTGGTGGATTCCTCGCACTATCGGGGCTCAGACTCGTGCCACCCATTTTATGGCAGACATGGTGCTGGGGTCCATGATGATGATAAACTGCATAGCTTGTATTAGAGAGCCTACTCATGCAGACCAGATAGCACATCTGACCAGGGAGTTGGACTAGGCTCATTTCTTTATCAGGCACCTTGGCCGAGATCCATCAGAGGCATCTTCATTTGACCCATCTAGCTTTGGAGTAGGCCCCTGTTCAGGTCCATTCAGTAGTAGTTATACAGGGGTAGATCCTCCCTTATATCGCCTAGATATGCCTGATCCCAGCAGCTTTGTGCAGACAGAGGATCTAGAGCAGGTCGATTGTTTTGATACCGAGGTCTTTGATTTCCTGTGATAGTTATGGCAGCTATATTTTTGGTCAGCCACTGTTTTGACTATTCGACGTCTGTGCCATCATTTTGATAGACCACTGTATTAGCTGGGTGGTGGTGCCCCATTTCCCTGTATTCTTTCTTTCACTTTGTACCAGGATATAGGGATGATGTATGCAGTAGATAGCTTTTTATAGATATTTTTGTCATCTTTATCTGCTACATCATGTTTATATCATTGTCATCATGCATGTATTATGTGTATGTATTCAGATAGCTGCGATTTAACTTGACCTCTGGACGGTCTTGTCATACGGTGCTATAGATGACGAAGTCTGCAGTTAGCCGTATAGAGCATTTGCCATTGTCAGAGGTGGCAGCATCGTTGCGGTCATGGTATAATAGTCTGCCCTTTCCAGCTAGGGGGACAGTTGACCAGATGTTGGGGAATTCGATGGCCCTTGTAGATTTTAGGGTTCCAGACAGCTTTATTGATGGCGTCCTATCCTTATGGGTACCGGAGAGACAGGTATTCCGCATTGGGCGGTATGAGCTTTCGCCTACTCTGGAGGAGTACCAGAGATTTACTGGCTTGGATTTAGAGTTGTCGTGTGCTCGAACGGCTATCAGTGATATGCAGAGACCGTTTATTCGGCTGTCCGGTCTTTGGCAGAGCATAGTCATGGCTGAGATCGTTTCAGGGCATGTGATCTCCCTTGACTTCTTAATAGAGCACTATGGTGAGCTTGACAGCTACGACCGTCACGTCGGAGATTTTATCATTTTCACAGAGGAGTGGAAGACAGCCAGGATAGACATGTTACTGATGTGCATTGTGGCGTATGTTTACATGCCATTACATTTAGATCACCTTGATGTGGGATTGGTTGTTGTAATCAGAGCCCTTAGGCAAGGTAGTACCACTATCCCTATGATCTTGGTGGAGACCCTGAGGTCGCTCACCTATTGCAGTACCCATCCAACGGTTTTTCGGGGTAGCTCGGTCGTGCTGTATATGTGGTTGATGTCACACATAAGACCGATTGGATCCTTTAGACCTCATGTCTATTGTTTTAGCCATGAGATATCCTCAGTTTAGTCCTTTCGTCCGCCTGATTGCGTCAGCTCATAGTCCTGGTTAGCATTTTTATCAGATATTGAGCATCCGTTTATAGTTTTGTTATGCTCAGGGGTGGCGACCCCGTTTAGCTTCATTACTCATGCATCTGGCATGGATTATTTGCCTTTGGCAGGATTGAGGGGTGTGACTACTTATCATCTCTTGGCAGTTATGGAGCAGTTTGATCAGTGGCAGAGTATGCACCATTTTGAGGATTCTGCTGATCAGAGGATGTCGGCTTCATCTATGTCATCGCCCGACTTGGTTAGAGTCTATGAGTGTTGGACTCATAGGGAGAGGGCTGAGTTCTCTAGTAAACATCCGGGTCATTCTCCAGAATATTCTGCATGGTTAGAGGCAGAGACCGCAGTCGCAGTAGCAGAGCTTCATTTACCTCCGCTTGCAGATTCTGACGAGGAGGAGCCCATGGAGGATCTTGATTCTCCTACTAAGGATGAGCTGTTCGCAGGTTTGGCGGTAGCTTTGATTAGTGATCCCCCGATTATTCCCACAGGGACAGATCTAGCTTTGTTAGATTCTCTATTCAGGATGACCTTTGAGAGAGATTCAGCTAGAGCGCAGATGTTAGCTGCCCTGTCTGGCAAGGATTTATCTTTTGCTGAGAGGGATGGTCTCAGGACCGCTTTGGATACTGTATTGATTGAGCGGGAGGAGCTTCGCTCTGCCTTGGATACCGCCATTGTGGAGCGAGACGAGGTTCGCTAAGCTAGAGATGAAACATATGTTGAGATTGAGCAGACTTTGAATTCTTGGGATGTAGCTTTTGTAGAGAGGGATGAGGCTATAGCTTCCCATAATTTCAACATTGCTGATAGTACTGCTATCCAATCTTACACCCATGGTTTGGTTACCGAGATGAGTGCTTACATTGATGACCACAGTGCCACCTTACAGATGACTGTGGATGTTCTGAGCCATATGGAGGCTAAGTGGACTACTCTTATAGATGCTCATCCATTTTCAGAGAGAGATGCCATGCTGGCATTGCTGACCCGCTTGTCGTTGGGTCCATAGACTAGCTTTATTTTTCCTGCACAGACTAGCTCAGCCATTTTTGTTATGTACAGGGCACTATATATATAAAGCAGTTTATATATCATAGAAATATATTTTGAGATACTTCCCTGCTTAGATATATATTGTCATCGCTGAGTGATTACCACTTCCGTCATGACTCGCAGTTATTGATGCATTTTGAGCTTCTCCTTGATGGACTGACAGTTAAGGTGTTAAGGGAGTTCCTCAAATGGGTCTGGTAACCAGACAGCTTGATGGCATTTAGCTTTTATTTGTCTTCAGTATCTTAGAACTGGTCTTCCCTTCTTCTTTTTTTTCTTCAAGGTCAAATCGCGCCGTAGAGGGCTGCCTACGTACTCCCAAGTTGAGGGAGATTAGGTCATTCATAGTTCTGGTTGAAGAGGTTTGCAAAGAGTTTATCTGGGGTTTGAATTTGGTTCGATGAGATTTGGAATTTGATGCTGGGATTTGAAAGTTCTTTGGATTTTTGCTTAGTTTGACCACACCATAGATGGTTGCCTACGTACTCCCGGGTTGAGGGAGATCAGTTCATTCGTAGTTCATGCTTCTCTAGTGAAAAGCTGAACCTGATTTGATTCATAGGACCTAGATGTGGGTATGCATGTATTTCAAACGTAGTACTTTTTCATGGTGTCTGAATTGATTAGTTGGGGAAATTTGTTCCCATCCATTTCTTGTAGCCTGATGGCTCCCCCTGTCAACACTTCCTTGACAATGAAAGGGCCTTCCCAGTTTGGGGCAAAAAAATTTTTGGCTTCATCCCGATTGGCCAGGATTTTCTTTAGCACCAAATCATTTTCTTTGAATTGCCGGACTCGGACTTTCTTGTTGTAGAACCTAGCGATCCTTTGCTGGTATAACCATCCGTGGAAAATGGTTGTGGCCCTCTTTTCGTTTATCAGGGACAGTTGATGATATCGGTCTTGCAACCATTGATCTTCATCCATCTGAGCATCTATTAATACTCATAAAGACTCCATCTCGACTTCTATGGGGAGGACTGCTTCCATGCCATAGACCAGTGAATAGGGGGTAGCCCCAGTAGAGGTGCGCATTGACGTCCTGTAGGCTAACAGGGTGAGAGGTAGCAGGTTAGGCCAGTCATTGTGATTGGCGGACATTTTCTACATGATCTTCTTGATGTTTTTGTTGGCCGCTTCTATAGCACCGTTCATCTTGGGCCGATAGATGACGGAGTTGAGATGCTTGATGTGGAACTTGTCGCACAATTCTACCATCATTTGATTGTTCAGATTTTTGGCGTTGTCTGATACGATCACCTCTGGTTGTCCATATCGACAGACGACATTGTTTCTGATAAAACTGATGATGACCTCTTTTGTGACTTTAGGAAAAGAGGCTGCTTTAACCCATTTGGTGAAGTAGTCGATCATGGTACTGGACCTATCACGTCTATTCCCCAAATAGAAAAAGGCCATGGTGCACTCATGTTGTACAGCTCATTTGGAGGAGCGTGGATGGCATTTCCATGTATTTGGCATTGAAAGCATCTCTTGACGTGATCATCGCAATCAATTTTAAGCGAGATCCAGTAATGTCCTGTTCTGATTATCTTCTTGGCTAGCAGATGGCCGCTCATGTGTAGACCACAGACTCCGCCATAGATTTCATCCATTAGTATTTGTGCTTGCTCCTTGTCAAGACATCTTAACATGCCTATTGCCGCATCCCTTTTATAAAGTGCATCTCCGCTCAGATAGAACTTCATGGCCATTCTGAGAATCCGTTTTTGCTCTGATTGGCTTGCACCAGCGGGTGTAGATCCATTACGGAGATATTCATTGATGTCTTGAAACCAAGGTTGCTTGACAGGAGGTATTTTGTCTGATACTTCTCCAATGTAATTCCCGTATGTTGGGGCTTTTTGATTTATAAACTGGATGTTGGGAAACCCGCTGTTGGATATGCGGATTAATAAAGCCAATGTTGCCAGTGCATCGGCAATGTCATTTTGACCGCGAGGAATGTGTACGAAGGTTATTGCTTTGAACTCCTGGGACATTTTGAGGACTTACCGATGATATGGAAGCAGATGCAGTTCTTTTATGAGATATTTGCCGGTGGTTTGTGTGATGACCATCTCGTAATCTCCAAATACCAAAAGTGTTTGATACCCATGGATTGGGCTAGTTTCAACCCCAGTATACAGCCTTCGTACTCGGCCGTGTTGTTGGTGTTGCCAAATTAATGTTTGGTAGCCACAAGATATTGATCACCTGTACCAGAGATAAGGACTACCCCAGTTCCGGAACCTTCCATGTTTACCGCTCCGTCAAAATACATTTTTTATGGTTGGACTGTATTCTCTGACTGGAGTTGTTGAATTGCCATAATCCCATCATCTGGGAAATATGTCTCCAGGGGCTTGAACCCTCCTGAAGGTGCTTCTGCTAATTGATCTGCAATGCTTTGGCCTTTGTAGACTTCTGAGTCACGTAGATAATGTCGAACTGCTGTAGAATCAACTGCCATTTAGACAGCCGGCAATTTAACATTGGTTTGTTGAAGAAGTATTTGATTAGATCCATACGGGATATGAGATACATCGTATGCTCATGCAAGTAGTGTTGCAACCTCATGGCGGCCCATGTTAATGCACAGCATGTCCTCTCGATCAGGGTATACTTCTGTTCCCCATTGCTGAATCTTTTGCTGATGTAGTAGATAGCACTTTCCTTGCTACTATCATCCTTTTGTCCTAGCATACAGTCCATGGCATTGGCATTGACGGACAGGTACATGAATAAGGGGACTCCATCCCTTGGAGGTTCCAAAATAGGTGCTTCAACAAGCTGCTTTTTGATGGTAAGGAAGGTTTGTTGACAATCCTCATTCCATTTGATGGAGGAATTCTTCCTTAACAGCTTGAAGATGGGCTCACAGGTTGCTGTGAGCTGTGAAATGAATTGACTTATGAAGTTGATCCTTCCTAGGAATCCTCGTATCTCCTTCTCTGTACGCGGCACGGGCATTTTAGAAATGGCTTTGATCTTGGCAGGGTCTAACTTAATGCCCCGATTGCTCACTAGGAATCCTAGCAGTTTGCCTGCCTTGACGCCAAAAGCGCATTTGGCGGGATTTAGCTTGAGGTTGTACTTACGCAACCTGTTGAACAGCTTCCTGAGATGGTCTATGTGATCATCCTCCCTCCGGGACTTGATGATGATGTCATCAACATAGACTTTTATTTCTTTGTGCATCATATCATGAAAGAGGGCCATCATGGCTCGCTAATATGTTGCTCCGGCATTGATGAGGCCGAAGGATAGTCGTAGCTAGCAAAAAGTTTCCCAGGGAGTGATAAAAGCTTTTTTCCCCTGGTCTTCTTCAGCAACCATGATTTGATGGTAACCAGCAAAGCAATCCATGAATGAATACATGTCATACTGAGCAGTGTTGTCAATCAGGATGTGGATGAAAGGAACCAGGAAATTGTCCTTCAGACAGGCTTTGTTCAAATCCCTGTAATCCATGCAGACTCTTACCTTCCTATCAAGTTTAGGTACGGGGACTATGTTTGATAGCCATTCAGGATACGTTGATACCATGATGATCCCGGCTTTGAATTGTTTAACTATTTCTTCTTTAACTTTGAGACTCCACTCAGGTTTCAATTGCCTGAGCTTTTGTCTGATTGGTTTGAACCCTTCTTTGATGGGCATTTGATGGATGATAATGTCTGTGGATAGATCGATCATGTCTTCATGCGACCATACAAATACATCCTGGTACTGTGTCAGTAGCGCGATCAGGTCGGCTTTTTGATCCGATGTGAGGTCTAAACCTATTTGGATTTCTTTGATGGTTTTAGAGGTTCCTATGTTGATGGTGGACGTTTGGTCGAGGTTTGGTTTGGGTTTGTCTTCGACCCATTCCTTGATCTCCTCTAGCACCTCATAGTCATCTTCCTCCTTTTGATCAAGATCCGTCAAGTCGAAGCTCAATCTTGCATCATGGTTGTAGTTATGTTGACAGGTTGGGATCTCATCAGCAGAGACACACATATCCAATGCTTGGGTCCTGAAAACAAAAATGCTTTCATTAATATATACAACTGCTTAAATACATATAGAATTTGTAAAGCATGACAAAAGTGACTGCTCTAGCTGTGCAATCAAAAGTAAGCAGTAAATGAAAGCATGATTAAGGGCAAATTGACTGTCTGCCCCTTTACCCTTTTCGACTGAGGCAAGGGATACTGCTCCAATTATACAGGGTTAGATCCTCATGGATAGGGTGGATGCTGGAAGTGTGCTCGTCTGTCTCGTCTTGGATGACAACTGAGACATCCTTTAAGATTTGGCCGAGGCTTTTCTGGGGATTGTTCCTCTATTTGTTGCGATGAAAGTGCGCATGATCTTCGTCGTCACTATCTGGGAGTTCATCATTCATCCCTTCGTAGTTGATAATGACTTTCATGTTAGCGAATGGGTCTCGTCCTCCGTACAGGATCTTTTCTTTTCCCTTTTCGCTATCTGCCTCAGGCTTGAGGGCTTTCCTTTCATGGACAGGTATAATTGAAGGAAATAGCAGAGCTGATGCCCCCGTAGGGATCTTCCTCATAGGTTTCACCCATCCGGCATTTGTGAGGTTTAGGAGCAGAATCGTGGAAGCTTGAGCCTTGGGATGTTTGTGTGGATTTTGGTGGTTTGACCCGGATGAAAATCCCAATCCTGCTCTTCCCATCTGACTTGGGATTTGGATTGGCATCTTAATGATGTACTTGTTCTTTCCTAACCCTTCTCCAGGCTAGAAACCTGCAGCTACCATTTCTTGGCCCACTGTCATTACTTTAGTGGAAATTTTAGGCTTAAGGGATGGTGCCCCAATCGGTAGATATTGAATATCGCTCACCTCGAGAGCTTGAAAACTTGCTGGCTCAACCCCTGTATCCAGGCTAATCACTGGCATGTCCCCATGTATGTGGGTAAGGTATTCCGGTTCAGCATTCACTGTGATGAGGCTGCCGTTGATAACGTACTTGAGTTGCTGATGGAGGGTGGATGGAACAACCCCGACCATATAGATCCATGGCCTGCCCAATAACAAGTTGTATTCGATGGCTAGGTTGAGCACCTGAAAAGATACGTAGAAGGTGTGTGGACCAATTTCTAGAGGAAGCTCGATTTCCCCCATAGCCTGGCGACGAGATCCATCGAAAGCCCGGATAATCATGTGACTGGCTTTGATCCGGTTTGGATTGATCTTCATCCTTTCCAATGTGTCGTATGGACAAATATTGAGGGAAGATCCTCCATTAATAAGCACTCCTCCGATCACGTATCCGGAGGACATAACGGCTATATGCAGGGACTTATGGTGACCCCTCCCCTCAGCCGGGATATCATCGTCTGTGAAAGAAATCACATTGTTGTTGAAAATGTGTTCTATCACGTGAAGGAATTTCTCCGTGTCTACCGTGTGTGGCAGATGGGCTTCTTCTAATACCTTCACTAGGATGTTACGGTGATCCTCTGATGATAGGACCAAGTCCAGGATGGATATTTGCTTGGGTGCGTCTTTCAAGCTTTGCACTATCTTGATTTCATTGTGTCCCATCTTTTTAAGGAACTCTTTTATCTTTTCTTCAGCCACCTTTTCTTTTGCTTTGGTAACTAGTTTAATCACCCGCTGAGGCAGGTTCAATGGATTATCCTTTAACAGGATGGAAATGTTATTTGAAGTAGAGCTTTCCATGTCCCCGTAGTTCCATGGGACCTTCTTCAGACTGAGGATTGGATATTGGGGTCTGAAGGGAAAGATTAGAGGCTGAGGTGCAACCACCTTCACAGGATTTTGTTTGCCTTGGACCCCTTTACCTGTTAGTACCAGGGGTGTGATGATTGATTCTTTATCGCATGATATAACAGCCACTGTGTCCTGATACCATACATTGGGGATCCAGAGGCTATCTTTATCTGTCATGTCGAGGATTTGATCTCCTCTGATTTGATCACCTTTCTCAATTAGGTCTTGAATAAGGTTACGAAGCACCCAACATTCTTCTGTATCATGGCCAGAAGAGTTGGAATGGCACTGACATATTTGGTCAGGTTTGAATTTTCTGGATTGAGGATTCAGCGGAGGTAGCAAGTCTGCGACCATTCCCTCGTTGATCATCATTTGCAAGATTTCTTCCATTGACTGGTTCAAATTGGTGAAATTCCTTTGAAATAGAAACTTCCTACCTGCTTGGACACTTGCTTCTTCGATCCCTTTATCAGTCTAGGGTGTAAGCTCACAAGTCCGGGTATGATCTTGATTAGAATTGACTTCCGCTGGAGGAGAGCGACTGCCAATAGGTTGATGGATTTGTTTCAACATCTTTCTGGTGAGTTGATGTTGGTAGACGACCAGTTCAGCTAACTGTTCGATTTGTTCCTTGATAAACTTTATTTCTTGCTCTATCAGGAATTATTTTTTAAAAGCTTCCCAACTCATTGGGCTGATGTTGTTGGATTGAGTTGATTCTTCAACATAGCAGAGGTATTTGGATCCTTCTCCACTTGAAGTGTTGATCATGTTGACACTCTCCTCCTTGTGCTGTGGGAGAGGGTTATCTTAGACATGCGGTTGATCAGGCTTCGTGACCATAATTTCTCCATTATCAATTAAATCTTGGATTTTATGCTTGAGGGAACAACAATCTTGGGTGTCATGGCCCGGTGATCCGGAATGATAAGAACACTTCTTGCTAGGGTCGAAGTTCCTTGAATTAGTGTTAGTTGGCGGAAGGAGTTGGCCAATCTTCTTCTGAGCTGTTAGAAGTTTGAAGACGTTCTCGAGTGAATCCCCTAGTGGGGTGAAAGTCCTTCTGCGTCTGACCACCATGTTTTTCTGGAATGAAGGATTTGAAGGCTGTGTTGCAATTTGGAAAGGGGTATAGTTCCTGCTTTGAATGGGTGTATTGTTTGAATTACCGCTTGAATTTTGTCCTTGTAACACTAAGGAAACTTCTTTATCTTTCTTTTTGTGGACCCTCCGGGGATTACTCCAGTAATTTCTGAATTGGATATGCTCAACAACAGCTTCGAGTGCCGTTAGGTCTTTTATTTTTTCGGACTTGAGTCCCATTTCGGCCATTTCGCTGTGTTTGATCATTACAGAGAAAGGTTTTCTTATGCCTGCTAGGACCCTTTCATAAGAAGGAGCTTCTTGAATATCGATGAAAGTCATGACTATTTCAGATTCAGTCATGGCTGAGGTGACTTGTGCTGCGACCCGTCTCCATCGCTGGGTATATTCTCTGAATGATTCAGTGTTATTCTTCTTGATTTTGGTAATTTGATACCGATCTGGAGCTAGCTGTGATTGGAAACTGTACTGGCTGAGGAAGGCATGGGCCAATTCTTCCCAACTGTGGATTTTGGAGTTGTCCAGACGGGCATACCAGGCTCTGGCTTCTCCAGTTAAACTCTTCTGAAATAGCTGCATTCGAAGTTTCTCGTCCTCAGCATAGGATCTGAGTTCTCCAATGAAAACTTTTAGGTTTGTATAAGGATCCCCTAATCCGTCATATTTCTCGAAATCAGGGACTTAAAATTTTTTGGGATACCGAGCCCCGGGAAATATGCATAGATATGAGTAGTTGACACTGCCAAATGCCCCAGTTTCTTTGATTGACCGGAGGGTTTCTTTCATTTGTTGCATTTTCTTGAGAATGTCACCAACTTCCTGTTTTTTGCTTAAGATGGTGATTTCTGGAGTTTTGTTGATTGTATCCTGGTTCTGGGGATCTGAGTTTCGTCCTTTTCTGTATCTTGACCGCCAGCACCACTACCAGATGCTCCTGGTTTGGATGAGTTTGAGATTATTTCTCTTTGAAGGCCTTGCTTTGCTCTCGAAGGAAACCGGCTAGCTCGGTTATCTGATTTTTTAATTCTTCGAATTCTTCCCTAGACACAAGGGTGGATTCTGGTGACGCACTTGAAGCCATGTCCGTAGGTGGAGTGGGTGCTTTTCTGGCCTTTGATCTAGTGATAGGACCAATTTTTCCCTACCTACACCAAAACGTATGCGTGCCAATTTCCTGTGGTAAGTAATGACTGGATGCATTTATGATATGTGTTTTTTAAGTTTATCCTACAAAACCGAGGTTAGTTGTTTTGATGGCAGGATGACATGATATTTGACAGGAAAGTAAATCTTTCATTATTGTCATTTACATTGTGCTCCTCAGTAATTGGAGACTTAACATGGAATTTGAAAAAGGAAGGCATGAAGAAGCATCCCATCGGATTCGGTTGATCAGAAGCTGACCTATCCTAGGTTACTCTCACGGCTTTTGTTTCGGCATGAAGGTTCCCAAATCATCGCAATCTATTAGAAGGAAAGTTAATCTGATCGTTCAACTGGAGTGAATCTGGGTGGTGCATTTTCAGGAGGCAGCCCCGGAGACTTAGTCGTCCCTAGAGTCCTTACTTATCACCGACCGGGTTAGCCTCCTCGTGTTGGGACTCACAGCATACATTCACATACATCGGCCTTACCGCTTATGCATGCAATGACAGTTTGTGTGAAGCACTAATATGGGTGCGAAGCACTAAAGCATTCATTCTCATTCATTCAATGTAAAGGCATTGTAACTATTGAGATTTGTATAATAATTTTAAATATTTATTGAGTTAAATAAATATTTGATGTGATTTATTTATTGAGTTGAATAAATAAATTATGTGATTGTTGTGGAGTAATATAATTAAGTGTTATATATTAATTAAATGAATATTTAATAATTTATTTAATTGATGTATATTAATTTTATAGTATAGTTCTAATTTAATTGAGAGAATTAAATTAGATGAATTATGTGATGAGTGTTACATGAATTATAATTATGTGGCAATTTTTGTGTGATTAATTGATGTTAGTTTTAATTGATTAAATAAGAATGTTAGAGATTTAATTAATTAAAGCGTAACATTAAAGTATGTGTTAAAATAATTTATTAAAATAAAGAAAAGAGTGTTTAAATGATTTATTAACCAAACAAGGCCCTTACTTTTGTTTTAAAAAGGTTTTGCCAAACAGAGCCCTTGCACTAGTTTTAAACCTAAATTACCCAAACAATCCTTTAGTTAATTAAACAAGTTTCTAAATTTACATGTTGCCAAACAAAGCCTTATGACTTTTGATTTTCAAAAGTTTTGTA
The DNA here is from genome assembly GCA_020205555.1 of Panax stipuleanatus. Classification (NCBI taxonomy): domain Eukaryota; kingdom Viridiplantae; phylum Streptophyta; class Magnoliopsida; order Apiales; family Araliaceae; genus Panax; species Panax stipuleanatus. Next base: position 76,394,046 of record CM035122.1, on the reverse strand, counting down.
ACTGCTATATATTAAGTAGAGGCATAATTATTTAGCAGTTACATATTATATAATTATGTTTTATATTATATACATATATCAGTTATGTATATGTTATATTACGTTAGTTATAGAGATAGTCAGTGTTAGAAATAGAGAGGAAAGAATACAGAGAAAAAGATAGAGAGTTAGAGAAAAGAAGAGAAAACACAGAAGAACTTAGGAGAAATCATCTTCATATTTTCTTCAATCATCAAAGCAAAGGGTAATCTCAATTCCCTTATTATTTTGTTTATATGTTTTATGATCTTCATGATTTTTAGTTCTCTGTATTTATAATTTAGCAAGAAAGTTATATAAATATAATGTATATATATATATATCTTGTGTTTATAATGGTTATTATATGAATTGTATGTCATAATCAAGGATTTTTAGAATTTAATTCGTTGTATAAAGCATGTTTTAATGGAAAAGATGTGTTCATATGAACTTCCTGTAATTGGTTGAGTTTTAGAATAAAAGTCATGATTTAATTGGTTGTTAGTATGCCAAATTAGAATTTATTATGATGTTTTCTTCAATTATAAAAATATTGCATGTGTTGTGAATTGAATTGGTAGAGAATTTTATTTATAGTGAATTATTTTGTGAAAACTATGAGTTTTTTGGAAAATATCAAAATTGGAGTTTTTAAATCATGAATTCTTGTTGTTTAAGACGATTTTGTGTCTAGGAGCATGTTTATGTATGCTAGAATCATGTTAGAAGCTTTAAGTTTATGTTTTCTATGGATTGATATGAATTGCATGAATTGAAATTAGAATTTGGTGTGGAAAAATAAGTCAAATTGGCTTTTTCTCTGCACAGTTCGTGAACTTGTCTGCATTCACTGAAAGGGGCCCGCCCCAGCGGGTCTATCAAGAAGGAAACCCCCTCCCCGGCCGGGGGGGGGGGGGGGGTGGCAGGGAAAAAGTAAACTTGTTTTCTTTTGTATTTTGTAAAGCTAATTTTATGTAATAACTTTTATAGCATGATTAAACCTATATTAAAATGCTAAATGAATATTAATAAAATATAATTTATGATTATAACTTTGAATAATTATAATTAAAGTAAATGTTTAATTTAAATTATAATTTTGTTAAATTATAATGATTATAGTTGATTAATTTTAATCAAGCGAATGATAATTTGAAATTATAATTTATGTAATTATAATAAATGCATAATTAATTATAGATTATAATCTTGTGTATTATAATTCAATATTTGCATGATTAATTATAAATTATAATTTGTGTAATTATAATTTAGTAAATGCATGATGTAGTTAATTAATTATAAATTATAATTTGTTTATAATTTGATTAAATAAGATGTGATTATAATTTGAATAATTATAATTAGATTAAATGTTTAAATTATAATTCATTTAATTATAATTAATATGAATTACATAATTATTAATTGATTTAATTATGTGAACATGTCTATGTGGTGTAATTAACTATGTGATGGTTAATTATTAATTTATTTATGTAAACTAGAATGGGTTAACCTAGAGTGATTAACTAATTATGTGAATTAGTTACATGTTAACTAATTTAGGTTATTGTTATTAAATATATATATGTAAGAATTGTTAGAACGTGATTTTATTAGTAGCTTGCGCTTAAGGCAAGTTTTCTAAACCCTGATCTTGTATTATTTGATGCAAGTTCTTTGATATTCCAATTATGTAATATATTGAAAATGTCCTTTTTATTTCTGCATTGGACAAGTATTTATTTAATTGAAGTGACCTTAACTTATTGTTCAAGTAAGATCTAGCTTATCTTTTAAATGCTTTAAGTTTAATTCTAAAGCATATGTTAATTCATAATTCTTTTATTTATGAATTATTATTGATTGTTGTAAGTCGATTCAACTATTCCTTAGTTGATGAACGTTGAATTCTAAATTACTCTTTTAAGCATATCTAAACCAAACTTCCTTTGGTGCGGACTTGTATTCAAATACTGAGATAAATAACCCCATTTACTAGGGGAGGTTACCACGCAGAAGCGTTAAATGTAGTGCACGTACATGGTACAAAGGGCTGATCCTCCTAAGTACGAGTTGAGGTCCATAGTCTTAATGACTGTTAAAGGTTTTAAATAGAAATATTTATAACCTAGGACAAAATTTCAAGGTCTTACGACCCTCAGATGAATTCTATATTCGAATTTCTAATGTTGATAGAGAATTATTATTCAATTCTTTATCGTTGTGAAAGTAAAAGTTATTCAAACCTTTTGAAAGATATTCTTGTATGTCTTATATATTGTTGTATTCCAGTGAGCTATTGTTTGCTCACTCTTGCATTAAATAACCATTGCAGCTAAGATTGAAAGTGTTGGTGCCCCGTCAACGAGTAAGGGCAAAGGGAAGCTAAACAAGTGAAGACTTGTTTAAATTATTGAATGATTGTAATAAGACATTTTAAGTTATGTTTTTATTTCCGCATTAAATGTTATGTCAAGGTTAGAGTAAACCCTAGGATTTATTTTGAAAAGTTGTAATCCTTTTTATAAGGAAGATTTTATTATTTAAATCAAGGTTGTAATTTATTTTGAAATTATTTTGGGTAGATGTATGTTATATTTAGAAAGTGAACACCAAATCATGTGGAAACGAAGAACCCGGATTTGGGGGTGTCACAGGCATAGCTTTCATACATTCACTGAAAGACGCAGCATTCACTCATCCATTGACTGTGGAGACGTAGGATTTCACGCATTCAATAGTTTTGAAAGGGAAATGTTTGAAAAGATTGAAAGCGGCCTATGCCCTCTACTGTCCCCAGTAGAGTCGCCACCTGTCGACGTTGGAAAATTTAAGAAATACCGCAGGTCGATTTATAACCCAATTTTTCTCAAATCGATCTCCCTAAGTTATCTCTACCCTTATTCTTTTTATTGCAAAAAAGATTTTAAAGGATTTTTAGGAAAGAGGCCAACATGTGTATATGTCGATGATTTGATTTGATTTAAACAGAGTCGCCAGTTGGTAGTTTTGAAAATGGTTGTTCCAACTCAACCGAATTTGATTTGAAAAGAGGCCCAATTGCTGGACACTGTCAAAACTTGATCTTTGAAATCATAGTTTTGAGTTCGGGGGCTTCGTTAAGTGTGGAGAAGGTGTTAGGCACCCCACAACTCTCGTGTAAACACGGTACCGCAATCTTTTCAATATTTCGCTTAAAACTAGAATGCGTGAGTGGATGCTGTTTGAAAATTGGGCCTTTTGATTGATTGAAAGCTTTGACAGGCTTCACTGAGCCTATATACGAAGGGTTTGATTTGATAATGTTATTTTGAAAGCTGGTTTATCAAACCCTTACGCTGCTATAGGAATTGAAGCATATCGCTACTCTCAATTTTATCTTTATAGCATTAAGGCTGCATGCAAATGGTGATTTATCGGGCTGCGAAGCTTCCTCGACCACAGAAATATAAAGTGTCGGTCTCCTCATGGGTATGAAAACTATCGGAGGGACGCTGACATGACAATCTATATTTTTACTATGTTGAGACCTTAAATCCGAATAACCGTTTTAAGGTCTGTGCATGTACATTTTACAGAAAAAACTGGCAGGGTACATCTGTAAACTGGAGTTTGTCCATCGTGGGAAGTTGAAACTATAAAAATAACTAGATTTAAAGAAATTGATAGGTCTCCAAAACTGGATATTTAATTTTGATGATAACAAATTAGTATTAAAGGTCAAAAGGGTAGAATCCTCTTCATAGGATTAAAAGTGTTAAAAATAATTTATTAATTACCTTGAATATTTTGACCAAAAATATTTATTTTTTTACTTTATTTGAATTTATTTTATGACCTTGATATTTTCATATCAAGTGTTTATAAAATGAGTTCATATAGTAAAATTTCCTAAGGCAAGGAGACTCCTATTTTAAATTTTAAAATTGATTTTCAAAATTCTTTTAAGGGCAAAAATTATTTCAAAATATATATATAGTAAATATGTTATATATGTAAAAGTATAATATATATATATATATATATATGCGTGTGTGCATGGTGTATGAAGTGTGTGCATGAAAGTGTGTGCATGCGTGTGACCAAGTGTGTGCATATGTGTGACGCTCCCAAAATAGGTTCAATACCAACCCATTCTGAGTCGCCAAATACATGGTACAGAATTCAAATACAATCTTTTATAACAAAAGGTCGTGAGAAATATGACCATACAACTATGAATTTCAATGCAAATCGTATATAATACGAAATATAAACATTCAAATTCATTCCTTATTCATTACAATTATTATCCCACTATTTTATAGAATAGTGAGGACTTTTACAGATCTAACTCTAATCATCACACTGTTCCCCGACTAGTTCCCGCAACATTCCCATTCCCTGAAGAGGACAATAGATGAAAAGGGTGAGCTCAACTAGCCCAATAAAGAATATTATGACTATGATAATGAAGAATAAATTATCGTTAGTCTTCAACAAATCAGATAAAATATTATGGACAACAAGTTTTAGATCAACAACTGCAGCGAAAATATCAATTCATTAGAAGAGTTATGTAAAGAATGAAGTCTACTATCTTCTATGATTTAAAAGTCCATCATCAATATTTTATCCCTGTAACATCAATCAATATATATCTCAAATCAAATATTCATCTTTGCACTACGGGCCAAAGATATTCATTTGTATCACCAGTGGTCATGTTCATCTCAACACCTCGTCTTTGCACTACGGGCCAAAGATATTCATCAGGTAATCATTCATTTTTGCTCTACAGGACAAAAATATTCAGTTATATCACTATTTAGGACTGAGGATAATGAAAAATAATATAAATAACGAATCTAGTGAGATAAAGGACAAAGATTATGGATTCGTAATTTAGTTTATTCAAGTTCAATAATACTCCGTAATAATCAATTGTGGAGCAAAATTCAAGAATGAAGATCAAAACTTGGATCCAATCAAAGATAGGAACCTTAACAGGCAATTTGGACAAATAGAAGAAAATTTAATTTTTTTCGTGAATAGTGTCTTATACGTGAATAGTGCCGTATACGCGAATAGTAACCCTGTCGGAAAAAGTGAGAATTTTATAATAAAATCCATGCCAATATTTTGGTATAATGATATTGAAAAGAATAACATCATTTACGAAAAAAAAATAACATCCCTTACTTTAACAGGAGAGTAGTTTTGACCAGAATATCGGATATTATGTGGACGAAAACTTGCACTGTTATCAACGCTTGAAGTATCTAAATACTCACAAGAAATACGCTCGATATTATAGAGAGAAAATTTTCTGATTCTAATGTGATTTTCATTTCTAACTAAGCACCCTATTTATAGGAAAGGCTTAGCATGCCAATGTTGACAAAAGAAGCATTCGGAGAAATTTTTATATTTTGAAAAAGTTGGCAGGTTTGGCAAGTTTGGCAGCCATCAAGAAGGAAAAAAAATTATCCACATGCTTTTTTTTAATATATATATATATATATATATATATATATAATAAACATTTATAATTATTAAAAGAATTCCAATTCAATTCTTTTCTCTTCCACTTCATTTTATTTTTATGCCATAAATTTATTATAACAATATCACCACCTCAAATTATAAAATTATACTATTATATTATCACATTATAATTTTATAATGTAATATTATAATAATATATTTGAATTAATATTTTATCGGAGAAGATAAAATGCCAACTTTCAACAAATGTCTCATACTAAAAATTCTTCCCTTTATATCATACTTGAATAAATATTTATTTTTTATATTTATCAACAATCAATTATTATTCACAAATAATATTACAGAATTACAATATTAACAACCAGATCATTCTTAGGAAAGAGGGGGCCTTCCGATAAGGATTTCTCCTTACTGGCGCGCAATTAAATAACCCCCCCTAGACAAAACTTTCTTAGACATTGCCAATAATGCTTATCTAATAATATTATTCAAATAATAAGAGTGATAATTATTGATTTAATAATGTAAAATACTGTGCAATGACAATTATTAAATCAATAATATAAAATATCAACGTAGCAATTATTGATATAAAATATCAACGTAGCAATTTTTGATATAAAATATCAACGTAGCAATTTTTGATATAAAATATCAACGTAGCAATTATTGAACCAATAAAATATTATGCAATTATAGCAATTATTGAATCAATAATATAAAATATTGAACAGTAATTACTGTAACAATTACTGAGTAAGTGCCTTCTTACGTAAGAATCAATAATTAGAATTACTGTGCAATATCGTGTGCTACTGTGCAACACCGCGTATTACTGTATTTGAACCACCGGGTATTTCAACAGTTCTAACGGTAACAACTACGCCATTATTTATAGAAAACTCATTCTTGTCGTTTTCTTCATCAGACAGTTATTCCGTTGTGGGGCCCACAAATGGCTATGCAGTCGTACGAATATTCCCCGACAACAAGAATATTCCATGACCAAACGAATATTCTCCAACAACAATGAATATTTTATAACCACTTGCTTATTTTAAAATATTTGCACATTTCACCCATAACTTATCACATTTTTCAAATCAACACCTTACTATTTTAAAATAATATATAAAGAAATTTAAATCTTTATTGATAAAATTTGGGGTCTTACAATATGTGCATGGGAAAGTGTGTGCTGTGTGTCTCCATGGAAGTTTGTGTGCCAAATTTATAAAGTGTAGGCATGTGAAGTGAAGTGCTGTGTATGTAATGATATAGAGAGATAAGGCTTATGTCTTGCTTTTAAAAATTGGGCAAGGTTGTGAGTCACATGTTAGTAACATTTTTTCTTGGGCACAAGTCATGACTCACTTGTGCTTCACAAGAATTATTGGGCAACGTCTCTTTATATACCGGCCAAAGCACAATTAAATTCGAGCCCTTCATTTTTCCATCATGCAATCCGGACCTTCCAATTCAAAAATATTTTTTAAAAATTACGATTTTGCCCGAACCTTAAAATTTCTATAAATAGGAGACTTTTCTATTCATTTCAATTTATCAATTCTAAAAACCAGAAAACTTACTCTCCTTGCCTACAGATTATACAAACAAGCTTTTACTCTTTTCGCTAAATCAAAGTTATAATTTCCTTTGAAAGAGAAAAATTGGTCCAAGTATTTGAGATAAGTTGTCAAATTATAATTGTTCATATCATCTCATATTTGCTGATTCATATATATTTCTGTGATAAATTGTCATACATATTCATATATCTATATATCCATATTAGTAAAGAGTCTGTACTTGGACACCGAAACGCGTTAAGCAAATTCAGATGATATTTCTTTGAAATACTTTGAACGGTCTTTAAAATCCCAAGTGACCCTTTACTGATATAAATAATCTATATAAATATTCTTTAATATTCTATATTCGATTATCAAGTTGTGAATCGAAAAATTTAGTCAGTACTTGGACACCGAAACGCGTTAAGCAAATTCGGATATTTCACTTGAAATACTCTGGACGGTCTTTAAAATCCCAAGTGGCCAAATTATTCGCAACGTAGATCAAGTATAATATAATATATATAAGTGGGTAGAACGAGTTTGTTCAAGTATTTTCTAAAGTGAATCATATTGTTATACTTGATAAACAGTCATCAAATATACTGCTCATATAATTGCTCATGAATTATTGCTGCATTATATAAGTGTGTGTGTAGTTGTTTAATTCAAAGTTATATTTATTCAACAACAAAGAAACACACTCTTTATAAAGAAAAAACTTTTTCTTAATCTACTGAAAAATATTCTTTAAAGAAAAAGAAGATCTTTATTACAAGTGCTTAAATATTATACCTGCTTTTACAAGAAGCACATCACATAAAAGTCTTTGAACTTTTATCATACACTTAAAATTCTATATCTACTTATCTGAGAAGTATCTGTGCTACAATTATATCTGCTTATTGTAAAGAAGCAAATATTCAAACAAACTTTTGTAAAAGGAAAAAGAGGTGAGTTAGTTTATTTTATATTTGTGAGAAAGACAAGAATTCTTTGACCAAGACCAGAGTCTTAGAGAGGTCAGCTAGGAGTTGGGTCTCTAGTGTACTTATGAGGTGAGGAAGAGATTGTTGTTTCAAGACCAAAGTATAAAATAGTACTAAGCTCAAAAAGAAGATTCAACTAAGCTTGTGGAAAGAGCTGGGAGTTCGCTGTCCAAGATAGTTAGTTGAGGATAGTTGTAAGTTTATCTTTAAAACTTTGTACAGGCTTCTCCGCCTATTGAAGGAGTATTTATTATAGGGAAGTAATAGGATCTCAAGTCCTGGAGAGGAGCTTGAGACTGGACGAAGCAACATACCCAGGCTGTATGTTGTGAACCAGATAAATATCTGTGCATTGTGTGATTGAATTTTAAACTGTCTATAAATTCGAGAAAATTAATTCACTAAAATTCAAAAAGGCCAAAGATAATTTTTAAACGGTAATAATTTATTCAACCCCCCCTCCCTTTTAGATTATTATTGGACTTTTAATTGGTATCAAAGCGGTGCTCTTTAACTTATTTGTTAAGTGATTACAGGTATACCTAAGAGTAGATCCATCTATGGCCTACACAAATGCTATCGGTTGCAGAGAAGGACTATTAATGTCCAGACCTCCACTATTTGATCGCACAAACTTTGCCACCTGGAAAAATAGGTTCAAAATCTATGCCAAGTCATAAGGAATCAAACTGTGCCTAGCAATTGAACGTGGTGTAAAGATTCCCACAAAAATCGAAAATGAAAAGCTTGTTGAAAAAGATGCTGGGGAATTCACCTCCGAGGATGAGGAGATTATGAATATCGCCTCCAAAGCTGAACAAGTGCTAACAAGTGCTCTTATAGAAAAAGAATATAAAAGAGTTAGCAACTGCAAGAATACAAAAGAAATCCGGGAAAAATTGATTGTAACCTATGAAGGAACCAGTCATATCAAAGAAACCAGAAAAGATGCTCTAATTCAAGAGTATGAAAGCTTCAAGCTAGAAGAAGGTGAAAAGATCATTGATATGGAAACTCGTTTTTCCAGAATCATATCTGTGTGGAAAATGAAAGTTACAACCATCAAGGAAATGCAGGATCTAACTACTTATCCCCTTGATAGCCTCATTGGAAATCTTTGTGCCCACGAAGTCGACATGCTAGTCGAAAAAGTAGGATCAGACACAAATCTCAAAAAGAAAGGAATCGCTTTCAAAGCCTTACTTGTTGATCAAGATAGCGATGATGATGAACTAAATGAAGAACTCTTGAGTCTAGATAATAATGAAGTTGCATTATTATCAAGACAACTCAGAAAAGTAATTCAAAGCAAAGCAAAGAGATATGGCAAAGGCTTCATGAAAACAAATAACAACTTCAACAATTTTTGAAACAAGCAAGCCTTCAAGCCAAAAGTTCCAGGAGGGAATTTCAAAGCTACCAACAACAACTTCAGAAATGCTGGCACAAATGAAAATTCAAATAACTGTTTTGAATGCAACCAGCCAAGACACTTCAAGAAGGATTGTCCAAAACTAGCCAACAACAAAGTTCTGGTAGCTGAAGAAGGCTGGGATCTAAATGATGTAGAAGAACCTACTAAGCCAACCGAAGAAACAACAAATCTATGTTTTATAGCGGACAATGACTCATCACCAAAATTTGAGGTAAATTCGAAACATCAAGCTTATAATGATAATGAAACTATTAAAGAAGAGTTTATTAAATTAAAAGCATCATTTGAAAAATTAATTGAAGCAAATAGAAATCTTGAAATAGAAAATTTTAATTTAATCATGGATAATGAAGTCTTAAAACATGAAAATGAGAAATTGGAAAATAACTCTTTAGAAAATCTTGTAGTAAAAGAAGAACTAGAAAAGTTAAGAAAAATAAATGAAAATCTTGAAAAGGAAAATTCTACACTTGCTACATCTATTGAAAATCTTAAAACTGAAAATTTAGCTCGCACTGAAATTATAAAAGATTCTCAAAAACAAGAAGTAAGTAAAAAGGAAAATTCATTAGAAAAATAAAATGAAAAATCTATTCTAATGAATCAAATTAAAATGTTGACTCTAGAACGTGATGACTTAAACTCTACAGTTATTAAGTTTACAAAAGGAAAAGAAAATCTTGACGTTATACTCGGTCAACAAAGATGTAGTTTTAATAAAGAAGAATTAGGATATACCGAAAAATCCAGTAAGATAAAACAAAAGAAACTCTATCATATTAAAAATAAAGAAAAAGATCATGCATCTCCTTTTGATAAATGCTCTTACTGTAATAGAAATGGTTATTCAATTTACTCATGTAATGCCAAGAATGGAAATTATTCAAGAAAAATAATTTGGATACCAAAAGGAAGTTACACTGCACCTATTATCACAAAAAGAGAATTTCTTTATCATGAAAGACCATATAGAAACTCTCATCAAAATCCTTCATTCAAAAGAATTAGTCATGCATATTATAAATCTGCTACTCATAAAACTTGTGTGTCTACAAGTGATCATTATCCTGTACTAAATTTTGTAAAGGAAAACACGAACAATCCTTATACAAATTGGAAAACTTACCCAAAGGACCCTTCTCATTAAAGGGTACCAGTTTGTGAATTTAATATATGTTGCAGGTATGTCTCACAGCTGATTCTAGTAAAAATAAATGGTACCTTGATAGCGGTTGTTCAAGACACATGATAGGCGACAAAACTAAATTGAGCAATCTACAAGCTACAGACTGTAACGAGGTAACATTCGGATATAACAACAAAGGTAAAGTTATTGAAATTAGAAATATATACAGTAAACACATAACAATCTCTAACGTCCAATTGGTCACTGGACTCAGGTATAATCTTCTATCCATCAGTCAACTATGTGATAGTGATTTTAAAATAACATTCAGTCCTCATAACTGTTCAATTTTTGACCAAACTAGAAAATTAATCTTACTTTATCCTAGAAGTCAAAATGTGTACACGTGTGATTTAGATGCATACTCACACATGGATAATGTGTGTCTTGTGTCTGCAAATGACGACCATTGGCTTTGGCATCGTAGATTAGGACACATTAACATGAAATTGATTAATAACATATCTTCTAAAGAACATATTCGTGGCCTTCCTAAACTTAAATTTCTTAAAGACCATATTTGTGAAGCTTGTGAATTAGGATAACAAATTCATTCATCTCATAAACCTAAACTCACAGTTTCAACCTCTCGACCACTTGAACTCTTGCATATGGACTTAGTTGGACCTATCCCTAAACATAGTATGGGTGGTGCTGTCTATATTTTAGTCCTAGTTGATGATTATTCAAGATTCACTTGGGTTGATTTTCTAAAGTTCAAAAATGAAGCAATAAATTCCTTTTCTGCTCTATGTAAGAAAATTCAGAATCAACAGGGAAGCTCTATTATTTATATTCGGTCTGATCATGAAAGAGAATTTGACAATTCTGATTTCATAATGTTCTGTGATGAGCACGGTATAAGTCATAACTTTTCTACACCTTACACATCTCAATCAAACAGTGTGGTTGAAGGAAAAATTGTACTCTATAAGAAATGGCCAATACTATGCTTAATGAATATCGACTTCCTAAATATTTTTGGGCCGAAGCAATTGCAACTTCTTGTTATATTTTGAATCGTGTCTTGCTGAGACCAATTCTTTTCAAAACTCCCTATGAACTCTTTTATCAAAGAACTCCGAAAATAAACTACTTTCGTGTCTTTGGGAGTAAATGCTTTATTCTAAATACTAAACAATATTTAGTGAAATTTGATCCCAAATTCGATGAAGGAATATTCCTGGGATATTCACTAAACAGTAAAGCATATAGAGTCTTTAAAATAACTCTAGCCGTGGAAGAGTCAATGAACGTGACTTTTGATGAATCTAAACCTCCTCCAAAATATAAAGAACTGGTAGAAAATGATACAGTTATTGAAGATATTCTCAAAAATATGAAAGAACTAAAAATTGATGATATTTCTTCTTCTGTCAATGTTAATCCTCTTGAAAATTCTAATTCCCAGCTAAATGACTTACCCAAGGAATCACATGCTATAAGAAATCATCCAATAGAAAATGTCATTGGTGATATTGATAAAGGGATTCTTACAAGATCACAAGCACAAAACATGGCCAGTCATCTATCCTTTCTGTCACAAATTGAGCCTAAAAATATAAAAGATGCTTTGATTGATGAAGACTGGATAATATCCATGCAAGAAGAACTTGAACAGTTCACAAGAAACAAAGTCTAGGAATTAGTTTCAACTCTCGAAGAGACCTCCATTATTGGTACTCGATGGGTGTTTCGTAACAAATTAGACGAAAATGGAACTGTTATACGTAATAAGGCATGATTAGTTGCACAAGGATATAATCAACTTGAAGGAATTGACTATGATGAAACATATGCTCCTGTTGCTAGAATTGAGTCTATACGTATGTTATTAGCGTTTGCATGCCATAAAGATTTTAAATTATTTCAAATGGATGTGAAATCTGCTTTTCTAAATGGTATTATTGAAGAAGAAGTCTTTGTTAAACAACCCCCTGGCTTTGAAGACTTTGAGCATCCTGATTATGTGTATAAACTACACAAAGCTTTATACGGTCTAAAACAAGCTCCTAAGGCATGGTATGAAAGACTCAGTAAATTTTTATTAGAAAATGTTATAAAAGAGGCACAGTAGATACTACACTTTTTACAAAATATAAAAATGATGATATTCTTATTTTACAAATATATGTTGATGACATCATTTTTGGATCTACTAACATAAATATGTGCAATGAGTTTTTTAAAAGCATGAGTAAGGAATTCAAAATGAGCATGATGGGAGAATTGAATTTCTTCCTAGAACTACAAATCAAGCAAGGAGAAAAAGGTATTCACATCTCTCAATCAAAATATTGCAAAGAAATGATTAAGAAATTTGGTTTAGAGTCTGTAAAATCTCTTAATACTCCTATGTCAACTACTGATAAACGAACTGCTGATGAAAATGGAAAAAGTGTTGACACAAAGAAATATCAAGGAATGATTGGCAGTCTCCTTTACATCACAGCTAGTAGACCTGACATTATGTTCAGTGCCTGTAAATGTGCCAGATTCCAAACAAATCCTAAAGAATCTCACTTGGTTGCAGTAAAAAGAATATTTCGATACCTTAAAGGAACTACAGACTTAGGTCTATGGTATCCTAAAGGTCAACAATTTGACCTTGTGTGTTTTTCTGACTTTGACTATGCCGGTCATCATGTTGATCGAAAAAGCACAAGTGGCACGTGTCAGTTCTTAGGTGGATGTTTAGTCTCTTGGTTTTCTAAGAAACAAAATTTGGTATTTATTTCAACCACCGAAGCCGAATATATAGCTATTGCACGATGTTGTGCACAGATATTGTGGATGAAACAGACCCTTGCCGATTACAATATAAAATTTACTTGTGTGTCAATATTATGTGATAATACAAGCACTATCAACTTAAGTAAGAATACCGTTTTACATGCTAAATCAAAACACACTGATGTTAGACATCATTTCTTACGAGATCATGTGAACAATGGTTTTATTAAACTAGAACATATTGACACAGAATTAAATATTGCTGACATATTTACAAAACCACTCAGTTCTGATAGATTTTGTAAATTACGTCTAGACTTGGGAATGTTAGATATTACTTCATAAAGTATTTAATTTTTATTATTTATGATGGGTTGTTTCTAGTAATATATAAATATAATTTTTATAGTCAAAATTATAAATATTATTATTTTATAATTTTCTATTAATTTATATACTCATAATTATACATATAAATTATTTATTTCTTTTATATGGTAATATGCATTTTATATATTAAAATTTCATATTTGTACTCTCTCTTAATTATTTTAAAAAAACAAAATATATATATATATATATATATATATATATTCGTAAAAATGAAAAATATTAATTTACTAATTTTAATATAGATATTTTAGTATTTTCTATTAATTAATTATATCAAAAATCATGTTTTTAAACATTTATATAAATATATGGCTGATTTAATCTAAGCTGTCCATCAACCAAACTCATCCAACGGTCAATATGCTGTACGATCCTTGCCCATTCAATTCAACCAATCAAAAGCAAGCAAGCCTTGGCACACGGATCATGTTCATCAACCGTTCGATCAATACAGAAAAAGCACAAATCAATCTAAGTCGTCCGATCAGGGTTAAACGGATCAAACGGGTCAGCCGACCCAGTTCAAAAGCGCGTCACTTCGTGACCATTGATCGAGTCCAAGGTATGTTCTCAGCCGCACGATCAAGTTAATTAACCTAAATATAAAAACAAAAATTTCTATTTTATTTCATTTTTTCACTCTCCCTCTCTCTCTCTTCCGCCGGCTACTCTCTCCCTTCTCTCTCTCTAAAAACCAGACTCTCTCGTCTCTCTCTAACTTCAAACCCTAACTTTCTCGGCCTAAATCTATGTGAGTTTTCGTGTTCTTCCTCTTCTGAGTCTTCTTAATCTTTCTATTAGGTTGATTGTTTATGGAGTCGGTTCCTTTTTTTTCTGTTCTTAAATTTTTTTTTCAAAATCATATGTATATATTTTGTTTCTAAAAGTTTGATTCTGTTTCAAACAAATTTTTCTTCTGTTCGTATTCTTAAAATTTTCAAACCCTAAATTTTTATTTCTGAGTTCAAAGCTCACTTAAAAGAATTTTTTTTAAAATTTTCAAACCCTAGATCTAAATGTTTTCAAACCCTAAAATTTCGTTCTTAAGTTTTCAAAAAAAAAAACCTAGATCCATACAAAATATATTTTTCGATAAATTTTTTAACGTTTTTTTAAACATTTTGTGTGTTCTTAAAACCCTAGATTTTTTTAAAAAAAATTATAATTTTTGATTCGATTTTTTTTGTCTTCCTCATCTGTATATTAAAAAAAATTTATATTTTATTAAATTTTTTCATTGTGTTTATTTTCGAAACCCTTAATATTTATACTTTTGTGTCTCTTTTTCTTCTTCTCTGTCTGTTTAATCTTATATGAAACCCTAAATGTTCGTCTCAAAATTTATCTTTACAGAAACTTTTGAAAGTTTATTTTTTAATTTTTTTTAAAGTATATAAATGTTTTAAAAAAAAATTACATATATATGTTCGTGTATATATATAAACTTTGGATTTTGTTCATACTTTCGAAAAACCTAAATGTTTCTGTTTATTTTTTATTTTATTTTTGACCATAAATTCCTCCTTAAAATCTTCTGTTAAAATTTATGTTTACAATTGTTTTCTGTCGAAACCCTATCGTTTTCAAAAAACAGAGGGGGTTTATTATTAGTAGAATTTTTTTTAACTATACGCGTGTTTAAAATACTAAATCTTTTCTATGTGTTTAAACCCTAATTTTTTTTTTCGAAAATTTTTCTGTCAAAATTTATGTTTACATTTTTTTTAACCCTATTTTTTTTTCAAAAAATTGTTTCTGTTTATTTTTTATAGTTATTTTTTTAAACTCTAAAATTTCATAAATATTTTCGTATGACTATACATGTGTGTAATGACTGTTGTGTACTATATTTATTTATACATATACTTGAGTTGTGGAAGTCTGAGATTTCTGGTATGTATGTGAATATTGTTCTTCTCTTACTAATACACCTGTGCTATAATGTGGAACAAATTGAAAGCTGCTTTAATTTGTGAATAGCTGTACTAAGGTAATCCCTTCACTCTCTCTGTTTAACCAAGATTATATGAATATTGAACTGTGTGGCTATCTGAGAGCTATTGGCTATATTTATATTTCTGCATGGGTGGCTATTTGAAAGCTACTGGTTTATATGAGACTTGTCTATGTAAGTTTAAATATTGAATGAAAGTTGAATTGTCATGTCTGAAATCTGCAATTTTAAAAATTAAACATTAGGTGATGAAAATAATTACCATATTGAGTAATTATATGTTATTACTGTTATATGCTAACATGTATAATAGAGATCATATGCTATATCAATTTTATATAACACTGACTTGTTGAATCAATGTGTTGACACACTATATCTTTATATATTAGAATCTGACAATGACAACATGTTAGTGTTATGTAACATTGACTGGTTGTATCTCTGTCTTAAATTTGTAACAATTTGATGTGGGCATATCTGTGCTATCTGTGATAACTTATCTATGTTGATTTGCTACAGTCTGATATGGGCCAATAAGTCATGATAGCATGTATCTTTGTTTGATATTAGATCACACATGTTATGTCAATAACCTTCATATGTTTGATATTTGACTGTGCTCTCTTATTGGACTACTGGACAAATTTTTTAAAATAAAAAAGTCTGACAAAAGATTTAAATTTACAAAACAATACTACACTTGTATGTCCCTTACTGTTCACACTACACAGTCATCACATGAACTGTTTACCTTTTCACAAATAGGACATGCCATATTAATTAAGATAATTTTTTAATTAAATCTTTTTCTATAAAAGGATAGCTTTAAATGAGCAGTCTTATTTTCAAACCTCTTCTACTACTTGTCTGCTTATGCATTCTCTCTCTTTCAAAAACATAAAACCTGTTCAGTCTTCTAAAAGAAAAAGATCTGAGATTTTCACTGACCCACACCCTGACCTATACACTTCTTTGTTAGTCACACCCACTACAAAAACAAAGTATGAACATATTAGACACAACTTGATTCCTGGTGTAGCAACTTCTTTCAATAGTTTTCCAGGTCTGCTAGAGAAGATAACCAATGTAGGATGGGACTGTCTTGTCTCTTTTACAAGTAGAGAGATATATCCTAGTCTAATTGCTGAATTCTATGCTCATATGACTTTTGTGCATGATTCAACTGGTTTTCTATCTGGTATTAAGACTTGCATACAAGGTCAAGATTATATGATTGATGAAATTCTGCTTTTGCATGCTTTAGATCTCAAAACAGAGTTCTTAAGTTATCCCAAGATAAATGAATACACATATCCCATAGTAACCACCACCATTGATTGCCTTACCTTCAAGCACATCCTTACACTTACCACTGACCAAATTGTGCCTGCTAATCTGTTTGATTATCCATGTAAAGTGCATAAGGACTACTTTACTGCTGAATGTTAGTTTCTAGGCAAAATTCTGATGCATAACTTCATGCCTGTCAGAAATGATAAAATGTTCAGTCCTTTTGATTTGGAATTGATGAAGTGTATTCTGTCTGAATGTATGCCTTACAGTCTGCCCTTCTTTCTCTTGACATCCTTTGAGTTTTGTCATACTAATAATTGCATGGGATTTGGACTTTTATTGACTAGACTTTTTGTGTATTTGGGCATATCTGTTCATCATCATAAGACCCAAATGATTCAAAATAGTAATATTGTGTCTCATTTGAACATTCCTGCCAAGCCTTTAATTGTGTTTCAACCCAATGAAACTGACCATATAGAAACACACTTAAATTTAATGTCCCAAATTGACTCCCTAAACAACATGAATCAGTTATCATTAAAGAACCAGTCTCAGATTTTGAGTGACTTAGAGGCTTTACAAACCTCTGTGCAACATTTGCATGATATGGTGACTATGCTGATGGAACACCACAAAGTGACAATCCCCCCATACAACTTCACTGCCACCACAAGCTCATTCCAGCCAGATCATACTGGTCAAATCCCACCTGATCTGCCTCTGTCAAATCTGGGTATGAATTTTTCTCCACTCAATTTTGATAAAATCTGAAAGGGAATGTAAACTAACCTACTAACTATTTTTGGATTACTGTAATAATACTTAACACTAACTGATAACTAGAATGATTACTATATGTTTAACTGTTATACTAACTTGCAGGAAAAACTTTGAAACTAAAAGTTTCTGCAGGTTTTGGTATTTTCCTCCTGCCCCTCCATTTTTGTTAATGACAAAGGGGGAGAAGAAAAATATCAGAAAAAGAAAAATATCAGATTATTACCAAGTAATAATCCTGATATTTTTGCAGACATGGATCTGAACTGATAATCTAATATGAAAAGAAAAATATCAGAAAAAGGAAAGTATCAGATTATTATCTGATATGAAAGCAGACATGGATCTGGTAGATATGAACTGCTATAAAACTGCTATGGTATGAATGGTGTATGAGATTGACAGGAGCTGATATTAAAACTATTATAACTGACAAGATGGATGGTTTGTATGAATGAATGATTTGCATGTTAGATACAATTATTATACAAACTGCCTGGATGGTTATAACTTTCTATATCCGTCTGATAGTTTTTTAGTTTTTTAAAAGTTTAAAATTCTTTTAATAACCCGATTCATGATCTTAGGGGGAGCTTCATGAATTAAGGGGGAGTTCTTAAAAACAAATATTTTTACTGGTTGTCATCATCAAAAAGGGGGAGATTGATAGGTCTCCAAAACTGGATATTTAATTTTGATGATAACAAATTAGGATTTAAGGTCAAAAGGGTAGAATCCTCTCCATAGGATTAAAAGTGTTAAAAATGATTTATTAATTACCTTAAATATTTTGACCAAAAATATTTATTTTCTTACTTTATTTGAATTTATTTTATGACCTTGATAATTTAATATCAAGTGCTAATAAAATGAGTTCATATAGTAAAATTTTCTAAGGCAAGGAGACTCCTATTTTAAATTTTAAAATTGATTTTCAAAATTCTTTTAAGGGTAAAAATTATTTCAAAATATATATATACTAAATATGTTATATATGTAAAAGTATATAATATATATATATATATATATATATATATATATATATATATATCCGTGCGTGTGTGCATGGTGTATGAAGTGTGTGCATATGTGCATGGGAAAGTGTGTGCCGTGTGTCTTCATAGAAGTTTGTGTGCCAAATTTACTAAATGTAGGCATGTGAAGTGAAGTGCTATGTATGTAATGATATAGAGAGATAAGGCTTATGCCTTGCTTTTAAAAATTGGGCAAGGTTGTGAGTCACATGTTAGTAACATTTTTTTCTTGGGCACAAGTCATGACTCACTTGTGCTTCACAACAATTATTGGGCAACATCTTTTTATACACCGGCCAAAGCACAATTAAATTCGAGCCCCCAAATCCAGGTCCCCAGAACCTATAGCTCTGATACCAAATGTAGCGCCCCCAAATCCAGGTCCCCAGAACCTCGGACGTGGTGCTTTACGATACATCATCTTCATACATATTATATAAACTAATGCAGAATATATAAACATATATTATTTATTTCATATAATTCTATAACAAATTCCAAGGTCTATTAACCTTAACTGAATACATACCTTAAGTAATTAAAAAGGTTTACAGCATTACTTGCATCAGATAACTAATAGTTATAAATGTATATAATCTACTCTTTGGAATTTGCCTTTGTTGCTGTCTTTCTTCGAGCCTTCGTCTTAATCTGAATTTTTTTATCATGATATAGCAAGGGTGAGCAACGATTTTGCTCAGCAAGTTTAAATACAACAAGGATACAATATGATTGAAAGAAAGAATGAGCTTTCAAATTTTTAACAATATAATAATTGTGAAAGAGCATAAATCAGAGTTTCAATAAATGAATGACTAAACTATTAATGTTTAATGTCAACAAAGACCATGAACAACTTTAACCGAACCTTAGGGTAATGAAGGTGATCAGCCTTTCATACCTAATAACAATATGCAACATGCACTAAGTGCGAATCAATAATCAGTATAGATGTGAATAATCAACAATAATTATTCACTACCATGCTTTAAAAATATAACTCAAGTTTGAGTTAGAGAAAACTTGCTTGTACCGTCGATTACTGCTACGCAATCTAATTTAATCTCATTATTGAAAGGACCTATCAGTTATAAGATTGATCTTTCAATTAGCATAACATACTTATCTCATAATACTATTACTTTAAAAGTAAACTATCTAACACTTAACCACATAGTCAAATATTAGATAACCTTAACACCATACTAATTTACAAGTCTAAACCTAGCACACATCGAGTCTTTAATAGTATTCAATATAGTATACTGAGTGGTTTCCCACAAACAACCAACAAATTAGTTTCCGTCTTGTCTACACTGTTTTCACAGTGAGTTAGATCAGTTACTAATTCGTATATACCTTCGCTCCCTGAAGGAATCGTTTAGCCCAACTACTATACATCAACCATTAAAGGGTACGATTGCACTACCTTAGACTTAACACTTACTAGTTCATTTATAAGTTTTTATTATAACTCAGTAAACTATTTATGAATTCAAAAGACTTAATATATAATTTCAGCAAACTGAAACCAAACTATCTTCCCTTTCTAACCTTTTCAGTTTTCATTTCAGCAAGCTGAAACCAAACTGACTTCTCTTCCTGACATTTCAGTTTTCATTTCGGCATCTTGAATTATTCATTTCAGGAAGCTGAAATATCCTTTTTCACGAAAATACCAAATCATCCTATTATTTTTATATCCTTTGGCCACACATAGATACATATAATCTATACACAAAAATAATTTTTCTGGAATTTTTCAACTCCCTTAAGTATTTTTCAAAAATCCATTTTTAGTTAATTTCTTAAAACATTGCTACCTCACGCTTAACTCCAGAAATTCCCAAATCTTGGCGGGATCTTACACATGTTAATGTGGACATCTAGTTTAAATTTCGTGGCCATCGGAGTTATACAACTCCAGTTATAGCAATTTTAATCGAAACAATGCAAATATTGAAATGGTCATAACTTGGTCAATTTACGTCGGAATTAGCTCATTTTTAGACACAACCTACTTTATCTCATATATTTTCATCTCCCAAAAGATTGGAATTTATTTTATAAATTAAGTGAATGAAACTGCCCATGCAAAATTATGGCAGCAACTTTTTGGCAATTCCAAATTTGGCGTCCTTTGCTAAATTCAGTCCACACAGAAATTTATAACTTCTTTTTTTAGTGATTCCACTTAAAAAAGTTAGAAGACTTATAGATCTAACTCCAGAAATTGACCACACTCAAAAATTCGAAATAGAACGACAGATATGGTTGTTTCCATTTTATGTTGCGTTTTCTAAAAATCTGATTTTCATTACTTGATGATTTCTAAGAAGACTTTCATATTCTCACATAATAACCAACATAACTCATCATATACCAACTAATACCTCATATACTCATGGATCTATCATGATCCATGATCTATTTCATCAAATAATCACCAAACACAAGATAAACACAATCAAGGCTAAGAAAAATTAGGTTTTCTTACTTTTAAAAACCTAGATTCCATTTCTTAGTTTAGATCCAACTTTTAATCCATAAAAGGGTTAGATATAAACCTGAAACACTAGTAAACACATAGATCTAAAGTTTTTGAGCCTCAAAATCAAAACTTTACAAAAAATCAAACTCAAATCAAATCAAGAAGGAAATTAGACTATAAAAGTAAGAATATTTTTTCTACCTTAGCTTGTTCCTTCCTCTCCTTCTTCCTAATACTTGATTAGGAAGCTATGAAACACCAAAACCCACCTTATCTCCTCTCCCTCTCTTAGCCGAACATGAGCCTTTCTCTCTCTCCCTCTTGCTTTGCTAGCTTTTGAGATGAAAGAGAAAAAATAAAATGAAATGAAAAGTAATGATATACTTGATTTGTTTTTCCAATTAAAAAGGTATAGATACATAAAATATATCTATACTCTTTACCCACATGCTTGCACCTCTCTCTCTCTCTCTCTCCATTATGTAAGTGGTAACTTGCAAGTATAACTAAAAGTGTTGGCCAAATAGAATAAAGACACGTAGCAAAGTGGTTCACCCACTAAAGTAACTTTAATAATCACATACCTCCCCCCTTTTCTCTCCTAGCACAATCCGGCCAAGTGGCCTCCATATCCATCCAATTTGTTTTATATTACGCTTTATTAAATAACTATAATACCCTTTCTTAAGTGGCTAAGCATGGGTCAAGCTTGGGCTCTAACTTAATTTTTTTGGGCTTGCGTTTTCTTAGTTTACTTACTAATTATAATGAACTTGGGCTTCCTCTATTAATTAAATTGGGTCATTATTATACTTGCCCCATACATGATATATTGGGCTAGTTTATCAATTTAATTGCTATTAAAATAATTTACCTACAAGTCCAATGCTTAAATAAACAATTGGGCTACTTATTTAAATTACATACCCTCCTTAGTCCATTAAATCTATTCTCACTAGAAATAATGCTCAACATTATTGATATTTATATTTTCTTAATTAATTATCTTTATATACAAAATAAATGTATACACATTATATAATGTATATTTATTTAATCACATATATCATTCTCACAAGTCATCACACATTCTATTAGTTTATTATCTAAATAGTCATAATTGGCTTAATGAGTTATGATCACTCACATAATTATACAAGATAACCTATTAGGTTGAGACATATTTCATAAATCTCTATATTTTTAATTTCCTTAATAAAATTTCTTACACCATTTAGTTCACATCAAATTTATAGGTATCGTAGTACCTTATCATTAATATTCCTTCAAGTACATTTAAATTCATTTTTAGGGTTTAGAAATTTTATAACCCATATTTTCTCTATTCTCATTCAAATAGTAAATCATATAGATTCTTCTTTAAAAATTTTAAATTATTCCTCAAATTCCCATCTAGGTTTTATCCTTTAACCGTTATTTTAATCATATTAAATCATATAAATTTTCGGGTTGTCATAGTTATTTGGAATATATATGAGGACTACAATTCGACATTCACTCCTATGCGTCAAACGAGTTTCTAAGTTTCAAAGTATAGTACATATATGTATTTATATACATATAGTACTTATTGAGTTCATTGAATATTGCGGCAAACTATGCAAATGCTACTTAGTTTATTTTGCCAATGAAAAACTAAGTAAGTGCTACTTAGTTTACATATGAGAACTGTTCGTCGGAATATATATGGGGACTACTATTCGACATACACTCCTATGCGTCAAATGAGTTTCTCAGTTTTAAAGTATAGTACATATAACGACCCCAAAATTCATGCAATAATATTCTCCTTCTCGATCGTTAACAATACAACTTTCATCTCTCATTACATCATTATTCGATATTAAAATCTCTAAAAATGCGGAATATATAAAACTTTTATAAAGTTTCTTTCTATATTTCCATGAATCACAACCTTTACATTACATTTCTTCGACTCAAATCTATATCATGAATCGTTACAACAAAATGACTATACAAAGTCTTACATAATAAAACAATACCCATCTACATTGGATAACTCTACTTATAATTCAGCGACATATTACATTCAAAACATTAATTACAATTTGAAATTTAACATAACTAATATTCTTGAACATTGATCTCTATAAATCACTTAACACGTATCTTTACGTTGCATCATTGATCTCCAAAAATGGTTATTTGCAAGAGTGAGCTCGACAGCTCAGCAAGTTCTAACAGTTTTCATGCATCACGTATCACATAATAAACACGCTCAACATAAATCTCATAATAATTAAAGTAACATGGCATACATGCTTTAATAACAAATATAATGATTGAGTTCCTTACTCAATCAACATTATTTAACCAAAACAGTGTAGTCATAAATAGACGTTGATATTTTATGATTACAACATGTATAACATATCATGCTCGCTTATAACATATATAACATATCATGCAATTTAAAACAGTTCATCAAATTCACGTAGACAAGTAAGAACCGAAAGACTTGCTTGGCTCGTGGATTACCAATTACCGAAAAACTTCTTAATATAATATGCTTCATAATCTTACATAATGTATCACCATATGCATCAATTATTAGTCACTTAGCAACGCTTATCAAACGTCTAAGTAAATTCTAATCTACACTTTTTAATTTACATTTCGTAATTCTCTTCCATTCACTCATTTGACACTCGCTGTCAAATCATATGTATAATTATTATATAGCTAATCTTCATCATTAGTTAACCAATTTAGGTTAACTCATTCCTCATTAACTAATAAGTTAATAATTAATCACCACGTAATTTAATCACGTCACATAATCATATTACATTTCACATAATTAACCAATTACAATTACATCTTACGTCAATCAAATTACATTTCATGTTCAACATCATTATATTTACTAACATTCATGTTTTATAACTTAGAACAACATCTATTATCGTCGACAGCACTATACTTGCGTATGTGAATGTCCGACGCTCTCCGATTGTCTTCGAATACTCATCAGTCACAAAGATAACCATTTTAACCCTTTCTAATGACCTCAAATCAAAAAAGTTTAAAAACAAAATTGTAGGTCTACTCGTGCTCGTTTCAAATCATCTTGAATCTCCTCAATCGGAGTTTGTATGAAAAAGTTATGGCCATTTTATTACCGGAGGTCAAAATAGTTTTGCATTACAACACTTAAACCACCCCAGACAGCAAGGGTACCCACTGGGGCGGGTCCCCCAAGGAAAAAAACCCGCTCGGACGGGTCCAAGGGCTGGTGGAGTGGCTGGTTCACGAACTGGTGGAGAAATAAGTCAATTTGGCTTATTCCGTCACACCAAATTCGAATTTGTCCAACATGACAAACATGAAACATGTGACAAACAATATTTTAAGCTTATTAACATGCTCATAACATAAAAATTTCATATAAACACATAATCACAATCAAGATTTCATGAAATTCGAAGAAAAACACAACTTTAAGCGTTCTTGACGAAAATTGCTACTACGAATTCATTTTTCATCCAATTCAAGTGATTCCAATTGTAATCACTTCTATTCTTAATATACTAACATAATACTTGATCAATTTTAACAATAACTCATAATCAAATACCAATTTGGTAGTTTCGAAAGCTATTTTTTAGAAATTAGTTCACAAAAAATCATTATGAGCACAATTCTTCTTGTTTATCAAATATACATGGATTGAATTGCTAAAACAACAATATAACTCATATATAATCATGCTATATCATATATTACACATAAATCATGCTCACATCAAGGATTTAAGAACAATTTTCAACATAAATTCATAATCTAACACTATAAAACATGATTTTCATAGGGTTCGTCATATACTTGTAATTGAAATTCTTTAACAACTATGAAACTCTCATGTAAACATATATATATATATATATATATATATATATATATATATATGTACATAAATACATATCTCATTCTCATAACAAAATTATGAAGTTTCACAAAGAGATTTTTACATAGAATTCCAAAACTATGAACATATAAAATCACATGCTTGAGAAACTTGTTTTTAAGACGATTGAGTTCTGAAGTTCTTTTCATGGCACATAATTATATATATGAAAACATATGAACATGATATAAACACATAATCTTATACACATGAAAACCTAATTTTACAAAAATCCCAAATAAAATATCTTAATTGAATTTAGGGTTAGAATTATAACCTTGCTAGTCTTTGATTAAGAGAGATATAGAGATGAAGATGATAGTGGGCCTTGCTTTGAGCTCTCCCTTCTTCCTCTTCTTCCTTCTTCTCTGAGAACTCTAACTCTCTTCTTCTTCTCTTAGACTTAGGCTTTTTAGAAAAACCAACGTACTTTGTTTTCTAACTGACATATATAATCATACACATATAATATATAATATATATGTAACATATATATAATAAATATAATACTTATAACAGTAATAAGTATTACTAATTACATAAGTTATAGGATTTGAAAAATCATAAGGCCATGTTTGGAAAAACAAAGCTATTTTAAAAACTACTTTTTAGCTAAGGCCTTGTTTGGAGAAATAGGGTTAATCAAATTCAAGGGTCTTGTTTGGTAAAACCATTTAAAATCCTTTTCTATTATTTTAATAAATCTTTTACTCCATAGTTTAATTACTACACTTATTTAATTAAATTACCATATTCTAATTAAATAAAACTAACACCCATTTAATAATAAAAACACATAATACTAAATTGTTACATAATTATAATTTCTTTATTAAACATAATACACGTAACAAATTCTTATTAACACGTAGCACATAGCATTAAATATAATTCAATTATTCTTAATTAAATTAGAATTATTCTACACCATTGCTAATATATCAATTTAATTAAATATATGGCACTTAATTAAATCAATCCACATCATCACATACTTAATTTATTTAACTCAACAAATAAATTCAATAAAATATTTATTCACTTCATTTAATTAATATAATACACTTAATTACATTACTCCATATTAATCACATAATCTCAATAAATAATTTAATTAAAATATTTATTTACTTTAATAAATATTAAATTAACATTTAAATTCTCTTCACACCAAATCAAATATTTCACAATATTTCTCACATATACACATACTCATACTCGAAACATCTAAAAATAAGAATTTTATTTATTAAATTCTCAATTATAAATTCTTAAAAATTCGGGAGGTCACATCCTTCCCTCCTTATAAGGATTCCGTCCTCGGAATCAACGAAATCACCCTTACTCGGTTTTCACAAAATCTCTTCATAATTATCGTTGAATAACTTCAACACGTTAACTTAGCAAAAAGTTTTTCATATATATATATATATATATATACTTCATTCATTTCTTCAACAACTATTAGGTTTTATTACACAACCTTCAATCAAACATAATCACATATCAAATATTATATATCTTTAACTCATTCATTCCTTTCTAAGGATCATTACCGAATACTCTACTCATCGAATTAATATACTACATAATTCACCATCTATAATTGTTCGGGTTATCACATTCACCCATTCTTCTAAGAATTTGGTCCTCGAAATTTAGTCTGTCAATCTTTATATATCAATCTATCAAAATAGATTTTACGTTAATATTTATTCACTGGATAAATGCGTTCTACAAATACTTCTTTCTAAGGGCTATTCTTCTCGCTACATTCTCCATCAAAATAATAAGAATCTTCAACAATTGCTCAATAATTGGGAAGCGATATAAATAACTCAGGAATTTAAAAGATTCCAAATCATGCTGAGTGGTTGCAAGATCTTGAACTTTGTTTTTTTAGGTTTAACAGTGCTTCACCCCCGGTACTTCACACTATAAATCACATCGGTACTCTAGGTGGCCAGCCTATCGTACCCCTACGTCGGGCCCAAACGTAGTACATCGTAACAACTATATGCGTTATACTCGGAACCATTGTCTCCGATAACATGTCCCCTTTTATAGGGTTGTTCACCTCAGCTTCTTAACATCTGAATCCACACCAAAATAATTTGGTTTGGCATAGTTTGACCAAGAACGCTTGAATTTCATAAACATCTTTCAATAATTATCTAGCTGAATCAAGTAACTTAAACTTCTAGCAACAATTCGGACATTAATCGAAATATATATATATATATATATATATATTTTTAACTAGCTCAATAAAATAAATATTTTTTTTTCGTTTAAGGAAACTAAAAGTAAATAAATCAATCTTTTCATAATATCCTGATACCGTACCGTAGTAATGGTACGTTGAGGATTTCGTCATTACATGACGTCGTCATACTACATCATTCCATAGTGGGCTGACGATCATTCCAACACTAGGTTTAACTGCATTGATATCTTTCTCGATTATTGTTTCTACACCATATCAAAGGATGCATATATAAAATACATTTTGAAAATTTAAAATCATTTTTGTCTAGCTGAAGCAATTAGCATAGACATGTGAATAATAGCACTATTTTAAAATTTTCATTGGTTCTATCATTTGATCCAATATTTTTCAAGAAAATAGAAGTGCAACATCAGCACGAAGTCAATAAATTTCAAAAATCTAGCAAAGCTAGGAGATTTAGAATATAAAAACTTTCTCCATCAATATAACTCTTTACTCCACCATTACTTAATCATTCTATTAATCTTAAATAACCTCAATGTTTTCTATACCATAACCTTTCTATACCCAGTATAGTTCATCGAACTTACCAAACTTTAGAAGTTCAGGAACTTGCCATAATAATATGAGTTTAGGAACTTGTCCTAGCAATACGTAGTCAAAGAACTGATCAAGGACTGTCCATATGCTTAGGGGTTCAAAAACATACATACGATTATGAGTCACGAACTCACCATAAGTATGAGTTTTAAAAACTCACCTAATCTTAAGATCTTCTAATATAATCTTAATATCATTTAATCTAATCTCTATTGACTCTAACTATCAAATATAATATGAGAAAAGAATCACCTTCTCGTCATATATATTGATAGCGCGACACCAACCTTCCAACGATTATCAATATGATAAGCCAAGTGTAAGCACAAAACCCTGCCCATACAAAGATTTGTATAACTCAGCCACCAAATGAGTCCTCAGTTGAAATCCCACTTAACTCTATCTTACTTATAACTTCTCGCTCTATACTCGATACAGACTTCTGTATCTCATCATTTATAACTCCTCGTGAGTTAATCTCGTACTATATCATAGTACATTCTCGTTATAGTCTCAAACTATAACCATTCAATCATTACAGGCCATCTGTCTTTTACAACTTAAAAAAAATCACGCTGTGATCTTATTCTATAATCATCTTCTTATGATTCTTTGCTTATCCCATTATCGTTTTGTTTTAAAAACTTCTTATCTTACTTCTCATCATATCATACTATGCTTTCATTATGCTTTTAAATCTTATAGACTCCGTCTATTCATCGTTAGTCTTCATCCTGACTATTGGAGTTAGGAACTCCTGATTCTTATCTTTATATCTCTTCAAGATTCTTCTTTGAATCTTCTTGTTTATTAATCAATTCTCGTTCTTTAAAAGTTTCTAATCCCATTCATGTTGCTCAATATTTTATTCGAGTTTTATTCCTCGTCATTTTAATCTTCTTCTTATAACATTTCTAGGACTTAACTCATCCTATACTTCTACGTATGTGAAAAGAATCACCTTTTCATTATACGTAACTTAAACTTAACTTCTTACTCTCGAAGGTCATAGCCTAAGGTACTCTTACCTAAGGTGTATAACATATCAGCTTTGATACCAACTATAACGACCCCAAAATTCATGCAATAATATTCTCCTTCTTGATCGTTAAGAATAAAACTTTAATCTCTCATTACATCATTATTCGATATTAAAATCACTAAAAATACGGAATATATAAAACTTTTATAAACTCTCTTTCTATATTGCCCTGAATCGCAACCTTTACATTACATCTCTTCGACTCAAATCTATATCATGAATCGTTACAACAAAATGACTATACAAAGTCTTACATAATAAAATAATACCCATCTACATTGGATAACTCTACTTATTATTCAGCGACATATTACATTCAAAACATTAATTACAATTTAAAATTTAACATAACTAATATTCTTGAACATTGATCTCTATAAATAACTTAACACGTATCTTTACCTTGCATCATTGATCTACAAAAATGGTTATTTGCAAGAGTGAGCTCGACAGCTCAGCAAGTTCTAACAGTTTTCATGCATCACGTATCACATAATAAACATGCTCAACATAAATCTCATAATAATTAAAGTAACATGGCATACATGCTTTAATAAAAAATATAAAGATTGAGTTCCTTACTCAATCAACATTATTTAACCAAAACAGTGTAGTCATAAATTGACGTTGACATTTCATGATTACAACATATATAACATATCATGCTCGCTTACAACATATATAACATATCATGCAATTTAAAACAGTTGATCAAATTCACGTAGACAAGTAGGAACCGAAAGACTTACCTGGCTCGTGGATTACCAATTACCGAAAAACTGCTTAATATAATCTGCTTCATGATCCTACATAACGTACCACCATACACATTAATTATTAGTCACTTAGCAACGCTTATCAAACGTCTAAGTAAATTCTAATCTACACTTTCTAATTTACACTTTGTAATTCTCTTCCATTCACTCGTTTGACACTCGCTGTCAAATCATATGTATAATTATTACATAGCTAATCTTTATCGTTAGTTAACCAATTTATGTTAACTCATTCCTCATTAAGTAATAAGTTAATAATTAATCACTACGTAATTTAATCACCTCACATAATCATATTACATTTCACATAATTAACCAATTATAATTATATCTTACGTCAATCAAATTACATTTTAAGTTAAACATCATTATATTTACTAACATTCATATTTTAAAACTTAGAACAACATCTATTATCGTCGACAACATTTATGTGACTTGAAGTGTGTAAGTAAACATTCATGTATGCCTCATCAATATGTAGTAATTTTAATTGTATTATGTGAGATTGATAAGTGTAATGTGTACTTAGAGCATGCGACATGATGAGGGTAGGAAAACTATTATGAATACCCTATCACCTTACATTAATATCAATAGCATTATTAATTGATAATATTTTTCCATAAGTTATTATTATAATAATAGTTATTAAACACAATTATATTATATTTGGTGTTAATAGAAAATGTACATGGATTATATGTATGTACACTACTTGATAACTTGTAATTAGGAAATACATTGTATGCCCTTTAAATTATTATAACCTATGTTATATGAAATAAATTGTGTATGCATATTATATAACCAAAGTCTATATGATATGCCCCAAGTGTAGTATTTGCTAGTTGCTGAGAATTGTCCCAATATAAGAGCCCCTCTCCACTTCTTCTCCCACACGTGAACTACCACATGGCTAGCTACTATACTCCTTCCCTCAATCTCAGCAATATAGAGCTAATGAATAGATGGGGAGTGGAATTCATGAGTGAAATCACCAACTCTCTCTTATCCATTGAACATTCTTGTAATCCTTTGATTTAATATGGAAGGTAATTAAGTTGTCTGGTATTTCAATTGCCTATATAAGAGCTCTTCTCCTTCTCATTTTGCATTGCTGAGAGTTTCAATTAAGTTAAGGGAGAGTAGTATAGCAGCATTATATAATTTGTTGTAGCAGCAAACCAAATTGCAGAATTTCAGAGGTATAACTCCATTTTCATGATTTTCATTTTCTGTAAATTCCTAAGTTATTGATTCTTGAATTGATCATAGATTGATTGATTTAGTGATTGGAATATGTTTGTTAAGTGTTATATAAAGTTATAATCATGTTAGTTATGTAATGTAGCTGCAATAGAATAGGATTCGAAATTATTTTCTGAGATGGGCTGAAGGAACTGCCGAAGCAGAGCAGTTACTGTCTCTGGCCAACAGCCTGCGCAGCTGCGCCAGTACCAGTTGCTGGTTTTCTTCTTCTGATGCAAGCCTGTTGTATACTATCATGCATTATCCCTTAGAGCAGGCATGTGAACAGACTTAATACACTTATAGGAGTATATACAAGTAATTGAATAGGCATAACAATGATGATACACATGGTTAACATATCACTTATGGTTTTGAAATAAAACTTAAGATTTCATGAACGAATGTTAACATATATGAAGCATGTTAGTGTTCTGACTTTGCAAACATATTAGTATGATTTAAAAATGTATGAGAAGCATGCTAACTAGCGTATATAGGTTCCATAATGAAATGTGATCATATAAACCTTACTAATGCACGTTCCTAACAAAAATGAAACACAAACCTTGACATGCTATGCCATGTTACTATTCTGATTTTTGCGAGCATAATAGCATGGTTTATATTAACTTGAAATGTATGTTTAAAATGTTAAACACGTTAGCATACTTGATTGAAAGCTTCAAGAGGTTTTTCAAGAGAAACTTAAAGACTTTCAAAGTAAACATAACTAAGACTTGCGTCTTTTAGATTGTGACCACTTAAATACATATAACTTATTGTATGCATTCTAATAACTGTGAGTAATGGTTATGAGATACTTTACATGTACCAT